>VZTY01022205.1:239152-278514 GCA_013400935.1 Turnix velox | reverse complement strand
CCTCATCCAGCCTGGCCTTAAACAACTCCAGGGATTGATCCACAACCTCTCTGGGCAACCTGTTCCAGTGTCTCACCACCCTCTCAGGAAAGAACTTTTATCACCAGCCTAAATCTCCCCGCTCCCAATTTGCATCCATTACTCCTAGTCCTAGACCCTATTCAAAAGTCCTACCCCAGACTTTCTGTAGCACCTTTCAGGTATTGAGAAGCTACTCTGAGGTCCCCCCTGAGCCTTCTCTTCTCCAGGCTCAACAACCCCAACTCCTTCAGCCTGTCCTCAGAAGGGAGGTACTCTAGCCTTCGCATCATCTTTCTGGTCTCCTCTGGACCCACACCAACAGTTCAATGTCCTTCTTATGTTGAGGGCTCCAGAACTGGACACAGTAACTCCGGCAGGAGTCTCACCAGAGCCAAGTGAAGTAGTTACAAAGTTGCCCAGAGAGGTGGTGGATGTCCCATCCCGGGAGATGGCATCCAAGGCCAGGCTTGCTGAGACTCTGAGCAACCTGATCTAGAGCTGTATGTCTCCGCTACTGCAGGGGTTTGGACTGGATGCTCTTTAAAGTTCCCTTCCCATTCTACAAAAGTAAAAATAATTAGATAAAAAAGAAGCTTCCGTGGTACACAGATAAATCTCAGAGATGGGTTTTGGAGGCTACTGCTAGAGCAAACAAAGGCTTTGCTTCTGCATCACCTCATTTTAGCCACTTCCCACAATGGCAGCAGCAGATGGAAAAAGTCAGGTGTTAAAATGCTCCCAAAGTCAGGACTTTCTGCTTTCCCACAGTGACTCAATTAATCGAAGTTTTGCAAGCGGCCACACTCAAAGCCAAGTCAGGCCATAAAATACAAGCTGATTAATTTCCCACTAATTTGTATGATAATTAAAATTGCAACTTTTAATTCTGTTAATTGTCCTCCAACAAGGAGGTTGATTGGGCTTTGCTGTTACACACTGTGAAAATGTACTTCCCACAGGTCTGCATTTGCCTCCTTTAAAATGCAATGCTTTTACATAATTATCTTTAATTTCTATAGATAAATGTAAGCTTATCTCATGCCTGTTTTGACACAGGCCCCTGTGTAACTTAAGCTGTGCCCATAAATCAAGTGCTGAAAGCCATGAGGTGTTCCATGAGAACATTGTGCCTGCGTGTGGTTCTCTCTGCCTTTAAATGAGCAGCTACACTTGCAAAAAGAAGGGAGAAAAATCCAGAGTAAAAAAACCCCACACACATGCATTCTCCACTGGAAATCAAATAATTAAATATAATAATAATTAAAGCAGACACTCTGCTTTTCACAGTCCCCAAAAATGCCAGAGAAGGAAGAAAAAAATTATTTCTGCATGCGGGAGTATTGAAACTGGACAGTTGTATCCTGCCCTTGCACTTTTTCCAGGTTCTTACGTTATGGCTGTATGGCTATTTCACATTTCATTTAGTGCTGACTTAGAATAACATCATTATTAGAGACAGCTGACTAATAGAAAAAGCACAAACACAGGCTGGGTGGACAGTGGCTTCGGTGCCTTCAGAGAAGGATTTGGGGGGTATAATTGGATGAAAAGCTTAACATGAACCAGCAGCCCAAAAGCCAACCCAGTCCTGGGCTGCACCAAGAGAAGTGTGGCCAGCAGGTCAAGGGAGGGGATTTTGCCCCTCTACTGGGCTCTGGTGAGACCCCAGCTGGAGCCTTCAACATAAGAAGGATGTTGAGCTTTTGGAGCAGGTACAGAGGAGGGCCACGAAGATGATAAGAGGGCTGGAGCACCTTCCTTCTGAGGATAGGTTGAAGGAGTTGGGGTTGTTCAGCCTGGAGAAGAGAAGGCTTGGGGAGACCTCAGAACAGCTTCTTGATACCTGAAGGAAGAATGCTACAGAAAGGCTGGTTTAGGACTTTTAAATAGGATATTTGATGGATGGACTAGGAGCAATGGATGTAATTTAGGAGAGGGGAGATTTAGGCTGGAGATAAGAAAGCAGATCTTTCCTGTGAGGGTGGTGAGAAACTGCAATAGGTTGTCCAGAGAGGATATGGATGTCCTCTTAATCCCTGGAGTTGTTTAAGGCCAGGCTGGATGAGGTACTGAGTAACTTGGTCTGGTAGAAGGTGTCCCTGACCATGGCAGCGGGGTTGGAACTAGAAGATCTTGAAGCTCCCTACCAATCCAAACCATTCTATGATCTAGCAAACCTTTGCAACTTAGAATGAAACTTACATACAATTTATCAAATAGTATTCTAGGTTAATGTGTAAGTACAGCCTTTGAATAAATTTCTTTTCCTGCTGTGTCCTTAATGCACAGTGGAATGCAAAGTTTGTCAGGAAAGAACTCATTTTTGGCTTTCTTGCTCACAAATTTGACTTAGATTTATCATATTTGAAAGAGGACCAACAGTGAAGACGGGATTCAAGGGATGGATGATAGACATGAAGAAACAGCTTCAAAGCCTTCTTTCCCTCCAGAGACACAGATGGGAAGAGCTTTGACCCTATTCTCTTAAATCCCAGCAGCTCCCCACTCATACACTGGGTAAGAAAACTAAACATCTTTTAGTCCTCCTAATCTGGGACTTTTTCCACCTTCCAGAGCCATTCCTTTGACAATTACACTGCATTCACCATAGAGAATTACATTTCTATATACTAATCTACCCTTCATCCAACATACTGTGTGCATCAATGGCATCAAGACAACATAGAAGTGTACAAGGGGGAAAGGAAGCTCTTGCATTTATTGCCCTTTGACTCAAGCCAATATAAGAATATGCTATGTGAGTTACACTAATCACACAGCCCAAACCTTAGCAGATAAGACAAGAAAATCAATTGTAATTTCTTTGGCTGTTCTCTCATATATTCTCAACGTGGTAGAAGCCATTTCTTTGGCAAGAACATTCAATGAATATTTAATGTGGGAGCACAGTGCCTATTCTACCTAGCTGCTTGGTCATGGGTGGAAGAGGAGAGGCCTATTTTAGCCTGTGGCTGGCTGTAATCAGAGGGGTGCCAATTTTAAATTGGGAAATTAATGGATAATTTGGAAACACTGTCATTCTGACACAGCCAGTGACCTTTTCATACTGACACGTAGCTCCATTTCACCCCCACCAGCTACAACAAGAGACTGTTTCAAACAATTGGACCTAAATGCTGGGCTTAAGGGAGGCCCAGGGATAGGACAGGGAAGTTCATTTCACTAATCTGAGTGGATTCAGTTTATTTTACTTATAGTTAGGAGGGCCCAGCAGTCCCAATTCATAGTTTTTAGGTACTACAGCATTAGCAAGGTAAAGAGAACCAACATCAGGAAGAATAATGCTCAGCTTCATCCTTCCAACAAGAAAAATGGTACATCTGAAACACAAAAGCATCTACAGTTTGACTGAAACATCAAATATGCTGGGACACTGGTCTGTATTGCTTTAGCAGTAACATAAAGAGACATATAAACAACTCATGAGAAAAACATGAAAAACCCACAAAAACACCTTTGTATCATATTAGAGACAAGATCTGCTCATGAGTCCTGAAATAATAGACCTTAGATGTTACTGCATGTAAAGAAAAAGTATGTTTTTTTCAAGCTAGATATAAAAAAAGTTCTTTAGTGTGAGGGTGATGAGACACTGGAACCGGCTGCCCAGAGAGGTTGTGGATACCCCCTCTCTCCCTGGAGGTATTTAAGGCCAGGGTGGATGAGGCATTGAGCAACCTGGTCTAGTGGGAGGTGTCCCTGCCCATGGCAGGGGGGTTGGAACCAGATGATCATTAAGGTCCCTTCAAACCCGAACCATTCGTGGATTCTCTGTTACACAAACTGCAAGAGCTATCACTTAATATGTTTTCTCTCTGGATCTTTCAAAGTGTTAAAGTTCAGTATTACCTTACAACATAATTCAGGAAGTCACATTTGTGAGCAAGAAAGCCTAAAATGAGTCGTCTCCTGACAAACCCAGCATTCCACCGGGTATTAAGGAAATCGCAGGAAAATAAATCTATTCAAAGGGTGTACCCACACATTAAACTATAATCCTATTTTACAAATAGTATGTAAGTTCTATTTTAAGTTGCAAAGGTTTGCTAGATCATAGACACCTCCCACTAGACCAGGTTGCTCAGTGCCCCATCTAGCCTGGCCTTAAACACTGCCAGGGAGAGAGGGGGCATCCATAACCTCTTTGGGCAACCTGTTCCAGTGTCTCACCACCCTCACAGGAAAGAGCTTCCTTGTTCTATGTAGCCTAAATCTCCCCTCTTCCAGTCTGCATCCATTCCTCCTAGTCCTGCTATCCTGGCCCCTATTCAAAAGTCCTACCCCTGCCTTTCTGTAGCCCCCTACAGGTATCAAGAAGCTACTCTGAGGTCCCCCTGAGCCTTCTCTTATCCAGGCTGAACAACCACAACTCCTTCAACCTGTCCTCAGAAGGGAGGTACTCCAGCACTATCATCATCTATGTGGCCCTCCTCTGTACCTGCTCCAACAGCTCAATGTTCCTCTTATGTTGAGAGCTCCACAAGTGGACACACTAACTCACCAGAGCCCAGTAGAGGGGCAAAATCCCCTTCTCTTTACCTGCTGATCACACTTTTCTTGATGCAGCCCAGGATTGGGTTGGCTTTTGGGCTGTGAGCACACACTGCTGGCTCATGTTAATAATGGAGTTAAATGTAGAAAACACTCGACTACTGAAGCACCCAGGACATTCTATTAAAGGGAAGCAGCCTTTTAAAGAATATCAAAAAACAGAAGAAGAAATTAATTTTTGGCTTTATGGTAATTTTTAAAGGCAGAGAACGATGACAATTGAGATCTCACTTCTCACAGAAAATTACCAGCATTTAGCAATTATTTTAGATCCAATCAGTTATCATTCCAAGGGAAACCAATCCAGGATCTGCTAATCTACATTAATGTTCAGTCATGAAGCATAGCACCACAATTTACTTCATGGGTAAAAGAGCAATTTGCAAACTCTTCAAGCACAAAAAAATGCTTTTCTAGAGAACTTAAAAAATCTGATACTATTTCAATTAAACAAAAGAATCAAGAAAATGAAGACTTTAAAAATGTTTCAAGACTTCTTTCCCTTTCAGTATCTAATAGGTATTTTTATTGCCACCCTGATATAAGTCACCCACTGGACACATATGACAGCACCTTCAACTATATGTTCTGAGAAGATAACATTTCTGAATTGGAAATCACAAAAAAAAAGGTTTTCAGCACTTCTGTGAAGTATTTTAGCCTCATGTTGCAAGAGTAGCTTTTTTTTCTATATGGCAAAATCACTACCTATTTAAGGATCAAGTATAAGCCTCAATTTAATAAAAAATCAGGAAGGTTTGACTGTTTGAAACACTGTGATATTTGGTCTAAACTTTGGCCCTCAGATGCAGCAAGCAAGGACATAGTTCTGAAAAATAATAAAAAATCCCAAAACCTCACTTTAATTTTGAAAGGTGAACCATTCAGTAATAAGACTTTTTTTCAATAGGGTCCAAGATGGCCGGACAAGGAGTAATGGACACATAGTGGAAGAGGGGAGATTTAGGTAGGAGATAAGGTGGAGCAGGTCCAGAGGAGGGCCACGAAGATGATCAAAGGGCTGGAACAACTGCCTTATGAAGACAGGTTGAAGGAGTTGGGGTTGTTCAGCTTAGTGAAGAGAAGGCTCAGGGGGGACCTCAGAGTAGTTTATCAAAACCAGAAGGGGTCTACAGAAAAGCTGGGGTAGGACTTTTTAATAAGATAGTGATGGGAGGACTAGAAATAATGGATGCAGACTGGAAGAGGGGAGATTTAGGCTGAATAAGAAAAAAGATTCTTTCCTGTGAGGGTGGTGAAACACTGGGACAGGCTGTCCAGAGAGGCTGTGGATGCCCCTTCTCTGGAGGTGTTCAAGACCAGGCTGGACAGGATCAGCCTGATGCAGTGGGAGGTGTCCCCGCCTATGGCAGGGGGGTTGGAACTCAATGATCATTAAAGTCCCTTCCCACCTGAACTATTCTATGATAAGAAATTCTTTCCTGTGAGGGTGGTGAGACACTGGAACAGGTTGCCCGGAGAGGCTGTGAATGCCCCCTGTCTCCCTGGAGGTGTTTAAGGACAGGCTGGATGAGGCATTGAGCAACCTGGTCTAGTGGGAGGTGTCCTTACCTATGGCATAAGGGTTGGAATTAGATGATCTTTGAGGTCCCTTCCAACCCAAACCATTCTAGGATTCTATAACCCCCTCCCCAAAATACTTTCATAGGCCAATTTCCAGAGGAAAGCTAAGGTAGAACAATGTAGTAAAAACAGAAAATCCAAGAAAAAGTAGTTCTTTTATAATGCTACTCACCCCTACCCATAATCCTAAATGTTAGCAAGGCTAATGCACCTTCTTCCTGATGAAACCCAAGTCTGACAATTGACCAGTCACTGAGGATTCATGTTCGTAACTGTTTCAGTGACCATTTTTCTTCCTCTATAGAAACTCCTCCTTCAGCCCTGGAATAAAATCAGAGCCCAGCAGGTGAAACTGAGGCAATGCTCCTGGTCCCAGTGCTGGAGGGGACTGGTTTCTCCCCTGCAGCTCTACTCCCTGGGGAGAAGCACCAGGCCTACACAGGACAGGCTGCTTCAGTTGAAAGGCAGACAAGAGGATCCATCTGAGCACCAGTGAATTCATACCCACTTTCCCCTTGTCAGGCCTCTTCTAACAACTCTACTTCACAATTGAAAATTTCCACAGTTAAGGGATCATCTAGTAATTTTTCCATCCCCAGTAGAGCAGGACTAGGAGGAATGGATGCAAAGTGGAAGAGGGGAGATTCAGGCTGGAGATAAGAAAAAAGTTCTTTGCTGTGAGGGTGGTGAGACACTGGAACAGGTTGCCCAGAGGGGTTGTGGATGCCCCCTGTCTCCCTGGAGGCTTTTAAGGCCAGGCTGGATGAGGCATTGAGCAACCTGGTCCAGTGGGAGGTCTACTGGGGTTCAAACTATATGATCTTTAAGGCCCCTTCCAACCCAAACCATTCTGTGATTATAAGAAATGCAACTAGGCATCTAACCTATTACGCTTATCATCCAATTAGCATTTTAGGATGCTTGTTTTTTAAGAACAAGAGACCTCTCTCTGCCCCTCTATGAATGAACCCTTGCTTTCATGTGAGAATGGGAAGCACAAGCCAATCCCTAATTGGTTTCATCTGTGATCCTGGAGCATAAAACCCACTGCAGCCACATTCCCTCCCAGCTCCTCCGAGCAGCTTCATGTTCCAGTGGCCCCAAGTGAAAACCTGACACAAGCCAGACGCACATCAGACTCTAATTCCAGCTGGCATTTCGGTAAGTCATTTGACCTGTTCATGCCTCACAACACAGCTTGAAAGATCCTTGGAAAGCCAAGGTTTCAATGTGAAGCAGATGCTTCACATAAACAAGCTTTTGCCTGGGTGTGTGTGTGCCCATTAAGATCCATTCATTCCCTGAGAGTTTATACTGGTGGGAACTGGCTTTCAGAGCTCTAAAGGCATGGTGCAGGATTTCACATTCTACCAGAGTTATTAAAAACAATTAAAAAACCCAAACCTTAAAAATCACTCTGTCTGGATAGATTTCTTACTTTCTATTAAATTAATTACAAGCATCACTTTTGTACCGTAGCTGTTACACACATAAAATAGCTTCAGGATTTTTTATCAAAATTCCCCCTATGCTGTCCCACAACACCCTTCCTCTTCAAGTCCACAGGCTTACCTCTCAAGAAATTCATATTTTATTTCCCTCATGAGAGGCATGTATTTGAAATTCCAGGAAACTTTACTCTCTCTAAAACTAGAAATTAAAAAAAAAAAGAAGTCAGTAAATAACAAATCACAAAATTATCCTAGTTGTTTTGAAAACATTTATGCTTTTAGCACAGGACATCCCCCCTCCCTAGAGGTGTTTAAGGCCTGGCTGGATGAGGCATTGAGCAACCTGGTCTAGTGGGGAGGTGTCCCTGCCCATGGCAGGAGGGTTGAGACTAGATGATCTTTAAGGACCTTTCCAACCCTAAACCATTTTATGAATTACAGAAGGAGGTGAGGAATGATCCTGCCTCTGACAAGGTAGTCACTGTTTTCTCCTTGCCTCAGTTCTAATTATCAGCTGATGAACTGGGGTGAAATTAACTCTGCCCACCAGAGAATTCTCTCCTTTGACTCATGCGAGGTGCCTGCACTCATTCCACTCTTCATGCAAACACAAGTCCAAAATTAGACTGAAATACACTCCATGAATGTGAGACTTTTGCCCCTGGAGCCTCATGCCATGCTAATGAAATGAATAGGAAATTCACCATTAACTTCAAACAAATCCAAGATCAAGCACAGAATTTTCTTTTAAGATTTCATGCTCACATAGAAACTTGCAGAAGATCTGAAACAGCTTTGCAACCTTTAATAAATTAATCCCTACATTATTCCTGTCAACTTGGACTTCTCCCAGTGGAGCAATCACAGAACGTCAGGGATTGGAAGGGACCTCAAGAGATCATCTAATCCAATTTCCCTGCCAGAGCAGGAAAACCAATAAGGAAGCAAAAGGAATTAATTTTTTTCCCCCTCAAAAGCAGCTATTAATTCTGTACCTGAATGTGTAGGAGACCTTTGCAATAACATCAGCTTCATTTTCAAGAGCACTGGCACATACAAGATGATTGTGACCAAGTGCTTTCCAAATGATCAGGCCCTGATTTTCTAAAACTGAGACCTATATAACTATGTATGTCGACCTAGAAGAAGAAAAAAAAAATCATAGTTAACACTTGGAAATTCAATTGTTTCTATTTTCACCTAATCAAGCACAAAAAAATTTAGGACAGATGTCAGACATGGAACTTGCTATGCTCTCTGCAGAGCTCATTTCTCCAGCTACAATGGAATTTGTTCTTGTTACTTTGCATTACAGCAAACTAAGGAGAGAAAACACTTCTTAGAGCTCAGCAAGCTTCAGTAAAATCCTTTAGGATACAATAATATACTTGTACCTGACAATGCAAGGTATGTGGCAGTAAGAAGAGCAAGGAAGACCCCCAAAATATCTAGAAGTATTAGGGGCTGCTTGTGAAATGGGATTGAGACTTTGGGACAAAGTCATGCAAGCAGGTCTCTGCAATCATTCACAGCTTATGGCTGGGCAGCCTACTAACAGCGTGGCCTAACATTTCACTTGCCTTTTGGAATTCTTTAAATACAGCTCCCAACAGGACAAGAAATATCCTGCTGTAGAAAAGCAAAAAAGCTTTCCTCTCTTTGAAACCATCCTTAATGTTTTTGCTTTCATAACCCAGCCTGGCATTCTCTTTTTATCATTTCTTACTTAAAACAACAGCAGAACAGGAGTTTTAAACACAACTGTCCAAAGCTCTCTCACCTTTCAAACACCTGAAATACCAATGCAGATGGAGTTGCACACCAGTAACTTGGTGCAGAGCCCAATGTGATCATTGGCAGCACATTCCCACCCCAGCTATCACAGTTCTTCGGCAGATAGAGTCACACATACTTTGTGGAGCAACCTGTAAACTTTCCAAAACAGAGGCTTGGAACACCTTAAAGCTGGAATTTCCAGATAAGAACAAAAGGTAGGGGACAAAATCAATTAACACTGAGTTGTTTTTTTTTTACCAGCTCGGGAAGGATTACACTGATCATCACATAAATTGTAACCTCTGCTCATCACATAAACTGTAACCTCCAATGAGAAATTAAATTCTATCGGAATTAAGATGAAACCCAAGTGGCATGTACATATTTGACATCTTCCATATATAGAGAGGGGAAAAAAGAATGACAGTTTTTCAGACTGTATAACTTATCAGCCAGATTTTGCCCAACTATTACCTCATTATCTATAAGAAACACTCCCATCTTTGGATTAATGGATAAAAATTCAACATCCCAAGTTTAAATCAAGACACGTGCATATAACATAAATTCATATCCAGAAGGACATATGAATTTGATTAAGCAGAGCTGAAGTGCAGTGAGCTCAATTTCAGTTCAAGAAACCATCAGCTACACTTATAAGACACGGATATCATCTACCAGCAAAAGCTCTGCAGCAGCTGTGTGCTTTGGGGCCATGCCTCCTTCCTCCATTTGTCACAGCAACTATAAAGAAAGCAACAGCTCAGAACACACTACACTGCACATACATGAAGAAAATATTTTATCAATACATGAAGGAGGCCTATGGAAAGGCAGAGGTAGGACTTTTTAATAGGATATGTGATGGCAGGACCAGGAATAATGGATGTAAAGTGGAAGAGGGGAGATTTAGGCTGGATCTAAGAAAGAAGTTCTTCACTGTGAGGGTGGTGAGACACTGGACCAGGTTGCCCAGAGAGGATGCGGATGCCCCCTCCCTGGAGGTGTTTAAGGCCAGGCTGGATGAGGCACTGAGCAACCTGGTCTGGTGGGAAGTCTCCCTGTTGATGGTAAGGGGGTTGGAACTAGATGAGCTTTAAGCTCCCTTCCTAACCAAACCATTCTACCATTTTATAAGTTTATGAGTATTTCAACATGACAAAATTAATCACACATAACAATTACATTAGTCCAACCTATCTCAACCACCCCTGTTTGGGCTTTCATCTAATTGTATTAGTGCAAGTTTTACTTCAGTTTAGAAGACCAAAAGCAACTCATTTCCATTTTCTCAATCCTACTGAAAGATCTTTGGAGATCAGCTTTTCATGATGATGTTTTTTGGCCAGGGCAGAAACTTTCTCTTTCCCAAAAGACTTTTCAGTAGAACTTCACAAAACAAACTATTAAAATGCAATGTTATCCCGAAACTCAAGACTGGGTGACATGAGTGACATTTTCAACTTCCAAGAGTTTTTAAAGCAGCAAATACTGTCAAGCTTCAACAAATTCGCTTTGGTTAGTTAGAGCTGCAATTAAGGAACACAACACAGAATTCCCCCCACTCCTCACCCTTCCCATGTCTGAGAGAGACCTGATATCTTCCTGTTCTGTGGCATTATAGCCCCTTTAAAAAACTCTGCAGAGCTTCCAAATTGCCTTCTCACCTTAGGAATTCAGCTCCAAATTTCTGTCCTCTGTCATCTCAAGCTCTCAGCATCCCTGACTACTGGCTTCTTCTCTTTATCTTGATGTTAAAAGTCTTTTTGAGATGATTTTCCCTACAAAGGGGTTAGTTGTAGAATCACAGAATCACAGAGTGTTTGGGTTGAAATGGACCTCAAAGTCCCATCCAACCTGGCCTTGAACCTCTCCAGGGATGGGACAGCCACAGCTTCTCTCAGCAGACTGAGTCTGGGGCTCACACCCCCACCCAACAAGGAATTTCTTCCTGAGATCTCACCTAAATCTCCCCTCTTTCCGTTTAAATATCTTTCTTCTTGTCCTGCTGCTACTCTCCCTGGCAAACAGTCACTCTTCAACTTTCTTGTAGGCTCTTTAGGTTTTAGAAGGCTGCTCTAAGTTCCCCTTAAAGCATGCTCTTCTCCAGATCCAACAGCCCCAACCCTCTCAACCTGTCCTCACAGCAGGGGTAGCTTCAGTTCCCTGAGCATCTTTCAAAGCCCTCCTCTAAACTTGCTTTTATGGGTCCATGTCTTTCCCATACTGAGGGCTCCAGAGCTGGATGTAGGGCTCCAAGAGGAGTCTCCCCAGAGCTTTGTAGATGGGCAGAATCACACACACCCCCCAGCCCTTCTGGCTGGGCAATGGTTGGCTTTCTGTGCTGTGAGTGCACATTTTTCTTTTGCTGGCTTATCTTGAGATTCTCATCCTCCAGCACTCCAAAGTCTCTCTCTACTCGGCTGTCCTGCAGTCATTCTCCACCCAGCATATAGTTGTGCTTGAGAACAAAACACAAGTGAAATTTTTCATCCCACATGCAATCAGTGCAATCATTACAGTGTAAAATTTGAAAATCCAGTTGCACACAAGAGACTCAGGTGTCAAAACATATTTAGAAGGTTAGTAACTATTGAAATGAATGGAGTTGCACGCATAAACACTGCAATGAAATTGGGGCTAAATTGTAGATATTAATTAAGACAATGCAGAAGCTAAAAGCACTCAAGAGGAAAAAGTTTCCCATGGCTTGGCTCCACTGCCACAGTGCTGTGACCCTTTGGGCATTGTCAATGTTTGAGAATGTCAGAGTAAGACCCATTACAAAGTGATCTGCATGAAGTTCAGTGACCTGTGACACCAAGTGGATCAGACTACACAATCTGATTATGTCTCCTGTGACCCTCCTAAGAAAGATGGATTAGATCCTCCAATGAAACAGACTTGACAGCAGTACCCCCCATGCTCACAGAACAGAGGTCCTGCTATCAGCTCTTCCCAGAAATAAATGGATCGCAACTTCTATTTCAGTTTCAGTGAATTGCCAATATTTCATTTAAAAAATATTCCCTACAACAGCAAAGGCCAGAGAGATAATCAGTGAAACGTTTTCTCAGCTCAAGATTTTCAGGTTTCTCTTTGATTCTGCAATGGCAGGAACAAGATTCACACACGTTTTCCTTCTCAATTAGTAGACTGTGCTAGTGGTCCTTGGTTCTCCAATTGAGACACAAAATAGTCTCCTGGCAAATGGGTGTAGTGGAATGATAGTTGGTACTTTTGATAAGAAGCAAAAGCCCACCTACACAGACACAAGTTCAAGTACACTCAAAAGAAAAAGGTAAGTCAGTGCACTGAAATGTTTAAAGGACAATGAAGTATGAAAAATCCACAGAGAAGCAACTAGGAATTACTGAGAACCATCTAGCTTTAAAACATTCTCATAAAAGAATTGCCTGAGTTTTCACAGAATATCAGGGATTGAAAGGGACCTCAAGAGATCAACTAGTCCCATCCCCCTGCTGGAGCAGGAACACACAGATCAGGTCACACAGGAACATGTCCAGATGACATGTCTTCAGAGAATGAGACCCCACACTCTCTCTGGGCAGCCTAGGCCACTCTTCTCTCACTCCCACCTTAAGTTTTTTCTTCTGTTTCTGTGGAACCTCCTGTGTTCCATCTTGAATCCACTGCCCCTTGTCCTATCATTGGAGGTCTGTGAGAAGAACCTTTCCATATTTATAGATATGACTGAGGTCACCCCTCAGTCTCCTCCAAGCTGAAGAGACCCAGCTCCCTCAGCCTTTCCTCAGAAGGAAGATGCTCAAATTCCTTCCTCATCTTTGCGACTCTGCACTGGACTCTCTCCAGCAGTTCCCTGTCATTCTTGAACCGAGGGCCTCAGAACTGGACACATTACTCCAAATGTGGAGTATTTCTAGGATTCTCTGAAAATTTAAGCTTGGCAAAACAAAGTTGACTTTTTCCACTTAGCTCTGCTAATTATTACTAAACGACACAAAAAAGGAAGCTGGTGGAATCAGGCTACTTTGCAACTACAAAACCAGCTCTGCGGACACTAGTTACCTGAAGGTAGAGGAAGAAACTGCTGCCAGATGAAAATGAAGCCTACACGGGGCTTCACTAGGAACTGACAATAAAGGGTGAGTGCACCCTTTCTACAGATTGTCACAGTACACACCTGAAATGACTGGGGAGCCACCCAACAAAGTGTCCCTGCAAGCAACGTGGGTTGCTTCCACCCCTTTTAATGAAGCAGCATGACAGTTATAGAATGGTTTGTGTTGGAAGGGACCTTCAAGATCATCTAGTTCCAACCCCCCCCCGCCATGGGCAGGGACACATCCCACAAGACCAGGTTGCTCAATGCCTCATCCAGCCTGGCCTTAAACACCTCCAGGGAGAGAGGTGGCATCCACAACATCTCTGTGCAGCCTACACAGGAGGACCAGTCCCAGCTGTTATGCCAGCCTCCCATCTCAAAGCTCACCAGGAATCAAACCAGACTTCTGAACACAGAACACCAAACTGCTCTAACGTACTCCTCCTTGAAGTTCTCATTTCCCCTGCTTCTTGAGATCATTGTTCTAAGTGATGCCATCACCCATCTCAAACTCATGAGCAGCCCTGAGGTACCCAGTGCTCAGAACAGCTCTGTATGTGCTCCACACCAACTGACTGGACAAGGAATTGGGCATCAGGCTTAATGGTCTGCATCACAACCGAAATTCCACTTATGGCTTGGAGTCTTTGCATTTGAAAGTATTTTCCTGTATCAATGTACACCAAGAAAACAAGTGAGCAAATGGAAAAAGGAAGACAGTGGAGACACCCACTCCAAAAGACTACTCCTGATATTCTTAATGTGCCTCATGACATCATCCATCACAGGCAAGATGTTAGACACTTAAGCTGAACAAATGAAGAGCCTGCTTTTTGCCCCAGGCATATTTTGTTTTCTGGAGCATCTCATTAGAGTGGTTTCCTTTAATGGTTCATTTAGCTTTCAGCCTGAAAATTAGAAACGAACAAAAGCTAATTAAAGCAAACAATTCTGAACAGCCACTTGCTGGCACCTCAGAACTTAAGGGGCTGGAGAGTGGCAGGGAAATAAGGGCTTTCTGTTTCTCAGCCTCACCACGAATTTTCTGATGCTAAAATGTTTAGGTTCTGAATACCACAGAGGGAATATTTATTTTCTTAGGAAATACTTCAGAGGCCTGAAGTTGATACATCTACCCTCAGTGGCCAATTTTAATTGGCAATATCCCTTTAAAAACAAAGAGCCTTAGCTCCAAGGAGGTACTTTGAAGGAGAAAATAAATGTAGTTTTGAGAAGTTCAGATTACTTGAACCTGCTGTCTTTGAAGGAGGAAAGGGCTTTCCCCAAGAGAGTAAGCTTCCAAAAAAAAGGCTAGAGTGTGGGGAGGGAATCCTAAGAATCAAACTGAAAGTTTACAAGGCTGTCTACATAAGAGAATCAAGTCTTCAGACTATAAAACAATATTAAAAATATATATTTTCATCTGTGAAGCCAATCAGCCTCTAATTGAAGATGCAGAAGGTACTAAGTACTTGAGTTCTTGGGGTTGGAATTAGATGATCTTTAAGGTCCCTTAGAAACCAAATCATTCTATGATGTGACCAACAGGTCAAGAGAGGTGATTTTGCTCCTCTAACCACCTTTGGTGAGACCCCAACTGCAGTTACTGTGTCCAGATCTGGAGCCCTCAAGATAAGAGGGACATCAAACTGTTGGAGTATGTCCAGAGGAGGCCACGAAGATGATGAGAGGGCTGGAACACCTCCCTACTGCGGACAGGCCGAAGGAGCTGGGGTTGTTGAGCCTGGAGAAGAGAAGGCTCAGGGGGGACCTCAGAGTAGCACCTTCTCCATACTTGAAGGAAGGTGGCTACAGAAAAGCTGGGGTAGGACTTTTGAATAGGGTCCAGGATGGAAGGACTAGAAGGAATGGAAGCAAATTGGAAGAGGGGAGATTTAGGCTGGATAGAAGAAAGAAATTTTTTCCTGTTAGGGTGGTGAGACACTGGAAGAGGTTGCCCAGAGAGGTAAGCAATGAATCAGCCAAATTTTTCACCCTTCAGGACTCTTTATGTATCTGACAGACACCCAAAATTATATTCTAGAGAATTCACCCTTTGCATTAGTGACACTCCATCCTACATCCCAAACATGCTCCACAGGACTCAAATGTCTAAAGCTGAGTAAATATTTTCCCTCTTCACCCTATGAAGAGTTTAAGTGCCATAATTTAAGTTCTTTAGTGTGAGGATGATGAGACACTGGAACACGTTGCCCAGAGAGGTTGTGGATGCCCCCTGTCTCCCTGGAGGCCAGGCTGGATGAGGCATTGAGCAACCTGGTCTAGTGGGAGATGTCCCTGTCCATGGCAGGGCATTGGAACCAGATGATCTTTAATGTCCCTTCCAACCCAAACCATTCTGTGATTTTAGGATTCTGTTGTTAACATTGACAAAACACCATCCCACATGCCCAGAGACACCACAGATTCCTCTGCGATAGCCTGGAAAAGACACAATCAATTTCATAGCTGGAAGTTACTCTGGAGCTGCCAAAAGGTCCTCTCTCTCAGAAAATAAACTATGTTGGCATGAAACTGGAGAACTTCACCAAGGAGAGTGGAACTTAAGCAGCCCCTGATGAGGAACTGGTACTTGTAAACTTATTCCTTTCATCTCCAGTCCTATATACTAAACACAAGAATTTATCAGCATTAGAAACTCACCCTTGAATTTTTTAAGGGACAGATATTTCAGGACAGACTTAGGGAGCAAGTGGAACCCTGCCAGGCTCTCCCAGACCTCCAGTTTAAGCTGCAAAGGGCATTTCTCTGCAGGATTGAGGAGGGGCAGGAGGCAAAGACATTTCTGAAAGGAACAAAAGCTTATCTGGCTTCTTATCCAAATTTTCTCTGCTATGCTGAAAGGAAAATAAGACAAGTGGAGCTTGTCAAGATTTTTTCCTTATTACATTTGCTTTAAAAATCCATAGCTGGATATCCATATGCTTCATATATTTGTACTGAACACCAAATTTGAGGGAAAATACAGTTCAAGCATGTTTTTGTTTTATAAATGAAATATTTTGGACATTTCTCCCCAAGTCGTTTACAGCAGAAAAAGGAAGAGGAGGAAATTGTTTAATTTTTAAAATATTTTTTTAAAGTCAGAAGGTTCTGGATTAACTAGAATGGACTATCCACCAGTTTCACTGCCATTTCAATAGTTCTGAAGAGCATGAATTAAGAAATGAGATTGCATGCAATACTTGACAGTTTTTAGAAACAGGAGAAAATAAACTAATAAATTGACCTGGCAACCTGTCCCTCACTGCAGTCAGACTGGCAGTCTGTGTTCTCAGGTCCCGATGAATAACAACACTGTGTCACTCAAGCTTTGTGAAGGGGACATCACTGCTCTGCAGCAGTGCCAGAGAAAAAGGCACTTGCTGGACATTTTGGGCAAGAAGCTGCCTGTTAGAAGGGATTATTATTTTTCTGGTGGTTCCAAGAGTAGTATCCCATTATGCTAACTTTCTAGCAGTACTGACAGACTCATTTAAAAGGCTCAAAGTAAATAAGTGATGGAAATAAACTCTGAGAGTTGACTTAGAAGGAGTCTCGATGGGTTTGTGGTTTGGAAAAGTATTTCAGAGGTTTCAGGCATGGTGCCCATTGACTGGAGCTCACAAGTCAAACTCTGTAAATCCAGATCTTGTGCTCAACACACAAATCATTCCTAAAGCACACCCCTGTAACTGGAATAGTTCCCCAGAGGCTGATTTATTATGACTCTATCAGTTGCATAAAAATATTCTCTCCCAAAAACTTTTTGCCATTGTAAAGTTTGAGGCACGCCCCTACTCAACGTAGCTGAGAAAAATAAATAGGTTACATAAATAAATTCCAAATATGAGAAAAAGCTTTTTCACAGTGAGGGTGATGGAACAGTGGCAAAAGTTGTGCAGAGAGATTGTGAAGTCTCTTTCTCTGGAGACACTCAAAGATCACCTGTACACTTTCCTGTGTGACCTTATCCTGGGTGTTCCTGCTCCAGGGGGGGTTGACTAGAGGATCTCAAGGTCCCAATCTCTGACACCGTGATTCAATTCATGGGCTTGAATTAAATTCAGTGTTGTGTTTGCTGTGAGATTGAATTATAAAGTTCCCCCCTTAACAGTAATGTGAGCTATATGGGGACAGCACCTTAGAATCATAGAATGGTTTGGATTGAAAGGGATCTTCAAGATCACCTAGTTCCATTCCCCCTGCCATGGGCAGGGACACCTCCCACTAGACCAGGTTGCTCAATGCCTCATCCAGCCTGGCCTTAAACACTTCCAGGAATTGAGGGGGCATTGACAATCTCTCTGGACAACCTCTTCCAGTGTCTCACCACCCTTCTTTCTTACCCCCAACCTACATTTCCCCTCTTCCAATTTGCATCCATTCCTCCTAGTCCTGCCATCCTGGACTCTATTCAAAAGTCCTACTGCAGCCTTTCTGTAGCCCCTTTAGGTACTGAGAAGCTACTCTGAAGGCTCTCCTGAGCCTTCTCCAGGCTCAACAGCCCCAACTTCTTCAGCCTGCTGTCAATTGTANCTTCAGCCTGCTGTCAATTGTAAAAATATTGTAAAAATTGAAGACCAATTTATCTGTCAGAGATACTGCAAAATAGGGGTGTGCAAGGCTTCCCAGCTTGACCCAAAAGCTAAACTCTGTGGCATCTACAAAGTCACCCTGTGGATGCAAGTATGAACAGCAGCAGCAGCCACTATGGCTCTCCCACCTGCAGGGTCATGCTGGTGTCCTGTGGTTCAAAGCTAATGCCCCACAGCCTGTTAGTACTACACTCCTTGTATTCTTCATGTATTTGGAGCCAACAAAACCACCAAAGTTTGACTGTTTCTTTCCAGCCTCTAGCACATTGCACAGAGCAGAAAGAAATTAACGCTAACAGCTGGCAGCATGACTTTCATTTATACCAGTGAGATACAGGGGGTAGGACTGTGTGTGAACAGGTACAGCTAAGAGCAGAATTACAACCTGGATCTCTAGTGCCTCCCTCCTCCAGAGTAACCAGGTGAGGTTAATTGTTCTGCTCTAAATTTGACATAGTATTGGGTGAAAATAAGTTCATGGCAATACAAGTACTTTAATAAGGGTTTCTAATACCTGGGTTTTAAAAGTGTCTTTTTAATGGATTTTGGTCTATGCCTGAGGAATCTGTGCTTACACATGAACCTCTTCAAAACCCAAACAAGGCTTTAATTTTAATTCCATTGAACAGAAGGGATGCAGCAGTTTCATGTTAGATCAAGAGGATGGACTTGTAAGCAGTAAGTAGCCAAGCTTGTGTTTTAGAAACATCTCTTTCTGTTTTCTCCTCAAATTGCTCAAAATATCCATCCCTGCTCAAATCTCAGTCTGACTGACTTCTCAAACTAGTCACATTACAGATTCAGACTCGGTTAATCAGGCTGACAGCACCACTGCCCTCATAGTTCTTTTAACTCCTAATCAAAGTTATTCCACAGTTCCTCATTTAGATACAGAACCGAAATATCAAATTTCTCAAACCCAGGGGGTGCTGGTTTCCAGATTAGTAAACTGTAATTGGAAGGTTGGTGCTGATGCTAAGTCATTAGCAAAATATGCACAAATGCTGTGGATGACTGTCTGCCGTGCTCCTCAACACCAATGTACCATTAAAGAAACACTTTCTGAAGACCAGAGATAATAGGGGTCACTAGCATTAGGATCAAGGTTCCAGATAATCTTCAAATTAAAGGCATTCAGGTGTGGCAAAGTACAGCTGGCACACATCTGAGTGATAATCTAAACATAATCCACAAACTGAATGCTGAATTAATTATACCTCTGAAGGAACTACATAAAAGAACCAAAATTACTGAACTCCTAATTACTGGATTTGATTACCCTGGAAACAGGCTGGCTATTCATCTTATTGCCTTCAGCTCTGCTTTGGACAGAACTGCTGCTGTATCTCAGATGAAGCTACTGCAAGATTTGGCAGAGGCTGAAAAAGCCTGAAATGCTGTCAGAGAGTAAACCAGCCAAATCTTTTGCTTCTTCAAATTAGCCATTTCTCAGAACAGGTTCCCTCACAAGCGTGCTGCCACGCTTCATCAAGTGCTACATAAGGAAAGAAAAGCCACATTGTTGCACTTTCTGGAGCTAGTAATAAAAATCTCACAGTATTAAAAAAAAATAATTACAGGTTAAAAGTAGCAATTTGAGTAGAAATCTACAAAGATTAAGGTTGGACTAACATCAGTTTCAGGCACCTCACAACTGCCTTATGCAGGCCAAATGCAACAACATTGCACTTATTACTTAGAATCACAGAATGGTTTGGGTTGGAAGGGACCTTCAAGATCATCTAGTTCCAACCCCCCTGCCATGGGCAGGGACACCTCCCACTAGACCAGGTTGCTTAATGCCTCATCCAGTCAGGCCTTATACACCTCCAGGGAGAGAAGGGGCATCCACAGTTTCTCTGGGCAACCTCTTCCACTGTCTCACCACCCTCACAGCAAAGAACTTCCTTATCTCCAACCTAAATCTCCCCTCTTCTAATTTGCATCAGTTACCCCTAGTCCTGCCATAACATATCTTATTCAAAAGTCCTACCTGTAGTCTTTTCTGTAGCCCCCTTCAGGTATTGAGAAGCTACTCTGAGGTCCCCCCTGAGCCTTCTCTTCTCCAGGCTCAACAACCCCAACTCCTTCAGCCTGTCCTCAGAAGGGAGGTACTCTAGCCTTCGCATCATCTTTCTGGTCTCCTCTGGACCCACACCAACAGTTCAATGTCCTTCTTATGTTGAGGGCTCCAGAACTGGACACAGTAACTCCGGCAGGAGTCTCACCAGAGCCAAGTGAAGTAGTTACAAAGTTGCTCAGAGAGGTGGTGGATGTCCCATCCCGGGAGACATCCAAGGCCAGGCTTGCTGAGACTCTGAGCAACCTGATCTAGAGCTGTATGTCCCTGCTACTGCAGGGGTTTGGACTGGATGCTCTTTAAAGAAAGCTGCAAAGTAGGTGTCTTGGAATGAGCAGAAAATGAACACCATTGTTGATAGTGCTCCCAAAGTGCCCAAACCCCACACCTAATCTCTTGTGTTTGAATGTAGGACTTTTCATCATAGAATCATAGAATGGTTTGGGTTGGAAGGGACCTTCAAGATCATCTAGTTCCAACCCCCCTGCCATGGGCAGGGACACTTCACACTAGACCAGGTTGCTCGATGCCTCATCCAGCCTGGCCTTAAACACCTTCAGGGAGGGGGCATCCACAACCTCTCTGGGCAACGTATTCCAGTGTCTCACCATCCTCACAACAAAGAACCTCTTAATTGTGAAGTCCCTTTTTCATCCCTCAGACAACAAGTCAAAACCAGCTCTCAACAACCAGGAATAACTTCCTCTTCACAACTGAGCAAGAAGAAATGCCAACAGGCCAGTGAACTGGGCAGATGTTGTCAAGAAGCATACCCCTCCACACATATATAATGCCCCTAATCATTGATTAAGAGCAGCTATTAGAAAGCAAACCAGATATCAAAATAGCAACAAATCATACACAAACTAGAACTCCAAAAAGTAACAAATCATTACAAGGAGAAAATCTTTCAGCCCCATACTTTAATTTGAAGATGACAAGGTTTAATGTTGGTGCTATAAACTACCAGTGCTGTTTTTAACTTGCTGTGCTGCTTTCCTACCAGATTTACTGCAATGGAATTGAATGGGGGTTATAAAGAGCACGAGTAGTTAAAGAAATTCCATTTGATCTTGGAAATAGTTTCAGAATGGACAATTAAAGCCATTTTTCCAGCAACTTAAATAGTCTCAGCAGTCAGTGCTGTAATTTGTTGTAAAGCCTACCACACTTGAAATATGGTGGTTATCAGCTTCTAGTTTTTTAATGGTGTGATGCTGGCTGCTGGAGCTGTTTAATAAAGCAAAGCATTAGATGACCAGAAAAGACAACATTTATCATTTTAACTTTTCAAAACTGAAAAAAATCTCAACCTCTCAAGATGAAAGGCACCAATAAGAGGACTTCAGTACTAATTGTTTATGATACAGAACTCAAACATTCTTTCAGGAAGAAGCTAATTTCAGAGAGACATTGAAACCAAGCAGGACTGCATATAAAACACCAGTAAGTCCTCTTCTGTGGTTTGGGAATAGGGATGGGAGAGAAACATCTGACACCAGGTGGTTTGGGGGGATTTTTTTCCTAATCTGAAAGGAGCATTCTGTTTCTCCCTGACCACCTTTGCTCTCCTAACAAGGGGTTATTCTTCCCTATGTATCTTCTCACAGCTGGAGAGTTCACATACTATGAATTTGTGTACAATAACCAGTGCCAAAAGCTCTCAGTTGTCACCTCCACATGCCATGACAATGCAGCATAGGAAGAAACATTCCAAAAGGCAAACATAAATCTTGTGGCATGAGGAATTCTTATCACACATATGTATAGTATCATAGAATGGTTTGGGTTGGAAGGGAACTTCAAGATCACCTAGTGCCAACCCCCCTCTATGGGCAAGGACACCTCCCACTAGACCAGGTTGCTCAATGACTCATCCAGCCTGGCCTTAAACACCTCCAGGGATTGAGGGGGCAATCATAACCTCTCTGGGCAATCTGTTCCAGTATACATGTGCACATAGTATTATAGAGGCACAATGAACCCTTATTCCTTCCGTTGCCAACTTGAATTTCTTAGTAGCAATAGATGAAGTTCAACAGATAAGAAGCCAAGAGCCAGACTGAACTACTATGTACAGTCACACCCTGTGTTAGTGCCACACTGCAGGGTCAACCCTGAGAAAGACACTCAAGGTATAAGGCCATAAGGAGGAAGGTTTTAACTCTAACTGGCAAGATTTTATAACCAAGCCTATCTCATCAAGCAGATACCACTTCACAAACATGTACTGAAGATACCCTGTAGCCCTTGCAGTTAACAAAACTGAGTGAGTTTTTGGTAATGATTTAAGTTCAGAATAACACCAAGACACACCAGATTCACAGATCAGAATCTGACACAGTCAGCATCCTGCTTAATGTCTATTCTGACACACAGGACTTCTGATGGCACATAGCCTCTCAGAGGACTGGAGCACCTCCCTTCTGAGGACAGGCTGAAGGAGTTGGGGCTGTTCAGCCTGGAGAAGGCTCAGGGGAGACCTCAGAGTAGCTCCTCAATACCTGAAGGAGGTTACAGAAAGGCTGGGGTAGGACTTTTGAATAGGGTCCAGGGTGACGGGACTAGAAGTAATGGATGCAAACTGGAAGAGGGGAGATTTAGGCTAATTCTTTCCTGTGAGGGTGGTGAGATAGTGGAAGACTTTGCCCAGAAAGGCTGTGGATGCACCCTCCCTGGAGGTTTTTAAGACTAGGCTGGATGAGGCATTGAGCCACCTGGTCTAGTGGGAGGTGTTCCTGCCCATGGCAGGGCATTGGAACCAGATGATCTTTAATGTCTCTTCCAACCCAAACCATTCTATGATTTTAGGATTCTGTTGTTCCCTCCAATTTGAGGATGGGTCATACACATAGTTAGTGTCAGGTGACCCACGAAGCCACCTCTGCCGAGAGATTGAAAATATGAAATACTAGTATTTCTCATCTGGGATTGAAGGTTACCTATTCAGAAGCAATGCAATAGTCAGACTTGATGCTAAAAACTGAACTAGCTGTAACCTGTGAGGAAATGAAGGAAATGAAGCAGCTGTCATCTCCAGGCTTCAGCTCTTCCAAAGCAGATTCCCGGTTAGTTCAGATATTTACATTTTTTGAAGTGCAGGATCTTGGATTGCCCTTGAGCTGCTTCTGAATCTCATCTGATGTTTCATAGGGTTCACTACTCAAAGGGCACATTATCAACTCTTGACATCCAGGGAGAGAACTGTACCTGGAGAATTTCCATTCTCCATGTCAGGATGAAACACATGGTCATGAATTCAACTACAGTGGTCTCTGTGTGTTTATTTAAGGTTCTCACTGCTTGCTGTCTCTAGTTATGATTTTAGAATCAAAATTTATCTTCAAAAGCCATAACCTTCAGCTAAAGGAAATCTAAGGATCAAAAGAGCAAAGCAAAGGAATGATTAATTCATGAACTTCAGACACAGTTTTGCTCTACATCTCTTGCAACCACTGCATTGATTAAAAATGAGACTTCCAACAGGGATTTTACACTAAACCAAGTAACTGACAAATATCAAAACTCACAAATATACTTAGTTTCAGTTTGTTCATCAGCACAGGATTTTATATGTTTGCTATATTTCCTCGTGTCAGATATGGACATATCCACTCATCCTGGCCCTGGTCACACAACATGACAGTGTCTGCCTGTGTCCACAGGACACAAAAAAGCTCCCACTCATTCAGTAAAATATTAGAACAGACTACAGCATTAGTTAATTTTAAAGCTTTAACTGCCTTAGCAATAGAATCCAGCTACTGTGCTTATTTCTTAAAGGTATTCTGTTGAGACAGCTCCGTTTTTCACTGGTTTCCAATTTAACCAAATAGAGAACAGAATAAAAACAATCTACTCATCCACAGCAAATGAAACTGATAAAACAAATTCATTCTCCTGTTTCAGAATACTTCAAAAATCAACTGTATTGATGCAAAATCCCTAATCCCCTGTGACACACGAATGCTAAGATCTACTCAGGCTTAGATTCTAGCTCTATGAACCACAGAAACGCTGGCTAGAGTCGGTAAACACCAAGACATGGAGGAATCAAGGAACAAGAGAAACTACAGCAACCAATCTGACACTTACCAAAACAAACTAAGCCAAAGCACTGTCAAAAGTTCTTTTTAGGCATGAATATAAGTTTGGGTTGGAAGGGACTTTAAACACCTCCATATAAAAAAGAAGTTCTTTCCTGTGAGCATGGTGAGACACTGGAATAGATTGCCCAGAGATGTTGTGGATGCCCCCTCTCTCCCTGGAAGTGTATAAGGCCAGGCTGGATGAGGCATTGAGCAACCTAGTCTAGTGGGAGGTTTCCCTGCCCATGGCAGAGGGGTTGGAAATAGATGATCTTGAAGGTCCCTTCCAACCCAAACTATTCTATGATGGCAAAGAGTTTCAGAGACAGAAAATCAGGAGATGTCTAAACAATGCTGCATTTGGATGAGTTACTAAAGAAACTCTATTGTAGAGAACCTGCAAAGGAAACTTCTGTGAAATTCATAGTTCTGCTGGAGGATGTAGTAAGGGCTTTTTCAATGACTATGTGACTTCAGGACTATCTACACCAGTGCTGAGAAAGCCAAGATGATGCAGACAGCTAGTAAAGCCTCATCTCTGCAAGACTATCCCATTCAGTGTTTGTTCTTGGCAATCTCCGTCTCTCCTTGGATGCATGAAGATTTCTGTCAAAGGCCGAGTTTGCTCTATGAGTCAGTGATAAAGTGCTGGCTGCCTGGCATCATCCACAATAGATAAGCACAATACAGATATGCATTTATACTGCAAAGCATGAATTTCCATCAGAGACATAGCCTTCACTTCCTAGACACCAGAGAAAATACTTAAACAGTCCTTCCTTCACTCCTTCAGTGTATTCCATAACTGAATCCCTCTTCCTTCCACTTTACATTCCCTGCTCATTTTCTTTCTAAGCCAATTGATCACACTAAAAATGTTTTGAGTCATTTCACAGTCCTGTCCTCTTCTGTTTGTGTGAGTTTGAAATTGGAAAAAGAATTGTTGATGCTTACCTAAAGAACATTTGATTTCTCTTATCTTAGTAGCATGCATTAGGGCTGCGATTACTGAAATAGTCTCTACTATCAGCATTTTCCTTAATATTTTGATGAGATCATTTTGACTGGCAAGGCAGAAGTGGAACTTCCAGATGAGATCGTTAAAAATTATGTTGTTGAATTCCAAAGAAATCTACTCTAACAAAGTCTCATTATCACACTATGGACTATCTAAACTACAGACAGTGCCAGATTTCCTTTCATTAATCTAGATACTGATTTGTCTCTTTGCTCATGTTTTCCTGCCTTCCAATGAAATCTGACCTTATCCCAGAATTCTGATCTTTAAGATCCCTTCCAACCCAAACCATTCTATGATTCTATAAAAACTTAATTATACACCTCTATAGAAAGAAAAGCACCAATATTTTATTACTGGTGTGCTTTGCCACAGGTGGTGAAAGAATGTCATGGTAGATCTAAATGTATTGTGCATGTCATACAATAGCTGTGCCATTCTACATTTTATAACTTGAAGAACAGTTTGCAGCAAGATTACATCTCAACTACTGCACTTTGCAAGCAAAGAGCTGCAAACTGTGCATGCCCTTACAAAAGTGTAACTGATAATAAATACAGCATGCAGAGAAAAATTAGCTGAAAACACTTCTAAAATATTTTATTTATGTTATGAAAATATCATCCTTTGTCTCTAGTTTGTAGTGGTGTTATTGTGTCAGAGAAAAAGAACTCCCTCCCAATTTATTTATTTACTTGTACCTTAGATTTTCATTTCATTGACACCAACAGATCTGCACCTAAAAATGATAAAAAGCACATCCATTCTGCTTCTCTCACTATCGTGTTCTAATGCATATGAGGGCAATTACTTCTTGACAACACTCTGATGAATAACTGTGCTCTTTGCTAAGACTGTCACATTGATCACTGGTGGGCAATACAATTAATAAAGTATTGCTGTCCACACTGCACACTAATAACTTGCCTGAACTAGAAGTGGCAAGCCTGATAGATCCAATGCATTTTCATCCTTCATACCCTACTGGCTCAGAAGATTAAAAGAAACCTCCAAGAAAAATCTCCTCTTGCCAGCACTGAGTTCCATGACATCCCAGCCAGGTTTGCAAACCTCGGACCTAGTATTTCATTAATGAAACTCAGTTGGACATTTCAAGCTTCATTTCCAACCACTGCTCTGCCCCTGTGGCTGAGAATTTATTTATTTATTTCTCTTTTCTTTTTCTACTTCCCGAAAGGCAGAATTGATTAAAGTTGTCAGTTGGACCAGAATAAATTAGAAAATAATGGCTATAAATTCAGTACACTCTGAAGCTTTGCTTAATAATTCCATAACATTTAGAATGGAAACAATCAATCAAGGAAAGGTCCTACCTCTTCAACACAGGAAAGGATGAATTAAAGACTAGTCATGAGCAGCAAGTCCAGAGTATTCCCTCAAGATATTACACTAATTTTAGTTGTTGCTTTTACAGTTGTGCAAACAAACAGGCTTTAAAAGTAGGATTGGTTTTGGTTTTTTTCCTCTCTAGGATATATTATGATCTATTCTTTCAGTCAATTCCTGACGAGACAGCAAGTTTATTTGATAGAGAAACATTTTGAAGAACACCAGGAAGTTGTTCTGCCATCCTCAGAAGTATCTCTCCTTCCCTTTTACACTATGAGAAAAGTCCAGTTACATCTCAGGCCTCAGATAAACACCACTCACAATCCCCCATCAGGATCTCTCCTGCTGTTTCTCCTCAGCTCTGCTCAGCTTCCAGTCACATCAGGCTCACCCTTCCTGGCAGTCCCAAGGAAATATGATATTATTAACAATTCTTCTCTCAGATCAAATAATCACACTTCAATCATATTAGCTTTACGTAGCAGATGTAATTTTGGGGAGCCAAAATAATGTTAAAAGAAGAAAAGGCAGTCTCTCTTAAAGAGATAAGACGATTGGTGTAAGAAGGGGCTGACCTCCATGATCAATATGATCTGGCAGAATCCGTTTATTGTGAGCACGAGACAAGCTTATATACAGTGATGATTAATTATCAATGCTACTAACATACTGATTGGTTACAGGTTACATTCTTGCATTAATGTCAGACCCTCCTCTTAGAGTTCTTCTGCCAACACACAAGGCCGTTGTTTACCTTGTCCATCCTTGACTCCTTCATAGTTCCCATCGCATAGAGGACTCTTTCCCAAAACAATGGATTCACAAACAAGCTCCAAGGCCTCAGGTGGCTTGATAGGATTTTTCCAGGCCTGAGCTGAGCAGCTGTTAACCCTTTATGGCCTGTGCCCATACTGCAACACTCTCTCTTCTCCTTAGAGAAGACAGGAATGGCTAAGAAAGTGGTTGAAAGCACCTTACTAGTCCTAAACACTAGCTGTCAACCAAGACTAGCTAATTGATGTGAACAAGCACTGTAAGGACTCACATCTGGCCAAAGGCCATGGCACAGAAGGATACTGATCCACATGCTTCCAGGTAATACCAGTACCTGGCACAGAGCTGTTCTTATCCACACATTTCTACAGAGAAACTTAAAGATCATAAAAGTTTATGAGTTAGTAAAAAAAAACTACCAAAGACCACAAAAAAATTAATTATTAGTGAGATTCACACTATCTAAATCAATCACTTAGCTAGAATTTCTTCTGAATTGTTTTGCTAATGTGTAAAAAGTAAAACTTAATGTGAGAACTTTAATTCCAGGGGAAAAAAAGTAGACATCTAAAGATCAGAAAAATAAACAGAAAATATTTACAAGAAGATACACCAATTCTGTCTAGCTGTTTCATAGAAATTAGGCAAACTGGACATTGCCTCTAGAAAAATAAAGCTTTTCAATGTGGACTGAGGGGTCCTCACAGTATACTCCCTCATTATTCCAAAGTTGAAGAGAGGGAGAGAACATACAAGCACAAGGCAAACTCTCAGACTTAAGGGTCTGAACAAAAGCAGAGAAAAGCATCAAGATGGGACAAAACCAAAGATGAGAGTAGCCATGGTGCTGTTACCTCAAGTTCTACAGTGAAATACAGCCTACAAAAAACACTTGAAGGAATTTGTATCAATATGATGACGTGAGCAACACACTAAGGACAGGGTTAAGAGCTGTTTGGTGGAATGAGACTACAGCAAGAATCACAGAGTAATCACAGAATGGTTCGGGTTGGAAGGAACTTTCAAGATCATCTAGTTCCAACCCCTCTGCCATGGGCAGGAACACCTCCTGCTAGACCAGGTGGCTCAATGCCTCATTCAGCCTGGCCTTAAACACCTCCAGGGAGGGAGGAGGCATCCACAACCTCTCTAGGCAACCTCTTCCAGTATCTCACCACCCTCACAGCAAAAAACTTTTCCTCTGTCCAGCCTAAATCTCTCATCCTCCAATTTGCATCTATTCTCCTAGTCCTGTCATCCTGGATCCTATAAAAAGTCCTGCACCAGCCTTTCTATAGCCCCCTTCAGGTATTGAGAAGCTACTCTGAGGTCCTCCCCAAGCCTTCTCCAGGTTCAACAACCTCAACTCCTTCAGCCTGTCCTCAGAAGGGAGGAGCAGGAAAGCAGAGCCCAAGGAGACAACATGTATAACAAGCCATTGACACAATTTACCAGTTGTAAATTCTTGTTTACCTGCTTTTAGACCTGTCCCTGGCATGTTTCAGTTGGCCCCAGCACAAAGCCCACATGCTGCTGGCTGTGCACAAGTGTGACACAAAGACCGTGCTCCCCAGTGCAATGAGCTGATTTTGCTCCTGCAGGTAGTGGCAGTTTGACACCTCAAATAAATTAAGCCACAGAGAGAACACATAAGTAGGCATAATTAAACTCACTGTAGCATTTCACTAACACGGGAATTGAGTTTGCCCCCCTGTTAAGCTCTGCAGTGCAGGCTATGCACTACTTAGAGCTTTAAAGAGGTCTCAATTGAGCTCGACCTGGACTGTCCTGCACTGCAGATATTCTCTCACTGCTCTCCAAGCTCTAAGTGGTCTACGCAAAGTGCTACGATTCTCTAAACATTATCAAGCAGTGGCCCTTTGGAAAGTTAGAGGAAGAATCTTCTTCTGGAAAGTCTTCAGGCTGAGAAAGGTACAATACAGTGACAAGAGAGTCTGAACTGAATAGCAGTGTCTACCTTGCTCCCTGCAAACCCCAATATAAATGGGTTCCATCAGTGTCAGGAGGATGGAGCCAGGCTCTTCTCACAGACCTCCAATGATAGGACAAGGGGCAATGGGTGCCAGCTGGAACACAAGAGGTTCCACAACACTAGGAAAAAAACTTTGTCAGGGTGAGGGTGAGAGAACAGTGGCACAGGCTTCCCAGAGAGGTTGTGGGATCTCCTTCTCTGGAGACATCCAAACCCCACCTGGATTCCTTCCTGTGTGACCTGATGTGGGTGTTCCTGCTCCAGCAGGGAGACTGGACTAGTTGATCTCTTGAGGTCCCATCCAGTCCCTGACGTTCTGTGATTCTGTCATAGGGTGCAGAAGAGTTTATTACAGTTTTACCTTTTTGAACTATTCTACCCACAAAGATAAAAGAAAAAAAAAATTGACACTGAAGGTGAGAGAACAGTGTCACAGGCTGCCCAGAGCCAATGTGGGTTCTCCTTCTCTGGAAACATTCAAACCCCACCTGGACACCTTCCTGTGTGACCTCATCTGGGTGTTCTGTTCCAGCAGGGGGATTGGACTCAGTGATCTCTCCAGGTCCCTTCCAGTCTCTGACATTCTGTGATCTCATTGCAATGAATCGGGTCAAGGCTATAGCTTTGCTCCTGCTGCCCTGTTTTATGCCTTTGCCTGAATAGCTTAAGGCACCACAGAAGCACTGCATTCAGGAGAAAAATCTCCACTACAGATAAATTTTCTTTCAACAAAAATTAATACAGTACTATCTTAAAAAGTACAGGGGTAAAGAAACTGAGCAAAACTTTTTAATTAAAAAAAAAAATTCCTAAAAACCAGAGAGTAAGGTATTGCCAGGCCATTGAGCAGCCTGGTCTAGTGGGAAGTGCTCCCACACAAAGCAGAGGGTTGGAACTAGATGCTCTTGAAGGTCACTTTCAATACAGCTCATCCTCTGATTGTTTTGAATAACTCAGTTGATTGTAGGCTGATGGCAGGTGACCCCCCTTCTTTGCTCACATCCTTGAATTTAAAGTGCAAACAAAATTCTGCATAACTAAAAAAAAGTGAAAGTAACTCTAAAAAGCTCCTTTGATAGTCTGGACAGCTGTCCAAGCACACTGATAAGAGTTACAGGATACAGAGTGGTATCCGGTGCAGTTTGGCCAATGTTTACAACTTGCTAGAATACTCCAACAATATGTGTAGCTAGTGTGTAGATAAACATGGTTAATGACATTTTTAAAGAAGGGCAATTAAAGCAGAAAAAAATGCAAGAAAATAAAGTGCACCTACCAGGAAGACTGAAACAAAAAACCACCCACTCCAGATACTCAACAATATTTGATATATTGGCAGAATATTCAAGGATCACTGCTGACAGTGTGGGATTGCAGCAGGTACTGCAGGCTCCATCTCTGGGCACTTAGTAGCAACTGTAGATGAAGTGTTTCAAAGATGCACACAAAGAGGACCAGAAGGAATGATGGGTTTTGGCAGCTTTTCTCTTCTCAAAGAGAACATTGAGCTGTTGGAGTGGGTCCAGAGGAGGCCACGAAGACAATGGGAAGGCTGGAGCACCTCCCTTCTGAGGATGGGCTGAAGGAGTAGGGGTTATTCAGCCTGGAGAAGAGAAGGTCAGGGGGGACCCCAGAGTAGCTTCTCAATACCTGAAGGGGGCTACAGAAAGGCAGGGGTAGGACTTTTGAATAGGGTCCAGGATGGCAGGACTAGAGGAATAGATGCAAACTGGAAGAGGGGAGATCTAGGCTAGAGATAACAAAGAAGTTCTTTCCTGTGAGGGTGGTGCGACACAGGAATAGGTTGCCCAAACAGGTTGTGGATGCCCCCTCCCTGTTTAAGACCAGGCTGGATGTGAGCAACTGGGTCTAGTGGGAGGTGTCCCTGCCCATGGCAGGGGGGTTGGAACTAGATGATCTTGAAGATCCCTTCCAATCCAAACCATGCTGTCATTCTGTGAAAGCAAATAAAACTACTAATGGCTGGGATCTAGGACTTCATTCTGCTGCAATATTAATAATTTAATTAAGGACTATCCAGTTTTTGGAATGGCTGGAATCACCTCAATCTGCCAGGATGCCATGGGCCAGCAGTCCCTAAACACTAATATCTAGTCCAGAGCCAGAAATTAATGCTGCTCAGTCTTCATTAGAGATGGCAAGTAAAGCATGTGTCATGGATGCTCCTTACCCAAACGGACCACATCCAATGCCCAGAATCCACCACCAGTTTAGAGTTTCTTCTACCACTATTTTAAACACTTGTTCCCTATAAATGCATTCACCATTTAAATGTCATTTCTTTGTTCAAAAAAATGGAACAAAACAGCAGGAAGACATTATGTAGTAATGCACTAAGGCAAGCTATGAAAAGGAAGCCTGCCAAAACTAGTTTTTCCCCCTTTTCTGTAAGGCAGCAGATTTTTTTCCTAGACTGCTCCACTTGAGAGTTTACATGACTATATAGTCAAGAGACAGATGATATCTTCCCCCCACTAGCCTTGCTCAAGATGGCCTTAGTCTCATTGCTGCAACACCTAATCTCCTCTCATGTTTCTATTCACAACTGTGTCACACACTTGAGGTCCCCGTGGCCATGCACAGCATTCCAGCATTAGAATTACAAAATGGTTTGTGTTGGAAGGGACCTTCAAGATCATCTAGTTTGCACCCCACTCCCATAGGCAGGGACACCTCCCACCAGGTTGCTCAGTGCCTCATCCAGCCTGGCCTTAAACACCTCCAGGGAGGGGGCATCCATATCCTCTCTGGACAACCTGTTCCAGTGTTTCACCATTTTTTCCATGGCTACCAGCCCTATTGCTCTTTGTGAGAGCACAGAGCTGAGTGCAACACTGCAGAAGACATTTCCACTCTTCTTTCCCAGTGCTAAAACCACCAAAACCCACAAGTGTCACTTGATATCTCATCCATATGTGGCTTTCCTCTTCAATTCACTGTTCACATAATGGAAACAGGCCCCTAAACTAAATACCTCAATTGAGGTAAGATAAAACAATACAAATAAGCTGTCTTTATCTTCCCAGTGTAACACAACGTGTAAAAAGCTTATAGCTCCAGATGTCCATATTATTGAATTTAAAATAAAAGCAGGATTACTTCTAGTTCCACCGGACAACCGACTTGATGTGATGCATCATCACAACAAACACCATTTTTCAAAGAGAGTATTTTCACTGTGGTCTTAAAAAGGAGAAAACATGAAAACATTACACTGATAAAAATCTGCTTTGAGAGCCTGCAACATAAATTAAGTTAGCACAGCAGAGATCTTGCTGTAATCATTTAACTTGTCAGTTCACATCACCCACTGATTCAAAGAATTCACGGGGCTTAACTGATCAATATTATAAATGCTTTGGATGGCTCTGCTGGAACAGACCAGTCTTAATTTGAGGTCAGTTCTTATTCCTTCTAAGTCTCATTAGCAGGAGCTGACATAAGTCCAGAGATGGGAGTACAAAAGCAGAAAGCCTGGTATCAACAGCACGGCCAGTGCAACAAAAGAAGAATGTGTTCAGGCAAATATTTGCATCCCACTGCACCCTCTGCTAGGTCTCTGGCAAGGAACAAAAGGTGTATGGAATCACTGGCAACACAGCATATGAATCCTCTTCTCTGGGAGTCATATTTTCTCCAGTGTCAGTTGAAGATAAAGATCATAGAATGGTTTGGGTTGGAAGGGACCTTAAAGATCATCTTGTTCCAGCCCCCCTGCCACAGGCAGGGACACCTCCCACTAGACCAAGTTGCTCAGTGCCTCATCCAGCCTCACCTTAAATATCTCCAGGGAGGGGGTATCCACAACCTCTCTGGCATATCAACCACAACTTCAGCAGACCAGATTCTCAGCTGGCACAAAAAGGCCTGACTCTAATAAATTCTGCTGAGAAGACCAATTTTCCATCAACCCAGGTGCTGAGGCCACATGCTGAAACAGCCGCTGCCCTTCATCTTTCCTCTTCCCAAACCGTTCTCTGACAGTCAGTACAACAGACTGCAGAGACACAAGTCAACTCTACATGAGATTATTAGCACCAAGAGTAGCATAGCAACACCACTGTTGGCATAGAGCCACCAAGAAGCCCTGTCTCTAAGCCAAACCACACAAACCTAAGACTCCCAGCCTCACACACTGAAGAGCAGAACAGCTTTAGGGAAGCCAGAACGGTGTGGGTTGAAGACTGCAAGCCACGAATTTTAGCTCTAAGTTTTATCCAGCTGGAGGTGTGACTTCTCAGGCTGAGGAAAAAGAATCTGACAACTCCAGTTTTCTTACTAATTTCGGTGAAGTTCACATATTGCTATACTCTGCTCAGTCATTCCCTAAACCACTGGATGTTTTTGGTCAGACTGTGTAAACTGGGGCCCAGCTTAAAAGTTACCTTCATGAGAGGGGTAGTATCATGAAAAACCTGCAGTAGTCCCTTTGAAAACCAGCTTGTCTGGTGCACAAGTGACTCAAGGGCACTGCCTCAGCCTTTCCTGCCTCATTGGTGGACAGCAGGATGACCATGAGCCAGCAATGTGCCCTTGTGGCCAAAAAGGCCAACGGCATCCTGGGCTGTATTAGAAGAGTTGTAGTCGTAGGTCAAGAGAGGTTCTCCTCTCCCTCTACTGGTGAGGCCCCATCTGGAGTACTGTGTACAGTTCTGAGGCCCTCAGTTGAAGGAGGACAGGGAACTGCTGTAGAGAGTCCAGCACAGAGACATAAAGATGATGAAGGGATTGGAGCATCTCCCTTGTGAGGAAATACTGAGAGAGCTGGGTCTCTTTAGCTTGGAGAAGAGGAAACTGAGGGGTGACCTCATTCATGTCTGTAAATATGGAAAGGGTGAGTGTCAGGAGGATGGAGCCAGGCTCTTCTCACAGACCTCCAATGATAGGACAAGGGCCAATGAGTGCAAACTGAAACACAGGAGGTTCCACAGAAATAGAAGAAAAAACTTTGTCAGGGTGAGAATGAGAAAACAGTGGCACAGGCTGCCCAGAGAGGTTGTGGGGTCTCCTTCTCTGGAGACATTCAAACTTTGCCTGGACCTGGTCTGGGTGTTCCTGCTCCAGCAGGGGATGGGACTAGATGATCCTATCAGATGAGTTGCATCAAGAGGAGTGTGACCAGCAGGTCAAGAGAGGTGATTTTGCCACTTTACTCGGCACTAGTGAGACCCCAACTGGAGGACTGCATCCAGTTCCGGAGCCCTCAATGCAAGAAGGACATTGAGCTGTTGGAATGGGTCCAGAGAAGGGCCACGGAGATGGTCAAAGGGCTGGAGCAACTGCGCTTTGAAGACAGGCTGAAGGAGTTGGGGTTGTTCAGCCTGGAAAAGAAAAGGCTCAGGGGGGATCTCATAGTAACTTATCAGTACCTGAGGGGGTCCTACAGAAAGGCAGGGGAAGGACTTTTTAATAAGATATCTGAAGCAATGGATGTCAATTGGAAGTGGGTAGATTTAGACTTGACTTAAGAAAGAAATTCTTTACAGTGAGGGTAGTGAAACACTGGAACAGGTTGCCCAGAGAGGTTGTGGACGCCCCCTGTCTGGAGGTGTTCAAGACCAGGCTGGACATGGCACTGGGCAGCCTGATCCAGTGGGAGGTGTCACTGCCTTTGGCAGGGGGTTGGATCTCGATGATCTTTAGGGTCCCTTCAAACCCGAACTATTCTATTATTCTATGATTCTATGATCTCTCAAGGTCCCTTCCAATCCCTGATAATCTGTGTAATTCTATGATTCCCAAGAGAAAGGAGCTCCCCAGTTCAAAAGCATGCAGTGGGTTAGGGAATGACTGAGTAGAACAGTAATATGAGAACTTCACCAAAATTAGTGAGAAAACAGAAGTTGTCAGGTTCTTTTTCCTCAGCCTGAGACATCAGAAACACCTCCAGCTGGAAAAAAACCCTGGAGGTAGAATTCATGGCTTACAGCCTTCAACCCACATCACTCAATCATCTTAATGTGAACTGCAAGATGGGAACCAACACACTACCTAGTTGGTGAAAGCTGGCTTGCAGAAAGACCTTATTATGTAGCCAAAGTGACACCACAAACATCCAGGAATCAAGTTTAGATAAGGGGCATCACCCTGCAGACAGATTCTTCTACAGCACAACAAAAATGCAAGAAACATGGAAAGCATTTCCTTTTGAAGAGCCAGTTAGAGGCCAAGTCTGTAAGCCTGCAAAAAAAAGACCTGAGCTTCAAAAGACTAAAATGCATGCATCCCACTGCACTCTCTGCCAGGTCTCTGCTAAGGGCAAGACAGCCTAAGAATCCTCTTCTCTAGGAGCCGTATTTTCTCCAGTGTCAATTGAAGATGAAGATCAACCACAGGTTTAGCAGGCCAGGTTCTCAGCTGGCACAAAAAAAGCCTGACTCTAATGCATTCTGCAGAGAAGGCAAATTTCCATCATTCCATATGTTCAAAGACAAAAGTCACTGTTAGCTCCAGAGAGCAACAGCACAGGCTGCAAGCAACAAGTTCAACAATTGAATGTATTCAACAATCCTTCCATTTTGTCCATTTACTTGCTCTGTTAATTTAGGCCAGACAAAAGATGCGCCTCACAGCTGAGACATGCAGCTCATCAGAAAGGATCACAGAATATCCCAGAAACACAGAATATCAGGGACTGGGATACTTAGTCCAATTCTCCTGCTGCAGAAAGAACACCCAACCCAGATCAGGTCCCACAGGAACACAACCAGGAGGGGTTTGAATGTTCCAGTGAAGGAGACTCCACACTCTCTCTGTGCAGCCTGTGCCCCTGTACTGTCACCCTCGAAAGATCTTCCGATTAAAAGATATTTGAACAGGATGGAAACAGTTAATTCCATAGACTGGTATGCAGATTCCCAAATGGTAATGTTCCTGAGCTTCAAAGAGAGATTCCTCAAAAACACAGAATCATAGAATGGTTTGGGTTGGAAGGGACCTTCAAGATCATCTAGTTCCAACTGCTCAGCCATGGAGGGCAAGGACACCTCCCACTAGACCAGGTTGCTCAGTGCCTCATCCAGCCTGGCCTTACCTCCAGAGAGGGGGCATCCACAACCTCTCTGGGCAACCTGTTCCAGTGTCTTACCACCCTCATGGTAAAGAATAATGGGATATCAGTTGTGGCTACTCAAATCCAAGCAAATTTTGTAAATACCGTTGCATCTAAGCTCTGTATTTTCCAGTACCAAGGACTTGAGCTATCATCTAAAAAGACACAGAAGCATCAAGAAAAATAAACCAACTTGGGTAATTCCATACATAGCACTCAAGATATGCCTCAAGGTCTCTGCTACCAGTTCCAGCTGTGATGGACTGCTTAAGGTTTCATCTCTTGCAGACCAACTGTCAGGTACAGAAAAGATTGCTGAAGTCAGCTCTGATATTTCACTTTGCCCAGCTAAATCAAACATTTGTTTCTTGAAGGAAGACTGATTAAATAACTTTGATGATCAGAGTGGCCAGTGCTGTAAATGAGCACAGTTTCAGTCCTTGACATTACAAATGTGGCTTCATCCCATAACAGCATGCACAGCTCAAAGAGAGTGTGATTTGTCATCTCCACAAGGACAAAAAATAAAATGTAAAAAAATCAAAGAATCCATCTCGCAGATGGTACAGAAAGAACACACTGAGAGAGCCAAATCTCTACAATATTCACATCAGCAGCATCTTCATCCAGGTAAAAATCAATGCTTAGATAATTTATAAACTTGCTATCCTAAACTGTTTTCCTTATTAGCACAAAGTTTACATCTGACAACCTATTTCCGTGGTGTCTATCACTACAAAGGGCATTGCTCTCACAGATTATCCAGACCATACCTTCAGCTTCTGCTGTCCCTGCCAGAAAACCAACTCTTTTCTTCATGCAATAGAAGCATAAAAGCGTGTGCTACTGCCCACTGCCAAGAACTTTAGACAGGAGAAACTTACTCCATATTTTAAACAAAGTGCATTAGACTCTGTGCCTCAGCTCTCCTCCTACCAATTACACATGCAGAACAGGCATAATATGACACAGACTGACTACCCTTCTGACAGAGACATTACCCTTTAGAAAAACCTTCAACAAGAAAAGTGCACAGGGATCTGCTCTTGCAGTCCAGAGGCCAAACAAGTCCCGGGCTGCATCAAGAGAAGTGTAACCAGCAGGTTAAGGGAGGGGATTTTGCCCCTCTACTGAGCTCTGGTGAGACCCCAACTGGAGTTACTGTGTCCATTTCTGGAGCCCTCAACATAAGAAGGACATTCACCTGTTGGAGTGGGTCTAGAAGAGGGCCATGAAGATGACCAGAGGGCTGGAGCAACTTGCTGATGAAGACAGGCTGAAGGAGTTGGGGTTGTTCAGCCTGGAGAAGAGAAAGCTCAGGGGGGACTGCTTAGTAGCTGCTCAATATCTGAAGGGGGCTACAGAAAGGCAGTGGTAGGACTTTTGAATAGGGTCCAGGATGGCAGGACTAGAAGGAATGGAGGAAAACTGGAATAGCGCTGATTTAGGCTGGAGATAAAAAAGTTCTTTCCTGTGAGGGTGGTGAGACACTGGAACAGGTTGCTCAGACAGGCTGTGCGTGCCCTCTCCCTCCCTGGAGGTGTTTAAAGCCAGGCTGGATGAAGCACTGAGGAACCTGGTCTAGTGGGAGATGTCCTTGCCCATGGCAGGAGGGGTGGAACTAGATGATCCTGAAGGTCCATACCAATCGAAAGCATTCTATGATTCTATGATCTCGTGGAAAATCTCTACCAATTAAGATGGAGAAAAAGACATGCAGTAACCCCATATGCAACCACTTTTCCAGTGAAACTGTTGTATGATGCACAGATTTCTAGTTGGCCACATGAATATGGGGCAGCACATTCACTTCCAGTTAACACCAAAGAATACAAAAGTCATTTGAAAGCACCACTCAAAGCCAAGTTTCTGTAAGGTATTTGGCTCCCCTGGGAAAAGGTTTCTCCTGGTAAATGGTGCTTCCCTTGGAAAATTATTTCCCCTGAACCAAAGGCTGCACTTAGACAAGCAATCAGAACAGGATATCTGTGAGGAAGTTTTAACTTCTCAATACTAAAGCTCCAGACACACAATTTGAGACATGGAAATACAACTCCTAATGGATAGGCACCTCTAAAGCAATAAGAGCTTCCATATGGCAAATGTTCAATTGTCTGAATTAGTTTAGGACTCCACTGTAGGAAGCCCCATCAGCAGATACCTTCTGTGACAAGGGGAAAATATGTTGTGTTTTTCATTAGAAGAGTCCCATATCTATAGCTTTCATCCAGCTTTTTACAGTATGAAAAAAAAAAGTAAAACAGCAGAGTCTCTCCTGGTAAGTACTCCCAAAACTACAGAACAACTTATTGTAAAGATGCTCACAGTTTAAAAGAAGTGTAATTATGTGGATTGAATGTCTGAAGCTCCTGGAAGGTCAGTTCTCTTTCTGAATCTCTTTGTCCCCACTCTATACATGGCTCCATTTTCAAGACACTATTATCTGTCAAGAACTTTCACTAATAATACCTAATATTCCCAGCTTTATTCCTTACACATGGTGAGTACTACTACATTCTTACAAGATCTCCAGCTTCTAACACCTATTCTTGTAGGTGTTAATATCTACACCATCATCCTCAAATAACAATGCAGAGGTGTCATTTTAACCCTAGTTTTACTCATCATCAGTATTGTCTGCATGAACTCATTTTCCATGACCAATAAATCTAAGCTTCTATTCAGCACATTGCCCTCAAAATCATGAAGCAGAGGAGAAAACAAATCAATAGCATCTAATCTAAGTATCAATAAGTGCAAGGACTGGCACTCAGGTCAGGGAAACCCCAAGCACAGATACAGGCTTGACTGCAGCTCTGAGGAGAAGGATTTGGGGGGGTCAGCGCACAAGAAACTCACCGTAAGTGTGTGCTTGCGTCCCAGAAGCCAAACAAGTCC
>VZTY01022205.1:213638-235858 GCA_013400935.1 Turnix velox | reverse complement strand
AAAATCACCTCTCTGGACCTGCTGGTCACACTCCTCTTGATGCAACCCAGGATTTGGTTGGCCTTCTTGGCTGCGAGTGCACTCTGCTGGCTCATGTTGAGTTTGTCATCAACTGACGCCCCCTAGTCCTTCTCTTCAGAGCTGCACTCGAGCCACTTTCTACCCAGCCTGTATCTGTGCTTGGGATTGCTCCAACTCAGGTCCAGGACCTTGCACTTGGCTTTGTTGAACTCTGTTGAGCCCACCTCTCAAGCCTGTCAAGGTCCCTCTAGATGGCATCCCTTCCTTCCGGTGTATCAACTGCACCACACAGCTTGGTGTCATAGTCATAGTCATCTAGGTTGGAAGGGACCTTTCAGATCATCAAGTCCAACCATCATCCCAACTCTTGCAAGCTTCATACCTGGACAGGGACTTGAACCCTTGACCCTCAGATTAGGAGTCTGATGCTCTCCCAACTGAGCTACACACCCAGGTTCATCTGCAAACTTGCTGAGGGTGCACTCAATCCCACTGCCCATATCTCCTTTGGCAGGGGTCTTGGAACTTGATGATTTTTAAGGTGCCTTCCAACCCAAACCATATGATATGGCAAGGCAAATCACAAATAAATCACAGAATGTCAGGGATTGGAAGGGACCTCAAGAGACCATCTAGTCCAATCCCTGTGCTGGATCAGGAACACCCAGACCAGGTTACACAGGAAGGCATCCAGACAGGTTTTGAATGTCTCCAGAAAAGGAGACCACACACCCTCCACTGGGCAGCCTGTGCCACTGTTCTCTCACCCTGACAAAGTTTTTTCTTTTATTTCTGTGGAACCTCCTGTGTTCCAGCTTGCACCCACTGCCCCTATAAGCACCGCTTCAAAGGACTAACAAGTTGGAGAAGGTGCTCTCAAAAAATTCCTTATACAGATATATTACAAGAAGGATTTAAGATACAATCCAGCTACATTTGTTGATGAGGTCTAGCCCATTGCAAAGGAAGCAGATTAAGACACTTGGGCTTGAATAAATGAAAATTTAAAAACCAAAGTGCTTATCCTACACTATCTCTAATATAAAAAATACAAAAGCAAAATACAGTAAGTGTGGCCTAACAGCTGCAGTACTTTCAGCTGCCAGAAGTAAAACTTACAGAATATTCCTTTTGCTGATTGAAATCTGTAAAATGCTCTTCAACATCTGTTAGAACAGGATGATTGTTTACCACATTCCCTTACAAAATGGAATAGTGGTTCTTACCTAATGTACGGAAGAAATTATAGATGAAAGAGGGATGTTTATGAGATCCATGCAAGGTATAATTGAAAGAATATTTCCGGATAAAGATACCATATGTTTTGTATCTCTGCTCAACCTATAAATATCTCTCTAACAGTTTTGGGCCATAAATACCATGATTGAGAATAGTTTGAGGCATTTGCTTAAGGATTTTATTACTTTCAATTATCAGTTTGCTAACAGTGCCTCATTTTCCTCCCACTACTTAGCAGTATCTCCAAGGATAAATTTGGAGATGTCAACAAGATCACTGAAATGTGTACAGAACTGAGCAGCACTGGGGCTCATGAAATACTCTGGCTTTCAGAGGGCACAGTAATTCTTCCTCCACCCCCACATGTCATGCAGCCTCTTCAGTACGTGACAAGCAAGATTTATTTACCTCTACAGGGAGTGATGGGGAAGCCTCACAGATGCAATCCTCAAGAAGCTCCAGGTGCACAGCAGAGCCCTGCAATGCTACTCCTCCTGCACAGCACACTGCCAGGAATCATAGAATGATTTAGGTTGGAAAGGATCTTCAAGATCATGTAGTTCCAACCCCCCTGCCATGGGCAGGGACTCCCACTAGACCAGATGGCTCAATACCTCATCCAGCCTGGCCTTAAACACCTCCAGGGAGGGAGGAGGCATCCACAACCTCTCTGGGCAACCTGTTCCAGTGTCTCACCACCCTCACAGGAAAGAACTTTTCTTATCTCCAGCCTAAATCTCCTCTATTCCAATTTGCATCCATTCCTCCTAGTCCTGCCATCCTGGACCCTATTAAAAAGTCCTACCCCAGATGTTCTGTAGGCCCCCTTCAGGTTCAAAATTTATTTTTTAAATTTCTTCAATAATTCATTTATTTTGAGTAATGACATAGAACCATAACAGGCATAAAAATTAATATACATGTATATTCCTAGTTTAGAGTTATTCAACATCTATTTGTTAATGTCAAATACTGCCACCGTTGTTCAGATCAGGTAGCAACCTTGAGTAGCTGTGGATTTATTACTGCTCATCCTGAGTAATGCTGCTCTTGGTCTCTCTCCACAGCTGAAGACACTCTTGACCTACCAGCAGCAATGGTGAAGCAGTTTTTCCCATTTGTTAACTGTTCCCTTCAGGGGACAGCTGCACCAAAACCACCTGGAGACTATTTGCAGCCAGAGGAAAAATGACACCAAGACAGATTCACAAAGCCCTGCCAAAATGAGGTGTGTCTAACAGTTTCCCACTGGCCCAGACCAAACTGGAGCGTCATAAAGAACACAACTGACAGCCATATTGCCTAGCAAAGAGATTTTAGGAGACCAGAAACCACTAACAGCAGCTGGATACATTCTGGTTATGTGAGAAACAGCTGCCTTAGCTAAAAGCCATTCCACTCAACCTTTCCTGGACAAGCCTGCACACAGGCTAAAACAGATCATGCTGAAGAGGAAACCATTCAAAGGTGCCTACAGCCAGGCAGAGCTCACACAAAGGTCAAGTTCTAATACAGCTCCGAACCACTGATGGGACTTCTTTATTTGGCTTCCCAGATACAATATTAAAGAAGAATTTTTATACTCTGCCTTGTATTAACTCCACCTCAAGGGATTACAGGCATGAAATCAGCTTTTTCAGTGTAATTCTTCAGAACATTTTCTCACTATGCTAGATATACTTCATGTTGCTGAGACTTCTTTTTAAGGTATATTTTCTAAACTTTGTTTCTCCCATCAGTTGTTGCAGGACCTTATCACAGGGTGCTACCTTCATATCATTATATTATGCACTGAACTTAAGAGCTTCTCTAAACTCAAAGGACACCAGCAACATCAGCATCTATGCACAGATAAAACTACCTTATATAAAAGAAACCCAAAATGCCATTAATCAAACTCTAAAAAAACCCTGTCAACTGCTGAGGATTCAGCGCTTATCAAAGAGCTGGTCTTTCTAAGCAAGGCAAGTGATTTAAGAGGAAAGCTAACAGCCTAGGTCTCCATAACCTTGAAGGGATACCAAGTGATTCAGCATCCTGGAAGCCACTGCTACCCACTGCCATCTGTGAAGTGGGAATAACTCAACAGGACAAACAGGAAGTCTGAATAAAACGCTACAAAGTCAAAACAGGAAGGAAAAAAAAATTATACTCACAGGCTACTATAACTGCCTACTTTGTATAGTTCAAGAATATATTCCTCCCTTATGTGGGCTGCTAAATAGAAAAAAAATTATAAAAATAAACTCAAAGCCCTTTTCCTTCATTTTAATGGTGGGCAGACACAAGATCCTGCTAGAACCCTACCCATTATGGCAGGGGAGGAAGAGTGCAATTAATTATTTTCTTACAAAGCAGATGGGAAGAGAAACAGCCTGGGTATTGTGCAGAATAGACAGATTTCTCCTCAGCATTGGGATCATGTAGGTTTGTTATTCTGTTCAACACAGAAGACACCATCAACTCCAGAGAACCTTGCAAGACTGTTGACATAGATGTTTCTAGGCTTATACCTTGACTTCAGGGCTCCACAGGCAGCACATACTGATGCAGAAACATCCAGAAGAGAAATATATGCTCCAGTTAGCAGTTGTGAACACCAGCCCAATCCCACTGAAATCAAGACAAGTCTTGGTAGGAACTCTATATATGCTGTATTAGTCCTATCAAATACAGCCTTATTAAAGATGACTTCACTGAACCGGAAATAACAACCTAATCTTGTAATTAGAGAGAAAATTAGTACCTGTAGCTCAATGACAGAAATTAGGTCCTTTTTTTTAATAAGGAAAAATAATTTCAAAAGGCCTGAATTGTTCTTTCAAATGATTTACTGGAATTTGCTAACCTGGAGGGCAGATTAGACACGTTTTAACATGGGGGAAAACGAAAGCTACTTCGGAAAGTAGGACTTATACGTCAAATGAGAGAATGGCTGGGGTCAGAAAGGACCTCTGAAGATCAGTGAAAGAACTGAAATGGGGAGTTACAATGTTGACCCCTGTGGCCATGACAGTGTCCTGGGACAGCACACTCTTGGCTTACCCTGGTTTTGTAGTGTTCTACCCAGGGTAGAACAGGCTGAAGGTAAACTACAAACTACTCAAACAAGCTTTTCCAAATGTAGGCTTGAAGGAGGAGGAGCCATTGAGAAACCCAAATTATCGGTCAGATCTTGGCATGCAGACCTCAGAGCAATGGGACTCAGCAAACAATGCCTTCAGACTTGTCTGGCAGGACAGTGACAGAAGTTATCAAGTGCTTTCTTTTAACAGGAGGACAGCATCACAGAATCATAGAACAGTTTGGGTTGGAAGAGACCTTCATGATCATCTAGTTCCCATCCCCCTTCCATGGGCAGGGACACCTCCCACTAGATCAGGTTGCTCAGTGCCTCATACAGCCTGGCCTTAAACACCTCCAGGGATTAAGGGGCCATCCACACCCCCTCTGGGCAACCTGTCCCAGTGTTTCACCACCACTGAGAAAGGTTGGGTATCATGTGACTACAGAAAATCAGAACAGTCATCCCTTCACTTCCACTGGTTTCCTTGCCTCCATCCCTTCTTAGAAATTACAATGGAGAAAAACCAAACGGGAAGTAAGATTTCTGCCAAAATCTCATTTGATCGGCTTGGATATTGAGAAAACACACCAGTGTTGTTTATTTTTGAAGCTGTTGCACAAAAATTTCTAAGCCACTTTATAGAGGTGCAGAACTGACAGAGACAGAGTGGCTGTTTCCAACATACATTTTTTATGTAGGTCCAAAGCACACACATTTGCCAGGACATATTATTGCTACTCATCACTGTGCAAGACTTGACATTATAATGTTGCAGTTGCCTCAGTGTGATACAAGCCTTAGGGCAAATTCCAGCATCACAGAATGACAGGGATTGGAAGGGACCTCAAGGGACCATCTAGTTCCATCCCTCTGCCAGAGCAGGAACACCCAGATCAGGTGACACATTAACATGTCCAGATAATCTTTGAATGTCTCCAGAGAATGAGACCCTACGCCCTCTCTGGGCACCCTGGGCCACTGTTCTCTCACCGTAAGTTTTTTCTCCTATTTCTGTGTTCTCCTGTGTTCCAGTTGCACCCATTGCCCCTTGTCCTGTTATTGGAGGTCACTGAGAAGAGCTTGGCTCTGTCCTCCTGACACTCACCTTTTACTTATTTATCGACATTCCTATAAAATCATCAGAACAAAGAACCCATTGTAATAGTTATGTGCTCTAATGAGACCAGAGATGGAATTCTGGAGGATCCAGACAGAAAAAGGAGTACTTTTAAGAATTGTCTTGAATCATTGTTGCACATTGATTTTTTAAGCCACTCACACTCAATCCAAATTAGTCCTCAGTTAAGAACAGTACTTATGGATGTTATGAAAGTACTAATTCAACAGCACAGCTTCTGAGTACATCACTGACTCCCCTGCAAGACTTTGGTTGAACTAAATTCCTTTGTTAAAAGAGCTGATTAAAAGAGCTCTTAACAGATAAAAAAGCTCAAGCTTTTAAAGCATACCAAATTTAGAATCTACTTGTGTATTCCTGTGCTCTCCATCTGTGTTTTAAGAAGTGTCATGAAGCAGAGGGCTTTTTTGGTTTTTTTTAGTATGAATTTATCTGCCTATCAGCTATCATCTTGGAATTACAATCAGCTGTATACTGTAATGTAAGAAATTACATTGCAAGACATTACACAGAGAGTACAATGGCAAATAGATGGTCAGGATAGTAAAAGGACAAGAAGTTGTTCTATCATTACAGTACTGTGAATAAGAAAGATGCTTTTCTTCTCCCATTTAAATCTGCAGCTCCTCAGACAACCTTTTTTAGTGCAGTATACTATATTTTTTTAATGGCTAATATCTCTTACTGCCTCTGTGAAGATACAGTTCTGGTACTGAATGCCAATTTAGGAAGGCAAAGAAGAGACACTCTCCAACTCAGTCACTGCTCCAAAACCAGGGATTGACTATCTTACTTTTGACCCATTTTTTTCAAAGATTTACTCAATATAAAGTCCTTTCACATAGGATGGCATTAGCTCTAATGAGTTCATCACTGAAGCAGCTAAGATCAAAGCACTAAGAGAGCAGAATTTAACTGTTCCATATGGGGTTCATGCAGACAATATTAACATCATCAACAGACAAACTAAAAAGGCTTCCTCTCACCTAAACGTAAAGCTATATGATTTTTAAAGGTTTTTCGTTAAAGAAACTTAGGTAGCCAACTCAGGCTGGAGGCTGAAGGAAGATGGAGGATGAAGGAAAAAACAAAACCAAAACATCTAAAGCCTGTACACTCAAGACTTAAGGTACAGAGACATGATGCCAGGATGCAAGTACTTAATATACTCAGATAAGGATACCCATTGAGGTCCCCTGGTGGCACCATCTGTCTGGCCTGTTAATTGGGGAGCAGGCCAATTAACATGAAAATACCCTGGTTTGTGACACAAGGGCCACGAAGAAGGTAAAAAAGAAAGATGAGAGCCACGAAGATGATGAGAGGGCTAAAGCACTGCCCTTCTGAGGATAGGTTGAAGGAGTTGGGGTTGTTCAGCCTGGAGAAGAGAAGGTCAGGGGGGACCTCACAGTAGCTTCTCAATACCTGAAGGGGGCTCCAGAAAGGCAGTGGTAGGACTTCTGAATAGGGTCTAGGATGGCAGGCCTTGGAGCAGTGGACACAAATAGGAAGAGGGGAGATTAAGAATGGAGAGAAAAAGGAAGTTCTTTCCTGTGAGAGTGGTGAAACACTGGAACAGGTTGCCAAGAGAAGTTATGGATGCCTCCTCTCTCCCTGGAGGTTTTTAAGGCCAGGCTGGATGAGGCACTGAGGAACCTGGTCTAGGGGGAGGTGTCCCTGTTCATGTCAGGGGGCTGGAACTAGATGATCTTTGAGGCCCCTTCCAATCCAAACCATTCTATGGTTCTATGTCATCCCTACGCTGGCAAATCCACCTGCAAAGACGCGATTTATGGAGCAGCCCCAAAATTAGCAAGGGAAAGTCCTACACATGCAGGGCTTTCTATAACTGCCCAAATGCAACATCTTCCATCTCTGAAGAGCTAAAGGCAGGCTAGCAATACCTTCTATAACTTGAATGCATAGTGAATAGATGAGCCATGCTTTTATAACGTCTCAGAAAACCTAAGCTGGAAGTGTTCTAATCAAGAAAATCTTTATCAATAGAAAAGCAAACATCCAAGTAAAGAGAAGTGCATCTTAGTGTAACCCAGAATTAGCTGGGGAGAATAAAGTGTCCAGGTTGTGCTGTTCTCAGCTTCAGAAACATAATCCTGCTTCAACTCTTTTCTCTTTTGAGGAACATATGGGCCAAAGAACAGAGTGAAGCTGCAGGTTGCCAGTGCAAATAGAGAACTGAACTGCTGCTGAGAAGACAGTTGTACCAAAGCTTTTCACAATGTATTTTCACTTTTAAGCAACATTTAATGACCTCAAGACTTTCATAATCCTTACTAATTTCACTCTGTCTTGGAGACTGCAAGTCACTCACTGAGAAAGAGTGGGAGCAGTGAAGAGAAAACTTGAAATATAAAGCTAGAGAAGAGACAAGTGCAAGTTCCATCCTGAATTAGAGGGGACATGATGCAGACACACAGAAGCACTGAGCAAGGAGGAGATGAGATCTCCAGGCTTTCGAATAGCTCTGAAGTCCTCTGTGAGAGGCAGTAACATAACTAAGTACTACCACCTTGGAGAAATCCCAACCAAACACAAGGAAAACAGACTAATACAAAATACATTCTAAATACAATTTTTTCTATGTCACAGGTTTCAAATTGCATAAATCATCTTGCTAGAACTTCTAAAGAGCTTACTGGTCTTAACATGGAACCAAGAAATCATGATTAATTTAAAAATTGTTCTTACGTTGGAAATAGAAACGAAACAAAGCAAAGCATGTACCTTGATGAGGTTGGAATGCAGAACCAACAGAAGAATATCAGAAGACGCATTTTTACCACATCAAAATACACACCCAGCACTTTAGGGCTTAAATTACCAACTGCCAAATGCTAGGAGCAACAATGAGAGATGTCCTGCATTGAGCAACATCCAACAGCATGACTGGTTTTAATATATCTGTGCTGCTGATGTTGAAGATAAAGTTTCTTCTTGATAATGGGAGGTCACCAACACAGATTATGTAAGCTGAAGAACTTCTAAAGATATTTGATCAAGTTTTAAATGATCACTTTATATATAGCAATCACAGCTCCACCTATCATGTGCATATTACAGAGGAGTCAAACTCTATAAATACTAGAGTGACTGAAGCAGCCAAACATCAAGAGCTGAGGATGTCAGCCTCGCTTTGCACCAGTGTATCTCAAAGTAGTATTTAATCCATTAAACAGCTGGCTGGGGTGCAGAGGACAACAAAGTCTCTCCCTTCCAGGAAGACTATACCTTCCACTTCAGTGATTCATCCCTCCCTGTCCAGAGGGAAGATAGCTTTTTTCCTGGGTTATTAATAGATTTGTCGAGTATCTAGTAGCATTAGTGATCTCAAGCAAAATCGCTTTCCTTGTTCTGCCTCTTCCTTAACTCACACACTTTGAAATAGCAGCAATCAATCATAGATACTTTTATTGTTGTTTATAACTTCATTTGGAAAAATCTTTCTGCAATCCTTAAAAGATTTGGGAAAAGGACACAGGTTTAAACTGTGTCTGTTCTCACATTTCCAGGAATAGAACTGGTACAAAAATGTCTCCAGTGTCAGTGAAAAACTCAGTCTTCAGATTTTTCACCACAAATTACAGAGAAGTAGCACTTTTAAACCACTGTTTTTTTTAAATTTAGATGGCAGACTAGAAGTATTTCTTAATGACATATTTATATGCTTAATGCTAAAATAAGAACTGGCCAAAACATCTGCATTTTTAATGGGGGTGGGGGGGGAAGACTGACCTAGTTTTTAATCACACTGATAAAAACCATCATGCTTTTCCAAGTACACTGTGCTTTCTGAAGTAGTTTAAATTTACATTCAGCTTGGTTGGTTATTTGTCCTCTCCCTTGTGGCAATTTTATCTTCTCACTGTTTAAAAGGAACTGGATAATGCAATAAAACCAAAAACCCAAATGACATTTAAACCTGAAATCTGCTTGAAAGATTTATCAAAGACTCTGCAAAAAGAAATTGCTTATAGTCACAAATAAGAGTGAAAATGTTTCATCTACATATATTTATACACATGCACACACACTATATATAATACAGGACATATGTTTGAAAGTACCTCATTTTTAGATCTCCATCTCTGTAGTACCATCTTCATAACTTCACTACATCACCAATGAAAATCACAGAATCATACCCAAGATTCTAGAATAGGGAGCACTGAATCTAAATATCAGAGACAGTAGTGCTCTCTTGGACACTTCTTTCCTACTAATGATAGACACCTTTATCCTGACCAGCTGAATAAGCAAAACATTTCCAGGAGCAGCTATTCCAGAGACTACAAAGAATTTTATTATGTGTTTATCAGTTAATTTAGTCAGATGGTAGTTTCTCTTCTTGAAGAGTTCTTCAGGGGTTTAAGCTTCTACTTTGTATTGGATCATAGAATGGTTCAGATTAGAAGGGACCTTATGTATCATCTAGTTTCAGCCGCCCTGCCACAGGCAGGGCCACCTACCACTGGACTCATCTCAGAATACCAGGGAATGGAAGGGACCTTCAGAGATCATCTTGTTCAGTCCCCCTGCTGGAGCAGGAACACCCAGATCAGGTCACACAGGAAGGCATCCAGGTGGGGTTTAAATGTCTCCAGAGAAGGAGACCCCACACCCTCTCTGGGTAGCCTCTGGCACTCTTCTGTCACCCTGACAAAATTTCTTCTCATGTTTCTGTGGAACCTAATGACAGACTTCAATCTTTCACTGCAAAGAGAAGTGTAACACCAATGGCAGGAATACAAATGATACAGGTTCTTCAGTCAATCAGATACTGTGAGCACCTGGAGAAAATGATAAAAGAAGAGAGTGCAGCATCAACACTATCAGTGACTTACTAGTTGCTTTAGAACTCCTGTATCAAGTTTCTTCACAGAATCATAGAATGGTTTGGGTTGGAAGGGACCTTCAAGATCATGTAGTTCCACCCCCTGCCACAGGCAGGGACACCCTCCCTCTAGACCAGGTTGCCCAGAGCCTCATCCAGCCTGGCCTGGGATGTCTCCAGGGATGGGGCCTCTACCACCTCTCTGGGAAACCTGTTCCAGTGCATCATGGTGAACACTCAAATCCTTCCATTTTTCCCCCCAGTTTGCCTCTAGGCAGATTCCACACACCCCTCTTTTCCCTCATCCCCTGCCTCTGCCCCATACCAACCCTTTCCTAGCCCATTTTCCCCCAAGTCCCTTCCTTCCAGGTTCAAAGATAATGCATAACAAGTGTCTCACAAACTAGTTGTTAATGACAGCATTTTCAGTGTACTAGCCTATAAAAAGGAAACAAATTTTGGAGCTCATCTAAAATTTAAGTTTAGCTAGGAGAACTGGCCAAAATTTTCTTATCCAAAGTGGTTTCGTAAGGTGGGACACTACAGCAGGAGAGTAGAAAACAGGAAAGCAATTCCAACCAGAGATCAAAAACTTTTTGAGAGAAAAAAAGGAGATGTCTTTCCAAGTCTTTCAGAACAAACGTCATGATTCCAAAAACCAGTTGTTCTGATAGCAGATTATATTCTGACCACAACATTTGTCAAATCAAGGAAAGTGAGATTTGCTTTCAAGTTAACACCCAGGTCAACAGCTCTGAATATCCCTGATTCCAGCCCTAATCTTTGTGAGGTGCCCAATTCTCCTTTCTGTTAGTCAACCTCCTACTTAAATCAATTTATAAATGGGAAAACTGAAGCCCCGCAAGACTGTTTTTCTGGGGAAAAAAAAAAAAAGAAATCTTAAATAAGAGAGTGGAAACCTGCCTCTGTGGCACCTAAAAGCAACCTTTTTTCTACACAACACACAGGCAGACAGTAAAACCAAAGACCATAATATAAACATGCACTTTAAATAATTCATACAGATGTGAGACGACAGCTGGGATATTGTGTCCAGTTCTGGGGCCCTCAGTTCAAAAAGGACAGGGAACTGCTTGAGAGAGTCCAGCGCAGAGGCACAGAGATGATGAACAGATTGGAGTTTCTCCCTTGTGATGAAAGGCTGAGGGAGCTGGGCCTCTTTAGCTTGAAGAAGAGGAGACTGAGGAGTGATCCCATTCAAGTCCATAAATATGGAAAAGGTGAGTGTCAGGAGGATGGAGCCAGGCTCTTCTCAGTGACCTCCAATAACAGGAGAAGGGGCAATGGGAACAAGCGGGAACAAACAGTGGCACAGGCTGCCCTGAGAGGGTGTAGGGTCTCCTTCTCTGGAGACATTCAAACCCCTCCTGGACACCTTGATGTGTGACCTGATCTGGGTGTTCCTGCTCTGGCAGGGGGATGGGACCAGATGATCTCTTGAGGTCCCTTCCAATCCCTGATATTCTCTAATTTTGTGAAACAAATAGAGTCTACATTAGGAGACCAGGAACTTACTGCATGGCTGAGCAAGAACTGCAGCCCATATTGACAGAGGGAGATACTCTTTGCCATCTCCTGATGTGTGCCCTCCCAGAGAAGAGGAAAATAGGTCACTGTTCCCTCCCAGCAGACTATGTTTATAGTGCATGAAATTAAAATGCAGACAATGTCCTTCCTTCATTTGGAAATGTTCTCAGCTTCGGGGGTAACTATATCATCCAATGTAACAGCATGATCTGTTTGGGACTTAAAATAGGACTTAAAATACAAACACCAGTTCAAGTATTTGCTTGGATCATTTAGCATCTCCCTGTTACAACAGTTGCTTGCTATGATTCAGATTCCTGCAAGTCTCCTGTTGTTCTTGGGATTGTGGACTTTGTGCTGTAAGTCACAAGCTTTACTGGAGCCAAATTCCTAAGAAATAAGCATCTACTTCTGCCATTCTTGCTCATGTAGTGCTTAAAATGTGGAACACGACAAGACTGATGTGACAGACCGAGATACAGCAAAGGGCTGCATGAACCAGACTAATGCAACTTAATACAAATGAAAATCAAAACAGTCACAGCTGGACTTCAGTTCATGCCTCATTCAACACTAGTCAAGCACAAACTGCAATTCTCTTTTTTTAGGCAGGCCATAAAAAAATCAAATAATTTTTACCCTGTGGCTTCATCTTATCAAGTATTTAATATTTAGACTCAAACTTCAGGGAAACACCAATGAAAGATGACCTCCTCCTCCAGAGTGATAGTATTTTAGTTCCTTCCTCCCTATTAAGAGGTTTCACATTTTCTATGATCATTCAGGAGTGGGAGATCTTAGAAATATAGAACAGTTTCAGTTGGAAGGGACCTTCAAAATCATCCCCTTCCAACCCCCCTGCCATGGGCAGGGACACCTTCCACTAGACAAGGGTGCTCAGTGCTTCATCCAGCCTGGCCTTCAACACCTCCAGGGAGGGAGGAGGCGTCCACAGCCTCTCTGGGCAGCCTGTTCCAGTGTCTCACCACCCTCACAGGAAAGAACTTCTTTCTTATCTCCAGCCTAAATCTCCCCTTTTCCAATTTGCATCTGTTATTCCTAGTCCTTCCAGCCCATATCCTATTAAGAAGTCCTACCCCAGCCTTTCTGTAGGTCCCATTCAGGCATTGAGAAGCTACACCCCCTGTCTTCTCCAGGCTCAACAACCCCAACGGCTTCTCAGAAGGGAGATGCTCTAGCCCTTTGACCATCTTCGTGGCCCTCCTCTGGACCCACTCCAATAGATCAATGTCCTTCATATTAGAGCCCTGGCTGTTGGAAGCTGTTCCAATGTGATTCCAATGCTGCTTTGAGTTCCTGCACAGGCAAAGCCAGGCATTCAAGGTATTTATTCATTCTGGGGAGTACCTTTCTGCATCTCAATTTTTCCTTTCACTCTGACTGGAATTTTAAATGCTTCTGTCAGCTAACAGAGTGATTTCAGAGAAATCCAAAGGCTGCCATCAGAACTACCACAAATACTAGTCACTACTGACCTGGACTAATTGAAACCAGTGACAAAAGACTGGGTGTCTTAAAACCTTTCTCCCAAATTGCCTGTCTGTCTGTGTTACAAAGGAAGATAACAAGAGCAGACTGACATACTTTTATGTGTTATTCCTCAGCCCAGGTTTGTTTGCATACACCCCTTTTTTTTTGACTGCGCTCTTGCTGCACATATCTCTTTTATCCTGAATTACTGCAACTTTTGCTCTTAGTTTCTTTGTTCTAGGAGATTGTCCTAGAGCAAATGAGCTCTACTTATTTTTTTCCCTCACCAGTTGCTAGTTTTTAATTTGTAATTCCTTCACACAGATGGCTAGTTATATGCTACCTTCTTCCAAAAACAAAAAAAAAAAGTAGATTTCTTTCCTTTTAATCTCCAAACCATGATTAAAAATTTTTTTGCAGAAAATGAAAAATCTAATGACAGGTAATAGTACTATCTTTTGAAATAGCCGGGCAAAGCTAAATAAACACAGCTATTTTCTGCCACCTTTTTACTCCTGTACAGTCTGTGTTCCCATTTCTCATTTTATATTACCTTCCACTTGCAATTAATGAGCTATGTGTTCATCTCTACCCAGGTTTACAAAGAAAATCTGAGTTCTCATAATAGATTACGCAGCAGCTTTCTACATCTATTAAAAAAAACTGCAAAGCTATCTCAACAGGACTGCACAGGACAAATGACAAAGAAAAGGTCCACTGCAAAGAAGCCATGACTGATCAGAGAAATCTGATCTTTGCAACATTGGTTTGTATACTGTCTTTCCATTGTCCTGGAGATGATGCATTGGTGGCTGAGAAGTCTACTGTTGATAGCCTTGCCTAGAAAAACTCTCCAAAAAAGCATCATCATTAACAGATCAGGTAGAAGAGGTTAAAGAAAAACTTTAAAAATACACTGTCTCATAAAACTGACATTCTTTTTTAGCAAGTTGTTACAGCCATTTAAGGCTTAGAGTTTATTGTAAAATCAGAAATTCAATTCTGCTTGAACATCATCCAAAGAAGTCATTGGTTCTCAACTACTTCCCCAGAAAGGGAAAGATCGGAACTTTCAACAGCTGTTCCCTGTTCTTGCTATTTTATTCTGCAGTGTTATTGTCCTACTGGACATATATTAGTACAAATATTGAAAACACAAATTAATTTCTGCACTACAGATCTGTATGACTTGTGGTGGAGGAAGGTCATGACATGTACATTCATGCCATAGCTGGGCTCCAGCTGCTCACAGCTTCCAACCTTGAGATTTCCAGGTGACAACCACACAATCTACCCTATGGAAACTGCATTCACACAACCCCAAAACTTGGGGCTTGCTCTTTAATTTTTCACTTCATCCCCAAAAGCAGCTTTTTTCACTCTTTGAGCCTCAAGCCTCACAAGTGGCACAAGCACACAGTTGGAGATTGCTCCTGCAGCTGAAGAGCAAGAAGGGAAAAGTGGGGCTTGTTTTGTTCCCCTTTTGAAACCCAATTCACACAACCTCAACCCTTGGGGCTCACTCTTATTTTTCACTCCAGCCCCAAAAGTGCTATTTTCCACCCTTCTTTAGCCCCAGGCCATCCATATTCAATGCACACAATTGAAGAATACTCCAGCACCTGGAGGAGGTACCCAGGAGGGAAAAGTGGGGCTTACTCTATTTAAAAACTGCATTCATGCAACCCCAAGCCTTGGGGTTCACACTTTCAATTTCAACTCCAGCCCCAAAAACAGCTTTTTCCACCCTTTTTTCTAGACCTCACAACTCACACATACAAGGTCAGGGATTGCTCCAGCACCCCAACAGCCACAAGGAAGAGTGAGGCTTCATCTACTCCCCATTGGAAAATGCATTCACACAACCCCAAGCTTTGGGGTTTGCTCTTTCAATTTCATCTCCAAGCTCAAAAGCACCTTTTTCCTCCCATTTTTTCTGCTCACAGACCTCACAACTTCCCTGTGAATGCTTGGAGATGACTCTACCACCCCAACAGCCAGGAAGAAAAATGCTTGGGAGGGGAATCACCCACCACAGGATGGCCTCCAGCCCCAGGGGATCACAGTTCACAACTTCTGGGGTTTCAAAAGGAAAGAGGAGAAAATAGGCTTATTCTGGGGGGAAAGAAGCCTGCCCATGAGACCACATCCCAGTAGCCACCCAAACCAGGGCTGTGGGCATGTCCCTGGGTCTAATCCAAAGCAGCCCCCAGGAACCCTGCCAAGCTTAGTTTCACCTACAAACTGCAGCATCCAAAACATTCTTCAACTCATTCCATCTTCAGTCTCATGGGTGATTCCAAAATTGCCCTGGTGAGACTCCAACCAGAGTTACTGTGTCCAGTTCTGGAGTCCTCAACATAAGAAGGACATTGCTGAAGGAAGGGGGCTACAGAAAGACTAGGGTGAGACTCCTGAATAGGATATGGGGTGGAAGGATATGGGGAGTAATGAATGCAAACTGGAAGAGGGGAGATTTAAGATGGAGAGAAGAAAGAGCTTTCCTGTGAGGGTAGTGAGACACTGGAACAGGCTGCCCAGAGAGGTTGTGGATGCCCCCTCCCTGGAGGGGTTTAAGGCCAGGCTGGATGAGTCACCGAGCAGCCTGGTCTAGTCCATGGCAGAGGGATTTGAACTAGATGATCATGAGGGTCCCTTCCAACCCAAACCATTCTATGATTCTATGCTTGAGCTGCTGCAGGGTATTGCCTTGATCCTTGGGGCAGCACATTCTCGTTTTGGCCAAGGCTTCACTTCAGCCAGACCTTTGACACCTCACAGCAGCAAGTAACTCTGAGGAGGGATGCAGGAAGCTTCAGGAGCCATTATCAAAGTTTGATTGCTACTCAAGAGAGAGAGCCTCAGCAGTTTAAGAGCTGCCTTAGAGAGTATCTGCTGCAGTCCCAGATAGAGGTAATACAGATATCCAAGTTAAATTTAGCCCACAGTTGGTACCAAGTACCTACTTCAGCCACAAGGGCACAAAGCTCTGCATGAGCCAGCCTGCCTAACAGCCCTGTGGGTTATATTTTTATTAGCAAATCTTATTCTCTCTTCAAATACTCCTCCTCAGTTCTTCCAATATACTGTTTGTGGGAAGGATATGCCTCACAGTAACTCAGCTCTTAAGAGGATTTGTATGCATACCTCCCACACAATCTGAACATTTAGACCGTTTCCCACCATACCCTCTTTTTTATAAATATATGTAAGTCTTGCTGCATTAACTCAGCCACTGTTTCACAGTTCTCACTTTCTCCAAATTTTTGCTAAACACGCAATCTTCCAGTTTGATACCAACCAGCATCTCCCTTCTTGATTGAAAGAAAGGAACTAGTCTAACGGTGGTATCAAGACAAATCTAATATCAAAATGAAGGCTTCGAAAAATTCCACAAGTCAGGCAGGACTAAACAATGCTAAGTATGTTATAGATGAACTGGAATACTCAAAGGTACAGGAAAATGACTGAAGTGGTGTCACCAAGGCTGATCATCTAGGATCGTCTAGGCTTCCCATCTGCTCTTCATGCACCTGTAAAACGGCTTCCTTGAGACACACATTTAAAGGGCAAGGCAGCAAGTCATATTTCTTTGCTCTTTATATGTAAATTTAATGTGTTCATTTAGCAAACTGTAATCATGTAGACTGCAAAGATTTTTGTCTGTTTGCAACACCGAGCTCACTATTGCATTTCTTGGTGGTATGTGTGCTGCCAAAGCACATCTGGCATATAAACTTCAGAGGAACCTCCACAGATGGCATAAAATTCCTAAGCAAATGATTTTCCCAAACATAGATGGTAATGAAATTACTCAGAAGACATCACTGGCAAAGTTCTTCAACAATGTGAAGCTGTACATGGTATTCCTCTACTAGTAACTCCAAGGCTAATACTTTACCTCATGCTTAAGTAAAGCTCCAGCAGCAGTTAATGAACACATGGATTAAATGAATGCAATTTGACATTTTCAAGCACCTAAAATATTACAGTTCTTGAGACAGACTTCTGAAGGAACAGTCTTCATAACTCATGTGCTTTTTTTCTTGCCATTGCACGAGTTTACTGTAATTCTATGTACTGAGTGAACAGTTTCAGCTCAGATGACAAAAGATGTATCTGCATTTCACTGCTGTACACAGATTGTACACACTTTACACTAGAATACAGCATTGAATACTGTCACAAATGTTTAACCACGCTTGAAGAAAAAGGCAAGTAAAATATGTCAACATCAATTATCTTCACCTGTGCTAAAGTAAAACTAAGAAAATCCAAAGCACGTGGCTAAAGATAAATGTAAACATCAGCACCTTCAAAGAAAAACATTCTGAGCTTACTGCTCACCATCTGCTGCAAACTGTTTGTTTCTTCACCTCTTACAAGATTAAAATAATTTAATTTTAAACATAAGCCCTATGAAGAAAACTCTCCACTATATAAACTGACAGCCAAAAAAAGCCCAAAATAAAAACCCAGTCACAGTGGGAGAGATGTGCTGGAGGTTGTAGGGTTTTGCCCTTAATGAAAAGCCTTACAGGGTGGTTCATTCTTCAGGAGAAATAGCCTAACTCCCATCTGGTGGCCATGCTGCAGTAATTTGGCAGGAGGAATAACGGATGCTATGGCTCCAAACTGCTCACACATTCTTTTCTCTAAAGGGAGTTGCAGAGAGCCACCATCAAACTGTTAATGGATGCAAGATGGTTATTTCTCCACCACTAAAGTTCATGAGCATGTGCAGGAAATAAGGGATGGTGAAGCTCTTACAGCTAAAGGAACCACTTAAAATTCTGTTAGTATCCAACTAATGTGTATTTTCCTGCCTTCTCTCACAACTAAAGCATTTTTATTCCTTTTCATCCTCTCAGTGTGCCCATGAAAGGGCTTGAAACTCAAAACAGACTTGCAAAGGCTGTGGAGTGAACCATACTTATTCCCTAGGCACTGCTGGTCAAGGGGGATAGGAGGAAAACCTGGCTAAATCACAATTCATAGTCATTGAGTAGTTTCACTGAACAGAAACTAAATGTGTGCAAGCTGAGACACACGGGTGTGAATTTCTCAACCAAACAGATCCTCATTAATCATACACCGTCATCTCATTCCTTATTGACACCGAGCAGACACTACCATTGAAGAGAGAGACTAATGACTATACAGAAACCTTAATCATTTCAAACATCAGTGTAAGAGATGCAGAAAGACTGGGGAAATAGCACAGCAGGTCTTAATCTGCCCTTCATGGACCTATTAGAATGCTTCAGCTGGATGAGATGCTATTAGCTGGATTCATGCAGGTAAAACCACGTTGAAAAGCATTAGTCCACCCACATACAAGGAAGTTTCAAAGGATACTCCATGAAGGCTTTCAAGGTGTCTAATCACGTTCTGCAAGACATAAAGCATGAGTGTCTCTTCAACAGGGACACATGCAAATGAGTATCACACAATCTACAAACTGATAATTTTAAGGAGATCTAAGGAGGCATTTGAATGACACATTAATTGCATAGAATGGTTTAGGTTGGAAGGGACCTTCAAGATTATCTAGTACCAACCCCCTGCCATAGGCAGGAACACATCCCACTATACCAGGTTGCTCAGTGCCTCATCCAGCCTGGCCTTAAACACCTCAGAGAGGGGGCATCCACAACCTCTCTGTTCCACTGTCTCACCACCCTCACAGGAAAGCGCTTCTTGCTTATCTCCAGCTTTAATCTCCCCTCCTCCAATTTGCATCCATTCCTCCTAGTCCTTCCATCACATATCCTATTTCAAAGTCCTACCCCAGCCTTTCTGTAGCACCCTTCAGGTATTGAGGAGCTACCCCAGCTCCTTCAGCCTATCCTGAAAAGGAAAATGTTCCAGCCCTCTCATCATCTTTGTGGCCGTCCTCTGGACCCACTCCAACAGCTCAATGTCCATCAATACTCCTTGTGAATCAATGCTGTAGCACTGAGCATCATCTGTTGGCAGATGGTCTTCCAAGCAGAGTATATGCAGAGTTAAATCTAGTCCACTGACATTGTGGTGCTATTGCTGTGGTTATCTTTAAATCCATAAGGCTTCCCCAGGGACCACCTGCAAAGACGCAAAGTTCTGTTCAGTAATAAACACCCCATGGACACCATGGTGACACAGCTCATCAGCAGCTGTGATAAAAGGGTCAGTACTTCACCAGAGAGCACGCTGAGACACTGTGCATCTCCTCCACCAGACAACCTATTACCATTCTCCATCAGCACATCTAAACACCACAATACTTTTCCATAGATATCACCAAAAGTCATCAACATTTTAAATAAATACTTAATCCTACAGCCAGAGCTACCAGATCAATGAATGAGCTTTGTATGGCATCCAGTTAGTTAAAGAGGAATAAGAACTATGCACATGCAGGAGAGAAAATGAACATTCATCCTTTCAGCTACAACACTAGTGGATTTATACTGTGCCACTTCTTTCAGTTATGCTTTCTAAAGTGATAAGGAAACCAGTACTTTGGCAGATGAAACATGGCCTCAAAACAGGACAAACTTCATCTTTCCAGTGAGAAGTCTCTCAAGACTTAAAACTCTTCATATCCGTGTACCCTAACATTTTCCTAATGCCGGCATGCTCCTGTCATGAAGCATTTAAATGCTTCAGGTTTAAGAAACAATTAGTATGGGAAGATGAAATGCAGTTAGTTCTGTTCTCCAGCTATTCCAGGTTGTCTGGGAATCTTAGTCACAGAAATCACATTCTGTGCAGGAGCAAATGATGTATCACATTTCTTTGAAAGCAGCAAATAACTACATTTTCCACAGCAGCTGCAAATTCACTTCTGCTGAAACAACCAAGTTTCTCTCCTGATTTTTCACTTCAAATTTCCAAAGGGAAAAGCAGATTTACTTACACCCCGACTCTTCATGAAATAGTAGGAAAATTAACTAGGACCAATTAATTACATTGGCTGCTCTCTGCATTGCTGTGTATACTCCCAGTGCAGAGAGATGCAGAGAGATTCCCCAGAAGTCAAAAGCATTTATATTTAGCTTGATTCATCATCATCCTTCAAGTATTACTCCCTGGCTTGTCAGAATTCCTCCTTACAAACATGCTACAAAAGCAGAGTGTCTGAGAAATGCCATAAAATCACAGAATGGTTTGGGTTGGAAGGGATCTTCAAGATCATCTAGTTCCAAGCCCCCTGCCATGGGCAGGGACACCTCCCACTAGACCAGGTAGCTCAATGTCCCCATCTAACCTAGCCTTGAACATCAAAGAAGTACCATATAGAACAAGTGGAAAAGCCATCCTGACAGGACACATGGGAAGAGAAATCCAGTGATGGGACCTGCACTAATCCTGGAGTGATCATTAATGGCAAGAAAAGAGATGGAGCCTACACTGCCCAGACAGGCTGCAGATCACTCCTCTCTCCCTGGAGATATTTAAGGTCAGGCTGGATGAGGCACTGAGCAACCTGGTCTAGCAGGATGTGTCCCTGTCCATGGCAGGGGGGTTGGCATTAGATGATCTTGAAGATCCCTTCCATCCCAAGCCATTCTATAATTTTCTTTCAGAGTGGCAAAAGAGTGTTTGGAAGATAAAGGAGAAAACACAAGTAAAGTGAAAAATGAGCTCCAAAGTATGCACCATTTCCTAAAATGGTTCTTACATTTGTTCCAAAAACACCACGGCACTACCTTAGGGTTTTTGCTTTATGTGCATTTTTACTTTACTTTATAACACCAGGAGTGTTAATGTCCCTTTTATGAAATATTCATTGAAAATTATATTGGTACAGCCTGCAACTGGAAGCTATAAAACTTGCTAATTTAACAAGTAATACCACAGTTGTCTCAGTAACTGGAACTTTAATTAGCATGTTAACACAGTTAAGAGTATACCCAAAACTTGTTAAAACTATGGAATCTGTAAACAACTCTATTAGCTGGAGTGCTGCAGTTCACAGAACCAAAGAATGTCATGGATTGGAAGGGACAGCCAGATGAAGTCACACAGGAAGGTGTCCAGGTGGGGTTTGGATGTCTCCAGAGAAAGAGACCCTACACACTCTCTGGGGAGCCTGCACCACTCTTCTTCTTATATTTGTGTGGAACCTCCTGTGTTCCAGTTTGCACCCACTCCCTTGAGTACTATCACTGGAGGTCACTGAGAAGAGCCTGGCTCCATCCTTCTGACGCTCATCCTTCCCATATTTATTGACATGAATGAGTCTTCTCTTCTCTTAGCCAACGAGACCCATCTCCCTCAACCTTGCCTCAGCAGGCATATGAGATGCTCCAATCTCTTCATCATCTCTGTGTCTCTGTGCTGGACTATCTCCAGCAGTTCCCTGTCCTTCTTGAACTGAGGACCCCAGAACTGGACAAAATACTCCAGGTTCAGACACAAAGTTTGATAGGATTTAGAAAGTGCCACAAGAAATTGCCACTTTAGGAGAGGATAAGTACAGTTGTATACACCAACTACAAAATCTAAAAGCACAGTGCTGCAGTTCACAGAATCAAAGAATGTCAGGGATTGGAAGGGACCTCAAGAGATCGATCATCTGGTCCCATCCCCCTGCCAGAGCAGGAACACCTAGACCAGGCCATACAGCAAGGTGTCCAGGTGGGGTTTGAATGTCTCCAGAGAGGGCGACCCCACACCCTTTCTGGGCAGCTTGGGCCACTATTCTCTCACCCACACTGTGAAAATATTTTCTACTGTTTCTGTGGAACCTCGTGTTCCACCTTGCTCCCATTGCCCTAAACCTTCCATCACATACCCTATACAGAAGTGCTACCCCAGCCTTTCTGTAGCGCCCTGCAGGTATCGAGAAGCTACTAAGTGGGCCCCTGAGCCTTCTC
>VZTY01022205.1:167273-213610 GCA_013400935.1 Turnix velox | reverse complement strand
TGTTGAGGAATCCAGAACTGGACACAGTAACTCTAGTTGGAATCTCAACAGAGCCCAGTAGAGGGGCAATATCACCTCCCTTGTCCTTCTGGCCACACTTCTTTTGATGCAGCCCAGGACTGGATTGGCTGCTGGCCTGCAAGCACACACTGATGGCTCATGTTGAGTTTCTCATCCACTGAAACCCATAAACGCTTCTCTTCAGGGCTGCACTCAAGCCACTCTCCACCCAGCCTGTATCTGTGGTTGGGGTTCCCCCAGCCCAGGTGCATACACCAAGAGCATAAAGAGGTTCACCAAATAGAGAAAAAAGCTGTTTGCAGGACTATTTAATAAGAACTCTTCCAAACTCAGTATACCCACAACATAGGTTTTCCTGCTGGCTACAGGCAAAGTACAGCAGAGCCAACTCTGGGGTGAGGCAAAGGAGAGAAAACTAATTCCTTGCTCCTCCCCAAGGACTGGCAGAACCCCAAGGCTGCATTCAAAAAGAAAAACTCTGAAACTGCCTAAGACTTCACCCAATTCCAACATCCTTCAAAATGGACACTGAAGTAAAACTATGCCATATGGTTTTCCATCTCCAAGAGCTACACTTGACCTTCTCTGAACTTTCTTCCAAACAAATCAATCTGCAGCAACAAAATTCTGCTACTGAACTCAGTAGGACCATGCAATTAATATCCATTGTCTGTATCTGTATATACTTGGTCTTAAGCTCTAGCAGCCAGTGACAATGAGTGGGTCACTACAATTATCTTCATCTAATCTAGCTTTCAAAATGAATCTGTAAGAATGGAAATACCACAGAACTTCTATTTCACCACTAGTTCTGCTACAGCCATACTAAGAATATGAGCATGAAATTCTTTGGCAAGGGTTATTACGGAGACCATCAGCAATGCTGACTTGTAGATATCTCAAGAAATATAAAGAGACTGTCTTTATAACATTGCTGGCTATGCTCTTATGCAGTACAACTTCAACATCTCAAACAATGCTGTTGTCCACTACTAAGTGAAATTATTCTTAAGAGTATTGTTACAATCTGAGAAAAGGCTAGTGACAGCAAAAGGAGCATCTGAGCACACATTTCTTCATTCTCAAACTCTGCCTGGAAGTGCTACAATCTAAAAAAATTGAAGATCCAAAGATGACCCTCCAAAGCTTGCTTTTAAAATTCAGTTTGAGCCACAGTCCTGCAGGTCCCACTGCACAAATGGAGACAGTCAAAAAGCAATCACTTGTGCAATTCCCACAGGAACATTAGCAACAGTAAGATTTGTTCCCTCTGTGTGTAACAAAGAGCTGTGACCTAACCTTCCCCTCTTGCTTAAGTACAGACAGAACCATTTTTACTGAAGAACACTAACTTTTCTCTCCAGTATTTTCTCCTAGAGGATACAGGCCATGGGAGAGGGTGAGCTAATTTTGTCAGTTCTTCATGATAGAAAAGTCAAGGTCATTTCACCCTGCAGATGCTGTAGAAAATGTCTGCCAGTACATGATTTCTGGCATTTGAAGCAGCGTTGTGAGTAGGTTAATGGGAGCAGTTGTGCTGCTTTTTATGCCAAAACCTGAACTTGGCTCTGCACAGACAACAGCAGCCAACATGGGAGACAGAGCAGTGGAGTTCCTTCCAATCATAACATCTGCTTTACCCACACTTGGCAGGCCTTCCTCTTCTGAACCAAAGCTGTGAACAGTCTCCTCCTGTTCTACATCACATTGAAGCACTATCAACTCATTGATGACTCTTCTGCTTCAGCTGAGTCAAGGTAAAGCCCACATTAAATGAGCCAATAAGAAGCTCACTGGTATTTTAGTTAGCCGCCATTGCAAATCACTGTTAGCGATCTGAGTCACTTTATTTCGATCAAGTTGTTTGTATTAGCCTTAACATTCAAACATGCAATAACTCCCATTCATATCCCACAAGTCATGTGAGGGTGGTGGGACACTGGAAGAGGTTGTCCAGAGAGGTTGTGGATGCCCCCTCAATCCCTGGAGGTGTTTAAGGCCAGGCTGGATGAGCCACTGAGCAACCTGGTCTAGTGGGAGGTGTCCCTACCCATGGCAGGGAGGTTGGAACTAGATGATCTTGAAAGTCCCTTTCAACCTGAACCATTTTATGATAAAATGTAAAAGAAAGGAACACTCATAATTCTTAATTCAACACAAGCACTGAACATACATTGGCAACCATGGTTCATTAATGACAGGCAACTTTTGGTTCAAGGCCTGAGTTTTCTGCATATAAGAACACAGGCAGCAAATGAAGGTAATTATGACTCGTTAATGTCAGCAACAAGATGAAGAGATTAGAGCACCTCCCCAACAAGGAAAGGCTGAGGGAGTTAAGTATCTTCAGCTTGGAGAAGAGGAAACTGAGGAGTGACCTCAGTCATGCCTATAAATTTGTAAAGGGCGAGTGTCAGGAGGATGAAGCCAGGCACTTCTCAGTGACCTCCAATGATAGGACAAGGGGCAATGGGTACAAGCTGGAACACAGGAGGTTCCACAGAAATAGGAGAAATAACTTCATGACAGTGAGGGTGAGAGAACAGGGGCACAGGCTGCCCAGAGAAGGTGTGGGGTCTCCTTCCCTGGAGACATGCAAATCCCATCTGGATGCCTTCCTGTGTGACTTGATTAGGGTGTTCCTGCTCCAGCAGGGGGATGTGACTGGATGATCTCTTGAGGTCCCTTCCACCCATTGACATTGTGATTCTGTGAACTAAGAGCAAATACATACCAGAAGGTAAAGCCTTGTCTACACTAGTTACACAGTGGAGTAAACTTTTTGCTAATATGTGCAAACCCATATCAAATGTTTGGATCTGTACATGCAACTTCATATTAAGTTCTTACCTTACTTAAAAACAAAACCAAAAATACAGACACACCAAAAAAGCACTTGAATGGAACCTGAAGCCAAGGAATGCCACATTTTTAAGTCTTCCACGCTATAATAAAAAATATGAAAGATCAGCTTTTATTGAAACAAACTTCAATTTGTACTCTTTCTGCAAAATAAGAATAACCCCAGAGAAGCAGAGGAGTATTTAAAAGATAACTTCTGTGCTTCCATCATGACCTGCTACAGGAAAGCCTGTTCTGAAAGCAGAGCTTTCTCTACAAATTTCAGGGGCACCACACATTGGAAAGCTGTACACTGAGTACTGCAATAACAATTATAAATACTTAATTCTGTATCATTTGACTGAAGAAAAGCTCTAACTAAAGGAGGTTTTCTTCCACTTCAGCTTCCATCTCTGTAGGAAAACATTCAAAGTTCTACTAAAAGTCACAGCACAAGTTTCTCTATCCCCATCCCATTTTACCCTATGCCAAAAAGCTGCCTCTAATAACTTGCCAGATTCCTTCAGAGAACAGAAAGCCAATTAAAGTTTGCTGCTCTTTAAAGTAGCAATGCTGACACAGCCAGCAATACCACTTCCACAAGAACATGTGTTAAATATTCTTCCAGATTCTATTGTTGGATATTGATCTAAATGCTTACAGTTCAGGACTATGTAATTATATTCTCCAATATATAAATAACCAGGGAGGTTGTCAGAGACATGCCCCTCATTCTATCTTTAACCATACGTGCTAGATGGTGTGATGCCTTCTCCCTCTAAAAGCCACTTCTGTCTCTGGGTGGCATCTGCCCTAAGAAATAAAGAGACACTGACACTGCATAACTCTTTGCAGAGGTACACCATCCAATTCGAGAATGGGCATTAACTACTTCCCTTGGCAACAGTCCTTAACAGCATTTTTTAAACACAAAGAGAAAATTCTTCCATATAAAAAACAAGTTCTTTATGCTTCACAGCAGCAGAGACAAGCCCATTTTAAAAATTCCTGTTTGACACAGCATTCTTTTTATTCACAGAATGAATCATAGAATGGTTAGAGTTGGAAGGGACCTTAAAGATCATCAAGTTCCCCTGACATGGGCAGGGACACCTCCCACCAAAACAGGTTGCTCAATGCCGCATCCAGCCTGGCCTTAAACACCTCCAGGGAGGGGGCATCCACAGCCTCTCTGGACAACCTCTTCTAGTGTCTCACCACCCTCACAGGAAAGAGCTTCTTCATTCTACCCAGCCTAAATCTCCCCTCTTCTAATTTACGTTCATGCAAAATGTACGTTCTAAAAATCAAGACGGCATCTACCTTCCCAGTATCAACCCAATGGCTAAAGACCTAAAATCTTGAGTTGTTCCTACTGCACAGGTACATTCAACATGGAATTCTCAGCACACTCCCTCCTTTTTTAAGGATTTGATCAAATAGCTCACATCAGCAGGCCATTGCAGTGCCTTACAATTAAATGTCTCTTTATTTCTTCAAATTAGTTGTAATTGTGGCTTTTTGTTTGTAACTCAAAACAGCCGAGGATATGAACACATCCTCTAGGCAGCTGGGTTAATGTTGCTTTCACCACTTTCCCTCTTCCGAAGCAGATGGAAAAGTACCAAGATACTTTTCTGAACACAAAGCCCTCCTGAAAGCTTGCTGTCTAATGTTGTATTGCTAAGGAGAAACTTCTCATTTGTGATAAAAGACAGATCCTTAACTACTTCTGCACACTAAGTCTCACACTGGGTGGGAAACTTTCTGTGTATATGTCAGTGTGGATGCTTTTCGCACATTCTAATTTCAGAGCAGTTTCAGACACAAGACATGCCCACAGCTTTCACTGTCACAGAGTGCACTAGCCCCTTGCTCTTGAAGGCTGTCATTGAGGAAGCTGAATGAATCAACAAAATCATGCACCATCAGTGCACCATCCTCACCTCTCCAGATGGAGAGGCTTGCCCTCTCCTCCTACATAAAGGAGGACTACTGACATGTGAAACAGTGAATGAATGCCAACAGCATGAAAAGAATGGAAAGAGCATTATTCTGGCCAGGTAGCCAAGAAATCTGCTCACCAGCACTGAAAAAAATAGACTCCTGCTGGTGCTTTGGGAGTTTTGCTGCTGACAAGAACAAAACTTGCTGGCAGAATAAAGAAAAGAGCTGGATGAAGTTGTAATTGCTCAGAAACCAAAATACAGCTGGCAGCTCTAATTTTAGTCCACTGGCCCTGACAGTGACCTGTTAAAGCCTCCAGCTCTCATCCCAAAGTAATCACAGAATGGTGCGGGTTGGAAGGGACCTTAAAGATCATCTTGTTCCAACCCCCTCGTTCCAACAGAAAGGGCTTTTGCTGGAGGCTGATGTGAGCTTTGTGCTGGAATTTAAAAGCATGAAAAATTGTAGAAGGCTGATTAATAAGCAGCTGGGACTAAAGCTGACCATATTTAGTGAATAAATATGCAAGCATAACTCTTGAAGTTGGCCCTGGAGCACCAGAGCATTGACAGGACTTCTGCTTCCGCTGTATAAAGCTGAATCAAGGATTATCTTCTGCTTGCATCCTTGAACTTCAGAACACTACTACCATTACTGAAACTATGTGTCTATAAAATGGAAAGGGTGAGTGTCAGGAGGATGGAGCCAGGCTCTTCTCTGTGACCTCCAATGATAGGAGAAGAGCCAATGAGTGCAAGCTGGAACACAGGAGGTTCCACAGAAATAGAAGAAAAAAACTTGTTCATGGCGAGGATGAGAGAACAGTGGCCCAGGCTGCCCAGAGAAGGTGTGGGGTCTCCTTCTCTGGAGACATTCAAACCCCACCTGGATGCCTTCCTGTGTGACCTGATCTGGGTGTTCCTTCTCTGGCAGGGGGACTGGACTAGCTCTCTTCCAATCCCTGGCATTCTGTGAAAACACTGCCACCCATTGCCCAAGAGCAGTGTTCCATCCCAAACCATTCTATGCCCAAATTACCACTGAAATTCAGTAAGTGTGGATAAATATCTACTCAGCCATTAAACACATATACAAAAGTCATGCAATCAGACAATACTAAATCCTCTCCCTTTTACAATAGTCTCATAGAAAATAGCTGGATTAATTATGTTTCTCTCTATGGCAAAATAGCAATACAAAGATGCTGTTTCTGCGGGAGTGTGCAAGTTCAAATAACACATAAAAAAGAAGTGTTCCATTGATTTGATTAGACCTCTCAGCTTCAAAAAAATTGCATGCATTGGAATGGTCATTGCTTCACTTACAGCATAATCAATTTCAGAAAGGTGTTGATTTCTGTTTGATACACTCCAATTCCCAGATGAAGTTGTTAATCCAAGCATTTAAAAAAATGTGCAAATCATCACACTGGCAGTAGCAGGAGCTTGGCATAACACTGCACTACTGCAAAGTGCCATAAATACTCTGAGGTCAATACAGAACTGCACAAATAATACTGAAATAAAAAGACAAAAAATTCTATTTCCTTCACATCTCAGCAGTGTAGATTTCATAGAATCATAGAATGGTTTGGGTTGGATGGGACCTTCATGATCATCTAATTCCAACCGCCCTACCATGGGCAGGGACACCTTCCACTAGACCAGGTTGCTGAGTGCCTCATCCAGCCTGGCCTTAAACACCTCCAGGGATCGAGGGGGCATCCACAACCTCTCTGGGCAACCTGTTCCAATGTCTCATCACCCTCACAGGAAAGAGCTTCTTTCTTCTTTCCAGCCTAAATGTCCCCTCTTCTAATTTAAATCCATTCCTACTAAGCCTTCCATCATGGACACTATTCATAAGTCATACCCCAGCCTGTCTGTAGTCACCTTCGGGGATTGAGAATCTACTATGAGGTCCCCCCTGAGCCTGAGTGTACATGTAGGGTAGTTTAAAACACTTCATCTGTCCTAATCTATACAGTAAGAGCAATTACTCTTCAGAGGGATTCAGGCTTCTAAGAGAAAGCCATGAATCTTACTTAAGCCCTTATCAGAGTAAGGCCAGACAACCAACTGCCACCCACACAAGACCACCTCTGCTGCATTCTCTTGCTTCCCATGTTCTACCATGCATCTACTAAAAAAAGGGCGTCATAATTTTCCCCAGGTATTGCTTATTCCATCATTTCTTTGATATTTACGGGTATATTTGCAGGTTAGTTCTGCTACTGCTGATTGCTGTTTTTATGCATTATCCAGGTCCTCAGGCTAGTCTGACAATCCATTCTGTGGGAACTTGTGCCCTCATTGACTCAGAGAAAAATTATTTCCTTAAGCTGAGAGAAAAATGAATGCCCTTTCTGTGCTTTGCTGCTTTTTGGCAGTTGAAACAGTAAATGGTGAAGTCTCTCTGAAGAAGCAAAGCGAATTAGGGGGAAAAATGGTTAAAATACCCTGATCATTACATAAATACATTTTAAAAGCCTACAATTTTGCTTCAGTGTGAAAATGATCACTTAAATCACAGGTACTATTTCATTCCCTCACTGGAGGATATTTTATAAAGCAGCAAAATACAGAATAAAACATCCCTCCTGTGTCAACACTACCCTGATGCACATCCAGCAGAATGGTCCAAGCTAACTCCTATGAATCACTTCTGGTTTAATACTTAAACTATGAATTTGCAAGCTGTGGAAATATGCCTTACTATAAACAGGATGGTAGTAGATGAGGCAGCTCTAGATTGAAATGCATATTCAAAGAATCACAGAATGGTTTGGTTTGGAAGGGTCCTTTAAGATCATCTAGTTCCAACCTCCCTGCCATGGGCAGGGACACATCCAGCCTTGCCTTAAACACCTCCACAGGGAGTGGGTATCCTCAACCTCTCTGGCCAAGATGTTTGACAACTTATTGTTGTGACTGCATGTGCCAGATTAAAAAGCAAATATAAATAGGGCTTTTAGAAAGCTCTGCTGCATGAGGTCAGACCAAAGGTCCCTACTCTATCTTTTCTCTCTAGCACCAGACAACAGCAGACACCTGGGAAAGTATGTAATTCCCTACACATACTCTCAGTTGTTGGAACCTGAGACTCTGGGGTTTTGTGTAATAGCCCAGACAGATCATCAGCCCAGACACATTCTCAAAAGAAGGCAAAATATTACTAGTATAATAATGCTAGCAGGAGGTCAGCCATCATTAGGCAGAAGTCCTTGGCAAGGATTTTGCTAGGAGGAATTCAACCAACTTAGCAGCAGAAACTAATTGTCCCATGTAATTGTTTAATATCTTAAGCTTGAAAGAGAAGCAGAAACACTCCACTGGAATACTACAGAGTATACTACAGAGGCAGGACATGCCACTTGAAGAGTGTCAATCCATTTACATGCAGTGAACCAGAAAATAAGCAAAATATCTGCTTTTGTTCTGGCTTCAGTAGCAGTTTATTATTGTTTCATTACACATCAACCAAGGCAGATCCTGATGAAGTAGTTAACTACAGTCTCTGAAAACACCATAAAAATTCCACCTTTGAGCAATCTAAAAGTAACAAGCACTTTCTATTCCTTACTTCAGAGTCTTTCTTGTTGAAATTTGTGGCATAGCAGTTGACACACTAACTTGTCGGGAACAGAGTCGCGGGAGAAAAGCCTCTTGCTATCATGATCAGCAAATCTCGTTTAGCTCGGGGCTCAGACAAGCTTATATACAGCTATGGTTAACCATGCCCACTACTCACTCCAACTGGTCACATGTTACATCCATCAATGTAGAACCCTCCCCTTGTGGTTTCTCTCTTTCTTCCTTCCGGTACAGTTGACCACGAGTTCCTTGTTCACTAGTTCCTCGGCACCTCCCCCAGGCCGCCAAGGACATCACGCGGCTATGGCTCCCACCTGGTGAGGTCTGCCTCAGGCCTCGATCGCTGTCGTTGTCATGCTCCGGGAACTTGATGGCAGTCTTGAAAACCCTCGTCTGTGCCCATCCCCCAACACTAACTCTTCCAAAACTATATCTCTCTTTTTCCTCCTGTCTTCCTCCTAGAATCATCAAATACTTTGAGTTAGAAGGGACCCTAAAGATCACTAAGTTCCAACCCTCCTGCCATAGACAGGGAGAGACATCCCACTAGATCAGGTTGCTGATGAGGGTGGTTAGAACTAGATGATCTTGAAGGTCTCTGCCAACCCAAACCATTCTACAATTCCATGAAATGCCAAATATACAAGCTCCTTCTGATATCAAAAGAATATTCCCTTTCTTCCATACAAAGTACAGCAGACACCAAGGAATTAATTTGTAAGGAAACTTCATGCAGAAAGTATGGTTTGAAGTACATGTTGTCTCAGTGGGCAGGTAGGGCATTGGAGCATCTCAGCTTGAGTTGGCAACTGTGATGGACAAATGTTCAAAAACTAATGTGGAAAGGAGACACAGAACCCTAGTACTTTATATTCCAAACAGCCAGCATTGAAGTGCAACGATTTATCTACCCAGGCTTTTCATATAGACAGCTTTTGATCCTTGACTTGTACAACATCAAGATTTTTATCCTCGCAGGTAGTCTTCAAATCTTGATTTATATCTCACTATTTACACATTGTAAGCCTTGATTCATAGCTAGGATTGAGAAAACCAAATCATAAAATACTGTTCAGTCAAACCTTCACCCTTTTTCTCAAGCCAATGCAAAGACCTTCCCTGTAGTCTCAGAGAGCTACATCCAATTTCTGGTTCACTTCTGTGATAGATATTTCTCTCAGCAGAACATAAATTTTTCTCCGATTTCATCTGAGGAATCTACAGAAAAGTCACTAAAACTGACTCAAGTCCGTTGAAAGTAGAATTGTAGAATAGTTTGGGTTGGAAAGGACCTTAAAAATCATCTAGTTCCAACCGCTCTATCACAGCCAGGGACACCTCCCACTAGACCAGGCTGCTCAATGCCTCATCCAGCCTGGCCTTGAACACCTGCAGGGAGGGGTCATCCACAGCCTCTCTGGGCAAATAAAGACTTCAAAATAAGCCTTTCAATCAGGAATTTCACTTTCAGACAAAAATAGAGAATCTAATGAATATAAAGATTTGTTGCCCAGATTTTTTAGTTTCCTGGTTAGAAAACTGCAACCATAAAATCATTAGAGACAGAATGACATTCAAAAACATGTGCTGGAAAGTTTCAGGTTGCTGACCACCACTGACAGGAGTCACCTTCCAAGTTATGGAGAGCTACAGGAGCAAACAGAAAGGAATCAAGTTCACAAACCTTGATGTTCAAATTTGTCCAGTTCACCCAACGGTGATTAACAGGGACAGAAAAGACAAACATAAGTCTGGTCCCCACTACCCTTCATACACATCTTCACAGAACCACAGAATGTTTTGGGTTGGTAGAAACCTTAAAGATCATCTAGTTCCAAGCCCCCTGACATGGGCAGGGACACCTCTCACTACACCAGGTTGCTCAGTTCCTCAACCAGCCTGGCATTAAACACCCCCAGGGATTAAGAGGGCATCCACAACCTCTCTGGGCAATCGCTTCCAGTGTCTCACCACCCTCACAGGAAACAACTTCTTTCTCCTCCCAGCCTAGATCTCCCCTCTTCCAGTTTGCACCCATCCCTCCTCATCCTGCCATCCTGGACCCTATTAAGAAGTCCTAGCCCAGCCTTTCTGTAGCACCCTTCAGGCACTGAGAAGCTACTATGAGGTCCCCCTGAGCCTTCTCTTTTACAGGCTCAACAGCTCCAATGCCTTCAGCCTGTCCTCAGAAGAGAGCTGCTCCAACCCTCTCATCATCTTCGTGGCCTCCTCTGGACCTTCTCCAACAGCTCAATGTCCTTCTTATGTTGAGGGCTCCAGAACTGGACACAGTAACTCCAGGTGAGATCTCACCAGAGCCCACTAGAGGGACAAAATCCCCTCCCTTGACCTGCTGGCCACACTTCCCTTGATGCAGTGCAGGACTGCGTTTGCTTTTGGGCTGCAAGGGCACACTGTCAGCTTGTGTTGAGTTTCTCATCCACTGACACCCCCAAATCCTTCTCTTCAGGGCTGTGCTCAAGCCACTCTCCACCCAGCCTGTATCTGTGCTTGGGGTTCCCTCAACCCAGGTGCAGTACCTTGCACTTGCCCTTATCAAACTTCATGAGGCTGGCATGGGCCCACCTCTCATGACTGTCAAGATCTCTCTGTATGGCATTCTTCCCTTTGAGCGTTATGAACTGGACTCTGTTCAGCAGTAGCTGGGGGACACCTCAGAAGCTCAAAAGGCTACTAAAGACAAGACACTGAAGATTACACAAACTAACTTTCAGCAACTATCTTATGTAAGAGGTACTTTAACCACTGTAGCAATAATCTCTCTGCATCCAAACATCTCCATTTTACACACAGCTATATGTACCAGTCAGACAGCACATTTTACATCCCCATGCTTTGTTATACTTCTCTTTTCTACCTTTCTCTGCTTAATTGGAAAGGTTGAACCAGCCTCTTAAGACCTCAAAGTTTGGTAGGATGAATGAGACAGGAGTTTCCAGGTCAGCCCTGGGGAAATAGAACAGGGAATCTGCAAAGCCAAAACCTGATTTAATGCAGCTTTAGCAAAGATGTAACCAAAGAAAAGCAGCTGGAGTGTGACCAGAAGGATGCTCTATGTCTGAGGTGTAGAGGGGAACTTCTGCCATTTCCATATCCCAGATGTGAGACTGCTTACATAAGAATACTTGCTTGCTGGCTAAATCCAAAGCTACTTCTCCCTCTAGGCAGACCCACAGCTGCTGGAATGTGACATTGCATAGTTGGCACTGTCATTAGCTTCACTGGAGCAGCTGCTGCACATCTGCCCCAAGGCCATCCTCTGTATGTCCATTCTCTTCATAAAACAGTTTGAGCTGGAAGAGACCTTCAAGAACATCTAGTGCCAACCCCCCTGCCATCAGCACAGACACCTCCCACTAGACCAAGTTGCTCAGTGCCTCATCCAGCCTGGCCTTAAACACCTCCAGGGAAGGAGGGGGCATCCACAGTCCCTCTGGGCAACCTGTTCCAGTATGTTTAGAGTTCTTTCTTATATCTAGCCTCCTCACAGCAGAAAAACACCACATGGGTGCAGCCTGTTACTTCTGTTACTTGCTCCACCTCACACACAAAGACCAAGGTAACAGCCCCATCGTGGTGAGGTGACTCTCCTGTCCACACCTGAAGCAGGTTTCAAAGCTCCTTGGGCACAGGGCTCTATTGAGAAGTTTCAAGTAAGGAGTCCTGAAGACAATCACCCCCTCACCCTCTGACTAATCAAGTGAGGGGCCAGCAGGCTTCCTGGCTTCTCTCCTACCACCATGTCCTCCTGGAAAACACAATTTAGCAGTTGCATGCCCTGCAACAGAAACAACAGGAGGAGCATCCCACAGGGGAGCAAATGGTGGGTGCCCCTCCCTGCTGGTGTTAAATGGGGGAGTGGGGGGGGAGGGTTATTTGGAACAGCTGGGGAGGGGAGGAGTCCCCAGTGGAGCCCAGGTGTGTGGGATTTGGAGGAAAATGGGCTGGAAAATGTTTGGTGTGGGGACGAGGTAAGAGATGGGAGGGAAAAAGAGAACTTGTCTAGAGGTAAACTGGGAGGAAAAATGGAAGGACTTGAGTGTTCATCACGAGGGTGGTGAGACACTGCAATAGGCTGCAAAGAGAGATGGTGGAGGCCTCATCTCTGGAAACATCCAAGCCCAGGCTGGATGAGGCACTGAGCAACCTGGTCTAGTGGGAGATGTCCCTGCCCAGGCAGGGGGGTTGGAACTAGATGATCTTTAAGGTTCCTTCCAACCCAAACCGTTCTATGATCTCAGTATTTGGCACATAACTATGGCTACATTTCTCTCCAGATACTACACTTCACCAATAGGTAAAAGAGGGCTCAGCCAATGACTTCTGACAATCAATAATCAAGGGCTGAAAGATTAAACAAGGGCAATAGCACTTAATACCATCAATGCTTAAGTAGCAGTCAGGGCTTCTCATAACTGCACAGATTCGCTGAATTTCTTAGTTCCCTTGAAACCTGCATCAGTCTTAGTCTAACACGTTTGCTATAGACCACTTCAAAATCCCAGAGACCAAGCAGTCAACTAGACATAGGATTAACAGAAAGAACTAAAACTTACTGACACCAACTTAAATATTAGCAAAAGTCTCCTAGTTTTCCCTTGCCTTATGAGAAGAAAATTTACCATAAGGTTGGAGGTGGAACAACTCCCCTTCTACTTGGCTTCTACTCTACTCAGGTGATTTTGCCCCTCTACTCAGCTCTAGTGAGACCCCAGATGGAGTTACAGTGTCCAGTTCTGGAGCCCTCAACATAAAAAGGACATTGAGCTATTAGAGTGGGTCCAGAGGAGGGCCACAAAGATGATGAGAGGGCTGGAGCAATTTACTTCTGAGGACAGGCTGAAGGAGTTGCAGTTCAGCCTGGAGAAGAGCGAGAGAGAGGAGAGGGAGGGGAGAAGGAGAGGAAGGGGAGGAGTAGAGGGAGGGGAGAAGGAGAGGAAGAGAAGGGGGAACCTCATGGGAGTTTCTCAATTCCTGAAGGGGGCAATGGAAAGCCTGGTTTAGGACTTTTTAGTAGGATGGCAGGACAAGGAGTAATGGATGCAAATTGGATGAGAGGAAATTTATGCTGGAGATAAGAAAGAAGTTCTCTGTGAGGGTAGTGACACACTGCAACAGGCTGCCCAAAGAGGTTGTGGATGCCCCCTCCCTGGAGGTATTAGAGGCCAGGCTGGACTGGATGAGGCACTTTCTTCAGTCTCATTTGTTTCTTACTCTTGCTCTTCCTATAGGATCTCCCTCTGACACTCAGCTAATGCAACACAGACACTGAGCAAATTATCCAAACACCATTCAAGGCAAGCTGGTAGGCAAATCACATCTGTCAGCCAACAACAGATAGGCATACAAGTCCTTGCCATATCATGTTCCCCTTGCTGCATTGGTTATCCCACCGCCCAAACTGCCAGCAAAGCAACCTAACTTTTTCCATGTTTTAGGAGCCCAATTAATCATTTTTCCCTTTCCCAAGTCATTCTGGATGACACTTCCCATAAAGACTCTCTCAAGCTTGGGGGCTTTTCTACAAGTTATACAGAAAGAGCTTATTTGCTCAATGAAAAAACACTGTTTTGTCAACATTTTAAAACAACTGTTAAGTCAAAAAGCTTTTATATCCATCTGCTTTCGAACTGGGACTGGAAATTATCAAGCTGTCAGGAATGTTTCTTTTTCAGGCTTATTAAATTCTTTCAAGTTTGGCACTGTTAAGCCTCTATAAAGCTGCAGCTTTGCCCATGCTCTGAACTGACAGGTTAGAATCTGGCAGCTCCATTTCCTGAAGTTACCATCTGCCCTGATCATGCTTCAATCCGAGATTAGGTAACATTTTCCTCACAGTTGCTGCTTTCAGTGTCTATCAATCTGCACTAAAGAAAAAGAGGATTGAATTTATACATTTTTGCACTCACATCAAATTTACAGCTCTTTGTGCACATGACAAGAAGGGCAAGCCCATTCAAAAACAGACCTGAACTGTAAATCAGAGTATGAGTTCGAAGCTAGCTTTCTCAGTTGTATCTTACAGTTCCTTTGTGCATTCAAATAACTTCAGATCCTTCCAGAGTCCAAGAAAGGCTGCATTTAGTCACTTCATCACCCACCTTTAGTGTCATGGACACCATTACAAGGCTATGGATGCAATTGGAAGAGAGGAGATTTAGGCTGGAGAGAAGAAAGGAGTTCTTCACTGTGAGGGTGGTGAGAAACTGGAACAGGTTGCCCAGAAAGGTTGTGGATGCCCCCTCTCTCCCTGGAGGTGTTTAAGGCCAGGCTGGATAAGGCATTGAGCAACCTCAATGCCTTATGGGGTGTCCCTGCCCACGGCAGGGGGCTTAGAACTAGATGATCTTGAAGATCCTTTCCAACCCAAATCATCCCATGACTCTATAGGTCATCAGATAAATTCTTTGGTACACAGCTTTGAACGAGCAATAAAAGTTCTACACCAAAACATTTAACTGCCTCTTGTTATGTTTGCTTTGCTCAGAAAGTCCATCAGCTTAGCATCATTTTAAAATAGTATTTTTTAAAAGAAATTGTAGCTATTTTTACTGTAGAGGAAGATATGGGCCAGAGTATCAAACTTCAGAGACAGAAAAGTGCTAGTAGTTAGTTACAACTCTCAAAGTGGGAAATTTTCTGCTTCATGGAATGTGAGGTATAAAATTCATATCACACGTAACACAAAGAATGACACAACTGTAGGGTCTCACACAACAAAGATGGATTACCTGCAACCATTGGAGTTGCAGATACTTCAGCAAACCTGATACCAGCACAAGAGCAACTGAAATCTCTACAAAGTCAGCAGGCTGAGCTAGCAAACACTCCACCACCACCATCCCTTCTTCTAAGGTGTAGTCTGACCAATTGCTCTGGAAGAGTACACCATAACCTGTGTGCAAGCCAACAGCTCTCTTCCTAAGCAACTGTCAGACCTCTCCTTTCATGTCCAAGACTTAAAATGCTTGTGATGAGACCAGCTTCCTTAATTTCTAGGTTCAGTAGCTCAAAACCAACACTTTTTTTCCCTTACAAACTTCAAAAGGTTCTTTAGGATGCATAATGTACAGGTTCTCTCTTGTTTACTTATCGATCATGGCACAACTAGTAAGGTCTCATTATGTAAAATGGAACGTCATCATTGCAGAGAAAGTCTTCAGAAAACACAGTATTTAAGGCTTCAGTTATTTTATTCTAGCTGAAATATCAAATTTGTCTTCTTCACACTCAATATGGCTGCAGTCACATCTCATCCTCAGACAGCTCTTGTGAACATGGTTTTAAGTTTCAGGGTTAAAAAAAAGGCAGTAGAGACTAATAATTAACAAGTTCATCAAAATCTACAGGGGAGAAAGGACAAAACTCAGATCCATGGTTCCAGATGTTAGAATTTAATAAATAAAATTTCTTTTTAAATCCTTTATGACATGAAATTCCCTTATCAATACTAGACCCAGGTAGACTATGCAAAAAATCTAAACAGAAGTAATCTTGCAAGTCAGCTCTGCTTGTGCCTTTATTGATAGAACCAAGTTTCCTTCAGCAATTCTGACGTGAGAGATCAAGGGTGCTACATCAGCCCCTTAAGACAGCTGTTATCTTCTCTGATGAAAACACCACACGTAATTAAGCAGTGTTTGCTTGCCGTGATTAATATCTGTTAATTAAAGTAACTCAGCTAAGCAAAATCATAGAATCATAGTATGGTTTGGGTTGGAAGAGACCTTCAAGATCATCTAGTTCCAACCCCCTGCCATAGGTAAGGACACCTCCCACTAGACCAGGTTGCTCAGAGCCTCATCCAGCCTGGTCTTAAACACCTCCAGGGAGAGAGGGGGCATCCACAACCTCTCTGGGCAACCTCCTCCAGTGTCTCACCATGCTCACAGGAAAGAACTTCTTTCTTCTCTCTAGCCTAGATCTACCCTCTTCCACATCATCCATGTCCTCTTTGCATTAATGACCTCTCCAAGATTTTTGGCTTTGGAAACTAAGGTTTTTATGGGATACATAAACATAGTGAAACTGGAATTTATAGAATATTCCTCTTTAACAGTAAGTCTCATAAAAATCTTCATGTCAGCTACTTCATGTTACATAACTTCTTCAGCCTATAAAAGAATTTAACCTCTAGAAGGGCAAGCAAGTGCAAACAGAAGCTTCACCAAGCTGCACAATCTGTTTCTCCAGTATTCTGTGCTTCATCTAATCCAAGAGTGACCCAGGTAAAACACAGGGTGAGGTGGGAAATCAGAAAGCTGAGAGTACAGAACCAATACATCATGCACCAGGCAGTCTCAGCAATGGCCCATTATTAGATTGCCCCTGTAAATCAATCACCTGGTTTTTGTTTGTTATCAGACACACACTGGCTCAAGCTTTAACCAATTTATGGTAGCTGTGAGAAATAAAAAAGATGAGCACCCTTTTAAAAAGAACTCCAAGCACTGTCAAAGCAACACTGGAACTTTCATATAAACATAGTATGGTTTGGGTTGGAAGGGACCTTACAGATCATCTAGTTCCAAGCCCCCTGACAAGGGCAGGGACATCTCTCACTACAACCAGGTTGTTCAGCGACTCATCTAACCTGGCCTTAAAAGTCTCCAGGGATTAAGGGGGCATCCACAATCTCTCTGGGTAACCTGTTCCAGTGCCTCACCACCCTCACAGGAAAGAACTTCTTTTTTATCTCCAGCCTGAATCTCCCCTCTTCCAATTTGCATCCACTCCCCCTAGTCCAGCGTCCTTCTGATATTGAGAAGCTACTATGAGGTCCCCCCTGAGCCTTCTCTTCTCCAGGCTCAACAACCCCAACTCTTTCAGCCCATCATCACAAGGGAGGTGCTCCAGCCCTCTCATCATCTTCATGGCCTCCTCTGAACCCGCTCCAACAGCTCAATGTCCTTCTTATGTTGAGGGCTCCAGAATTGGACAAAATAACTCTAGTTGTGGAGTCTCACCAGAGCCGAGTTGAGGGATAAAATCACTTCTCTTGACCTGGGCTGTATTATGGTACCTGAACTTTTATTTTCACCTGTGGTGTTTTTGGCAGCATCTGGAGCAAAGCTCAGATTGCATTTGAGTGTGTCCATTTTTAATTGTCAGATTACTAGAAACACTTCTCTGCTGAATCAGAAAGCAAATTTACAGTGCTCCTTCTGATTAGCCAAAATTAAACTTGGCTTCACAGTACAGTGTCTTTTAGGAAAATGCTTTTACTTGGGGGATGATTCAGGAACTGTACTACACAGCAGTGATGATGTATTGCAAACTATTTCAGATGCAGTGGACTAATCAGCTGAACATCAGTACAGTCAGTAGGTGGAGAGAGGTTTTCCTCTCCCTCTGCTCTACCCTGGTGTAACCACATCTAGAGTATTGTGTCCAGTTCTTTGTGTAATCTCAGAATACTGTACTTGCATCCAGAGTGTTATTATTAATGAGTATGGCATGTAATTGTGCTGAGTCAGGAATGCTGTGCTATCAAAGTTGAAGCCTTGCTGTGTGTAATGAAGTGAGAACATTGAAGTCATAGGGTACTTTGTCAAGAATATTTTTCTTTCATGGAGACTTTGAGGCTTTATCTAATTGATTCTGTAAAGCAAAGTGTTTCTTAGAATGGTTGCCCTTCATGAACATGGGCCTTGGCATTTGTAATTGTCAAGTGAATGCACAATCCAGCTTGGCTGCTCAGTTAAGGGAAAGATACTTTTGCCAAGTCCTTGTTGGTTTGTGTATAATTTCATTCTTCAGAAAGTTTTACTTAATCCTTTCCATAGATGGTAAGAAAAATTCTCTTGCTTTCAAATGTCCTAAAGTGGAGTGCCTATAGTTTTTGTTTGGGATTTTTTTTTGTTTGTTTTTTTCATTTGTTGTTGTGAGGAATTAAATATATGTAGAAAAATAGAAACCTGACACCAAAGCAGAGCTAGGCACTGAGGCCACAGCACTTCCTCCTGTCTTTATTCCAGTATAGGAATTCACAGCCTCCATTTCCCCTCCATATACTATGTAAACTCTTGGACTAAAATGCGTGAAAGTTTGGGCAAAATCCCTCTCCCAGGACAGGCTGAAGGAGTTTGGGTTTATTTAATTTATCTAAAACCAGTAACTTAGCAAAATCAATAACCTTTTTACACTAGGGAAAAAATAAATAAGACTTACTTTTTTGCATGTTTCAACTCAGACTGACAGACAAAATTTTAAAGAGCACATTATCATGCTTTCTTCTATACCATATGGCTGAGCCACTTGACCCTCAAAGAAGTATAGCTGTTGCAGATAAAATACAACAGCCTTAAAACATTAATAACTAAGATAAGCAACCAAGTAGGAAGGAAAGCAATTTTTCACAATAACAGCAGTTTACCAGTGTGGTCCCAGATGGACTTCTGTTTGAACATGTACCATTCAAAGTATTCAGAAGTGATCTGAGAAACACTGTAAGGAATAGAGCACACCAGAGAATTAGGTGACATATTAATGTTTTCTGTATAAATTCATGAAGCAAATCTTATCTTGAGGCTTTCCAGTTCTACTTATTCCAAAATGTGTATAACAGAATTAAGCTGATACAGGAAAAGAAACAATGATGAAAGATTTGTATCAAATTCCTGTATGAGGTTCTATTTTAGAATGGGAACACATCATCCGGACAGAAGGTGATATGAGAATGTAACACTGAACAGCTTACACAAGCCACAGCTACTTTTTTGTCCTTTTACTGCATGCCTTTTCTTTTTCCCTAATATTTTAGAAGGTTTAAAAATTCAGAAAGCACTTTTTGACACTATCCAGAACTTCACTGAAATGCACTGTCATAGAAAAGACTCTGGATATCAAAGGTCACATGATCCTGATAAAAGGTCATATATATCCACAGAAATGAGAAAAAACCTTTTCAGGGTCAGAGTGAGAGAACAGTGGCACAGACTGCCCAGAGAGGGTGTGGGGTCTCCTTCTCTGGAGACATTCAAACCCTGGATGCTCTCCTGTATGACCTGGTCCACGTGTTCCTTCTCCAGAAGGGGAATGGGACCTCTCTTGAGGTGGCTTCCAATCCCTGATATTCTGTGATGATGTGTGATTCTGTGTTCCTAACCTAAGACACAGGTGTTCAGGACACATCCAGCTCATAGGAGAGTGGCTGCTGGAAAGATAATAATGATCTTTTAGAAGGAAGAGATGCCATCCAAAGCAACCCTGACAGGCTTGAGAGGTGGGGCCAGGCCAGCCTCATGCAGTTCAACAAGGTCAAGCCCAAGACCCTGCAACTGGGTTGGGGCAGAATTCTGTTATTCTAATGAGTTAAACTGAAATCACTTCATTAAGTAATCCACGTACAAACATATCTCTTGGAAAAGTACTAGAAGATGTCAACCACTGCTGTTCCTTGTTTTTAAAGCCACTGAGCTCAATTATATCAGCTCGGTGATTTTCATATCAATGTTAGGGGTATAAATGTCAAATGATCTTGTTTTGTGCCCTGGTTTGAGGTAAAATAGGGTAAATTTTCTAGGTCGTAACTTCACTTTTCAGCTAGACCTCTTCTGTCTGACTAAACTCTGAAATTAACTGCACATTGTTCACTGTTCGCTCCTAGACTGATAAGACCTGATTATACCAGGGAATAGTATGCAAGAAGCTCTTATTTTCATTATTCACTATGGTGATCAAGGTCAGAAGGTTCATCATCTACCCCACTAGGGGGCTGGAAGCAGAAAGACGTAGAGAAGTCCCAGCTGCAAGGAGGAGCGGACAGGGTAGGTGACCCAAAATTGACCAACAGGAGTATTCCATCCCATCTGCCCCATGCTTAGTATAAAAGTTGAGGGATTGAAGGGTCAGGGCTGTTGCTCTTCCTCTTCCCTTTTCCTTTGTCTTTGCTCTTTTTTCGATGGCCGACATCTAGGAAAGACCCTGCCTTTGACCCCAATCCGAGCACTCCTGAATCCAGATCCAGCATCCAGCTCCTGACTGAACTGGCCCCAGCCTGGGACTCTCCCTGCTTCTGCTGAGGACATGATCATCACCCTGGGAGCTTGATACGGTTTTGTATACATTGTATACATTTTTATCTTTTCCTTTTAATTTTATCTATTATTTCATTATCTATTAAAGTAGTTTGGAATTCTTCTAAACTCACAAATCTCCTCATTCCTTCCTCTCCTCTCTTCTGAGAGAGGAGGGGGAGCCATCTGTCATCTGGGGGGGGCCTTTTGAGCCTGAACCAGGACACTTCAGTATTGGTGAAGTAATTCATTAGTGTATAAGGAAATTTCCTTTTCTCATGTCACCCTGCTAATCTGCTCAAATGTGAGAATGAATGTCACTTCAGCTGCACAGTTGTAGTGGCCTAATAATAATTTGTATGGGAGTTACTTGAATATTAATTAGAGGGAACTGATTTGTTGTTAACATAGAGGCAGTGAGTTAAATTAAATTGCAATAAGTAGGAAGTTGTTTCCCACACCATGACTGGCTGCTGTAATTTGAAAGTACTATCTCATCATGCCAGGTAATGGGTCTCTAGCAACTCCTGCTACAGAACTATTACAGAATGTGTAAATGTCTGACAACTGTGTGTGTGATGGCTCCATCCAGCAGAAGACACAAAGGCCCCAATAGAAGGCTAAGGGAGGGCTCCCCTTATCAGCCCTGCTGATGTGGCAACAACAAACACTAAAAATGGGGCAGCTAGTGCAAATATGCTAAAAGCAGATGTTTTGGGGACCAAAACTTGTCTGAGAAACAAGGAAAGGCAGGCTTAAGGAACGTAAAAAGGGCAGCTGAAAAGAGTTTTGAGTGCCAGGAATGGGATATTGATTTACTGTTTTTATATGTCAAATCATTCTTAATGTCTTCTCTCCAGCCCCTGGCAAGGCTTATTCTAATCACTGTCCAAATAAAATGAATGGGAGGCAACCAAATAAGTTGTAATGTGGCAAAGAGATTCATTCTTCAAGAAACAAAAGGTTCTGATTGTGATTAAAGGAGGTTTTCTGACTGGGCTTTCAAGTAGATGTAATTTCTAAGTACTTTAATTATCTCATCAGGGTTATAAAGCTGAAGCTATTTTAATCATGTGGATAACATTCAACATTCATTATGAAACTTAGGTTTATAAAGGTATAGTTCTTCTGTAGTTATTATACATAGTTATTTTTCTGACTTCACTTCATCCATATGAAACACTGATAACAAAAGGTTACCAGATGAAGTAATCTCTTTTTTAATAGGATATGTGGTGGCAGGACTAGGAGAAATAGATGCAAATTGGAAGAGGGGAGATTTAGGCTGGAGATAAGAAAGAAGTTCTTTCCTATGAGGGTGGTGAGACACTGGAGGAGGCTGCCCAGAGAGGTTGTGGATGCCTCCTCCCTCCCTGGAGGTGTTTAAGGTCAGGCTGGATGAGGCATTGAGAAACTGGTGCAGTGGGAGGTGTCCCTGCCCATGGCACGGGGGCTGGAACTAGGTGATCTTGAAGGTCCTTTCCAACTCAAACCATTCAATGGTTCTATGATAATCAATTCAGCAAGCCAATAGACAGTGGTCGGGAGATGATGTAACTAGGAGTAAAAGGTTTGGGGAAGAGTGTTATGAAGGGGGAAGATTCAAGCCTGATTCTCAAAGTTGTAAAGGTTTGTCTGTAAAAAAGATTCAGTATCCTAGAGGCCAGGGAGTAACTTCAAATTTATACTACGTTCTTTCTGTACCCGAAATTCTTATGCTCAAGCAGTTGAGTGATACAGAGAATACCTGACATTTTTACCTTCACAACCAAGACCAAGCAGTAAAGAACAGCCTAACCTCTTAACTCAGCCTCTTAATTCCTTTTCACAGTATAGGTTGCTTCTCATAATTGTAATTGTAACTATTATGAAGCCTACCATATGAAACTTAATCAACAGGAACAGCACAGTTCACCTGTTTGTGGGGTTTGCATTTAACTTCTGTTTAAATTGTAAAAAAGTTACAGCCTTCAACAGAGATAGGATTGGTCATTCATGTAATTCAGGATATTACATTCACATTCAAGACTCTGCAGAGGAACATGAAACATTTACGTGCATAATTAAAGAATTCATCATATTTAATGACATTTTCCTGAAGTCTTTGGTTAGACTAAGGCATTCCTTGGCAGAGAGAGTAATTATTGGGGTTTTTCCAATTTTTACTAAATCTGGAGACATCTGAGAATGGAAAGCATAAATTCCTGTTTTAATGGAAGCCATTGTGTGGCTTGAAGCTGTCAGAATTCTGATGACTTATGTTTTCAGGAAGAGCAAGTGCTACACTTTCAATGCATTACAGAATGTTCTATTGATTCTAGTACTGGCATATAGAATCTATAAAACTTCTCCGTCGGTATGGGAATCAACATTGCAAATGAAGATTTAATAACTGCTATGCAGTAATCACAAGTCAATTAAGCTGCTGTTAAAAAGACTTTAAATCTCAACTGACTTCTGCTTTCTCCATGGAAGGGTTCCCACTGTACAGTGCTTCAAAAATCAATTCATGTTTCCCTTTATTACAGTTGGTTAATATCCATTATAAAATTTAGAGATACATTATTCTTAAAATTATCTGACCTGAATACCTGTGGCTTTGGGAAGGAAAGAAAGAAATCAAAAATTGCTAGATAGAGCAAAAAGAACACAGTTAAATATCCATCCTCAAATGATGTTTTCTAATGACTACAAAACTTTAATAATGCTTCTCTCTGGCTATTTTAGTGACCCAGCTGTGGCTCCTTGAAATAATCAGATATAGAATCATAGAATGGTTTGGGTTGGAATGGACCTTAAAAATCACTTAGTTCCAACCCTACTGCCATGAGCAGGGACACCTCCTACTAAAACAAGTTGCTCAATGCCTCATCCAGCCTGGCCTTAAATATCTCCAGGGATTGAGGGGGCATCCACAACCTCTTCAGGTAACCTTTTCCAATGTTTCAACACCCTCTCAGAAAAGAAAAGAACTTCTTTCTTATCTCCAGCCTCAGTCTCCCCTCTTCCAATTTGCATCCATTCCTCCTAATCCTGCCATCCTGGACCCTATTCAACAGTCCTACCCCAGCTTTTCTGTAGCCCCCTTCAGATATTGAGAAGCTACTCTGAAGTCCCCTCTGAGCCTTCTCTTCTCCAGGCTCAAAAACCTCAACTCTTCTGCCTGGAAGAAGGGAGTTGCTCCAGCCCTCTTATCGTCTTCGTGGCCCTCCTCTGGACCCACTCCAACAGCTCAATGTCCTTCTTATGGTGAGGGCTCCAGAACTGGACACAATAACTCCAGGTGGGGATTCTATGAAAACAGGCAAATGATGGAACAGAAATGGGGGTTGTACCTGTTAGATGTGCCTTGTATGATCCTAGAGGCTATGTGATTTTTACACACCTTCCTTTCTTACCCATTAAAGTTGGACTTCATTTCTTTCTTACATTTTGCATTGAGAGGCCAAAGCTCAAGAGGTGTGGGATCTTGCTTCTGACAGAGCAATAGGGTTTTAATCTGAGGCATGGGGTTACATAATACCAATGATAAGGAAATAAAGAGCCAACTGGAGCAGGCCAGGAAGACTCAAGGGCCATTCATTTCCAAGATTTGCAGAGCAGAACCTTTGTAAATACATGTTTTTCTATCCCAGTGAATATAAAATTATGTACTATCTGAAACCTGTTGTGCCTGCTGCTAAAAGCACTGCCAGAGGATTACCTAGTATTTTTAAATTAATGCAAAACAAACACATTACCTGCCAGTTTCTTTGTCCTTTGTCACTCTTTCATAATAGGAGTCCTCTAATTGTGTATGTTTATAGACTGAATCTTTTAGCCATTAAATGTTTTTATTGACTTGCAGGGAGTTCAATATTTGGTTAACAGTAAAATGCCTGGCTTATGGGAGAGCTCTGAGAAGTGACTGAGCTCTATAAAATGGCCAGATAAATGTTTGTGAGCTCTGAAGTACTCGGAGAAAAACAAGATGAGAGGTTTATTCTGCTGTGTCTTGACTTTCTTTTTGCCCCTGATGTAAGCCATCTCTCTACCCTGCTTTTTGTGCCAGCCAGATAAGGATTTTTCTGTATTTTTCTGTCATTAACTCTTTTGGACTAAGAGAGTCTGAGTGTGACAGTTTGTGGTAGTTCGAGCATTAGGGTGGAAAGACATTAATCTCGAACACTTTGGGAACTGGTATCTGCAGGATAAACTCTCACAAATAAGATTACTCTCTGGAGACAGAATTGATCTAGGATTTTAACTCAGAGCAAACAATTGTGACCTCCTCTGGACCCTCTCCAACAGCTCAATGCCCTTCTTATGTTGAGGGCTCCAGAACAGGACACAGTAACTCCAGTTGAGGTCTCACCAGAGCCCAGCAGTGGGCCAAAATCCCCTCCCTTGACCTGCTGGTCACACTTCTCTTGATGCAGCCCAGGGCTGGGTTGGCTTCTGCGCTGCAAACACACACTGCTGGCTCATGTTGATTTTTTCATCCACTGACACCCCTAAATCCTTCTCTTCAGGGCTGCATTCAAATAACTTGTGCAGAAGTTAAGTTCTATGTCAGTGTTGTCTTTTGCTCTTTCAGCAGACTGGCTGCAAGTATAAGTGAAGAAAGCAGGTACTACATCTCCAGCCTATTAAATAGTGAACTATTTCAAATCAACTATTCAACTATTTATAGTGAACTATTTCAAAGAGGCTTTGTGGCCTTAGCCTGTGTCAGGATGAAAGGTGCATCCTTAAGCATGCACAATGTGACTGGACATAAAAGGAAACAGTTAAGATTCTAGACCTTAGTTTAAAAAAGTATTAATGTACCTGGTTCCCACTAATATGTTTGGTCTAAATGCCTATAATAATGTTATTTTCTAACTGTTATACTAATCAATTATTTTTTAATGCTGCACGCCATCAAGGTGTGGATTAAAGAGTCCTGCCTGCCTCCTTTACCTTTGTATTCCTCAGCTGGTAAAAGTGGAGACTTGCTGACTAAGAAGACGTGCTTCAGACCTATTCCCAAAACAAGAGCTTCCATTCACAGAATGGCTTCTAAAGAGACTCTTTAACTGTTACAGGTTAAAGCAGCTGTTGATGGTTCTTGAAGAATCAATGCTCACGTAACAAAGACGGTAAATCATCAAACCTCATGGAATTCTTGTAGTCCCCAAAGAATAATCTTAGTATAGCTAAGAACAGCTGAGAATCTAATCCCAAAGAGTAGTTATTAATCTCATCTACACATAGGATACCAACAAAATAGTTGCCTGAAACCAAGGAGAGAATGTTGCTTTTTAGGTAAGTTGGGGGGATGTCTCAGGCAATGAACAGGATTGACAAGGGAGCTTGACAACTGGCAAGAGGTGGTCACACTCTGTGCTTGAAATGAGGGTTTAATTTAGACTTAATGAGTTCCTTTCACTCTAGTTAAAACTAAATTTATTAGAAATGTATGTTTTAGTCTAACAGCTGTAGTACTGCAGAAGCATTTATTATATAGCTGCTAAAGTGACTGTTTCCCTGATCAACTGGTATTTCATATTCAATAATAAAAATTGATGGAATCTAAATGCATAACCCATCCTGCTTAAGAATCAAAATTAAATCCTACCCAAAAATGTTTATCAGAACTTCCCACCGTGGCTTGTGGTTAATTTGATCAAACGTTGAAGATTTTCTTCCGTACCTGTGTCTGTAGCAGATAAAATTATGGGAGGAATATGTTACTTAATTAACCCTGTAATTCTACCATCTGGGATAATTAGCATCTAAATTAGAGTTTTTTATATGCTTGTCACTGTAGTCTATTCTACACAATTTATTCCTCTGCAGCTAGAATGTTTCTAGTTTGATTACTTTGATATCAAAGTATTACATTTTGCTTTGCCTCACATGCACTTCCTAGAGTACTAGTTACACATAAACCTTGACCTGATAAATAGTCTGAGTGTTCAGACAATGAACAAGATCCTGCCTGCCCTGGATATGTGCCTGAACAAACTTGGAATCCTGATTTTATCACTGGATATATTAGAGTGAATGAGATCCACATCCAATTGCAACTGGTAAGATTTAAACGTGCCCAAATGTTTTCTTTATGTGGATGCTTTAGTCAGGCTACATTCAGCCATTCAAATCCAACATAACAACTCCAGAGCTAACCATTTAATTACGATTTGGCAGACAAGGTGACTGTAGAAGAGGTGGATCCTTCGGAAAATTCTACATTCATGATAGAGATGAGAAAAAAACATTAAAAACCTAGCAAAATTAAATACCAACTTTCCCGTCCTATACAAATGCAAATGCTATGGATAAAGATTGCTGACATCGGGAGAGGTGTCAGTATAGTGAGGTGCAGCCTCTGACCTCCTTCGTTAATGTAATCTAAGATTTCTGTTCCCCATGATAGAAAATTCGGAAATTATAGAATCGTTAGAGCTGGAAGGGACCTTAAAGATCATCTATTTCCAACCCCCCTGAAATGGGCAGGGACACATCCACTGGACGAGGTTGCTCAATGCGTCATCCAGCCTGGCTTTAAATACCCCGAGGGAGGGAAATGATCTCAAATTTTTAAAGGGTTAAATAAAAATCAGTATGGTGTAGGGAACAGAACTGTATTACGTGGTTTGAATTCACAAGAAGGATTTTTGCTCCAAAGTTAAATAAGTATTTGAAAACGTCTGCACTGCAAATATAGAATCCAAGCACTTTAAACTCTGTTGCTGTTGGACCATGGGATGGTAAAGAATTTGGTTTGTTGACTGAAATGGAGAAAGTCTCCAAGTTTTTCTGAGTGTGCAGATTTTGGTTAGGGTAGTATCTCTAAAAACTGTTTTACTGTGTTATTTATGGGAGGCAGATCAATACCTGTTGACAGTAAGGCTATTCTCTGTTCTGGAACAAGACTCTTTTAAATACATCGCTATTAAAAGTCCAAGCTCAAAACACAGCGAGAGGCAGCGTCCCTGTATGCAGTCTCTAGCAAGCTATGAAATCCATGTGTGAGATTCATGCCTCTAAAAGGTATAAAAGAACTGGTTTGGAAGAAGTATTTGAATGTCAAGTGGGGCAGCTCAGGCTTTTGTAATGAACTCATTGCCCATAATGGCTTAACCAAGTCCCTCTTGTCTGTGAGCTTAGTTTAGCATTTGAGCTAAACAGCACATTCTGCAGCTCCAAGAAGATGCAGCTCCTCTGGAGCTGAAGAGGGAATGTGAAAGAGACAGGAAGACTTTCACTCAGAGGGAAATGAAGGTATTTTATGAGCTATTGGAAATTCAGGGCAGGGCCGTGGCAACATAGGAATGCCTACTTGGTTACCAGAGCTTGGGTCCCTCTTCCCATAAACTAGCGTTTACTGTGGATTTTTAGAGTTCATACACCAGCGTCTTTTTAAAACCACCTTCATAAAGCTGAGGCACTTAGCTCTCAGCTTTAACTAAAATACTTAAGACAGACTATATGATAAATCTAAGCTTTTGTTTTCTATGGTGTCTGACTCTGCCACTGATCTCCAGAAGCAGAGCATCTTACACAATCACAGAATCATAGAACAGCTTGCCTTGGAAGGGACCTTAAAGATCATCAAGTTCCGAACCCCATCCCATAGGCAGGGACACCTCCACTAGATGAGGCTGCTCAGTGCCTTGTCCAGCCCGGCTTTAAACGCCTCCAGAGAGGGGGTATCCACAACCTCTCTGGGCAACCTGTTCCAGTGTTTCACTACCCTCACCATAAAGAACTTCTTTCTTATCTTATCTGCAAGTAGCCTGGTTGAAAGGAAGACTGAAAGAGTGCTTTCTTGACAAGCTCTTCTCAGTTTAGGAGAGTTCCATTTGAAAATTTGTTAATTGAGTTGCATACTGAGAAACTTTCAGCACAGAGACAATTATGTTATACTGTTGTGCTTTCTGAAATTAATATGCTTCTGTAGATTAATATACACTGGAATTTTGCAAACATCCTTGTTAAAATCCAAATCCTGGGCTTCATCAAGAGAAGTGTGGCCTGCAGGCCAAAGGTGAGATCACAGAGATGACGAGAGGGCTGGAGCACCTCCCTTCTGAGGACAGGCTGAAGGAGTTGCATTTGTTGAGCCTGGAGAAGACTCAGGGGGGACCTCATATTAGCTTCTCAATAGTTGAAGGGGGCCTCCAGAAAGGCTGGGGTAGGACTTCTTAATAGGACTACGAATAATGGATTCAAATTGGAAGAGGGGAGATTCAAGCAGGAGAGAAGAAAGAAGTTCTTTACTTCTTTCTTCTGAAGTGGTGAGGGTGGTGAAACACTGGAAGAGGTTGTCCAGAGAGGTTGAGGATGCCCCATCCTGAGGCACTGAGCAACCTGATCTAGTGGGAGGTGTCCCTGCCCATGGCAGGGGGTTTGGAACTAGATGAACTTGAAAGTCCCTTCCAACTCAAACCATTCTATGATTCTAAAGATTAATTTGTCCTGTAAGGTATGAATACCAAGTTTATAGTTTATTTCAGTTCACTCAGTTGTATACATGTTAAGAATTATGACCCAGAAACCATTAGATCATGGAATTCTGTCTTTGGCTTGGAGCCTTTTTAGTCTGTGCAATCTGTTAGTAAATGTTCCTGGATCTTGGTACTCCTGGCAAAAAAACCCCAAACAATTAGCTTTAATTCAACCTAATGGTTAACATTTTGCTGCATGCATAAACAAATTCTGTTTATTAAAGCATTGCACTAATATAAAGCCAGTCTGTTTTAAGTGCTTAATCCAAAGAACTTGTAAATAAAATGTTTGCTATGGCTCTGAGGAATAGCTTTAAAAATTAACAACCCACACAACTTAATCTTTAGCTCTTTCTAAGTAGATGCTAAAAAAAGGTAGCAATTAGATGTTGAGCACCAGCAGATAGACGTGGCTTTCAATACTTTTTCTTTCCAAACAATGAGTCAGCTTCAAGTCAAACTTGACTCTGATGAACAGCTTCCCTGTTCAGGACTTGGTAAAGCCTTTATACCATATAAGATGTCTTCAGTAGCCTCTGTATTTCATAAGCAAAATAGCTGATTTTAAAGCACTCTTCCAAAAAAGTCCAAATCTGGTTTGGGTTTCCAGCAATAAGGAAGCACATTCATGACCAAAGGGCAGGAGCACCTCCCTTCTGAGGACAAGCTGAAGGAGTTGGGGCTGTTCAGCCTGGAGAAGAGAAGGCTCAGGAGAGACCTCAGAGTAGCTTCTCAGTACCCGAAAGGGGCTACAGAAAGGCTGGGGTCAGACTTTTGAATAGGGTCTGGGATGGCAGGAATAGGAGGAATGGATGCAAATTGGAAGAGGGGAGATTTAGACTGGAGAGAAGAAAGAAGGTCTTTCCTGTGAGGGTGGTGAGACACAAGAACAGGTTGCCCAGAGAGGCTGTGGATGCCCCCCCTCTCCCTGGAGGTGTTTAAGGCCAGGCTGAATGAGGCATTGAGCAACCTGGTCTAGCGGGAGGTATCCCTGCCCATAGCAGGGAGGGTTGGAACTAGATGATCTTTAAGATCTCTTCCAACACAAACCATTCTATGACTTGCATGTTTAGAGTGGTTTTAAGAGTTATAGAATTTCATGCAACCTAGAAGCCTCTACTGTCAACTCTTAGGAGTTTACAATGAGCAAATATTTTTCAAATGACAAATCTTTAGGCTGATTAAATTGATCTCAGTCTACTGTCATCTTGCAACAGAGATTTTTCTTGCTTGTTTTTGCTGTAATAGCAAAAAGAAACCAAACTCAGCTGTGCAAAGATAAAAAAAGTCTAAACCAGTGCTGATATGGAGTCAAAATAACTTCCTCGCTTTATTCGGGAAAAAAGTAATCCTTCTTAAAGCATTATTCATTCTGAACGCATTAACTCTGGGTGACACCAGACCACTCGAGAAGTGACTAGATTTAAGTATTGTCTAGGAAACCACACAATTCACCTTAACCACTGGAATGAAATAAGCCAGCTACCAAATATTTAACACAGGTATTTATTTTATCCACTGTTCTGTAGTTGGTCAAAAGCAAGCTGAGAAGCACAGGAAAACTGAAATTAATGTATTGTGCAGGAAATGTGTGCACAGTGGGAAAAGAAATGCTGCTGTCCTGTTGTGAACAATTAAAGATAAGGTCTTAGCCAAAAGTAAATGTTTGAAGTGAATTAATCATAGAATCACAGAATGGTTTGGGTTGTAAGGGCCCTTAAAGATCATCTAGTTCCAACCCCCCTGCCATGGGCAGGGACATCTCCCACTAGACCAGGCTGCTCAATGCCTCATCCAGCCTGGCCTTATACACCTCCAGGGATTAAGGAGGCATCCTTCTTTCCTATGGTAGGAAAGAAGTAATGGAGTTGTCTCTAGACTAAGCAGCCGAATTGCTCATTCAGACTTGTGGGAGCAAGCTGTGGATAATAAAATGGGACAGAAACATTCTGATTTCTGTGACGCAGATCTGTATTTTTGCTCAAGGGGGCTACAAAACCACCTGAAATCCAGAGCTAAACGTTCCTGCCTACATGGAGGAAATCCCAGATGGTGAGCAGCTGGCTGTGATGACGCCCCAGGTTTTATTTTCTCCTCAGAGATGCTAGAGCATTGTTACCAGCTGTTGTCACTGGGAGCAGCTGACAACGTGTTTTTCAACCCATATTCTTAGCTTTGCCCTAAAGATATTTTAGTTGGATGCAAGGATCAGGTTAAACTCCTCCCTTGGCATTTTCTTTGTGCATGTGAATCACAATAAACTCCCTTCAATGCTGAATGTGGAAAAACACATCATTAATTTCTGAGAAAGAAGTTACTAGGTCAGAGCTTTAGCAGGGATAAATAGTTGTGCATCAGTCACTACTTAAGCCAGGTTAATTTCCTTAAGTGAAAAAGCCAAAGTGAAAAAGAGTAGGATACAGCTGGGAACTTGAATATTTCTACATAAAGTGACTTTTGGCACATTGTGCTTCACTGCACTTCTGGTGTATTTGCAATGAAGTGAGTGACCAAGACTGTTCTAAGTTCCTACCATCATTAGTTCCTGGTCTATGAGCCAGGGAATAAGAGTATGGGGGTAAATTATTCTCCTAAGCAGACAGAACCCAAAATCAATGAGGATGAGCCAAAAAAAATATTACATTATGCCTAATGCTTTAATTAGAAGCTTTTTTTGAGGATCTCCCACGTGGCAGTGATGCTAAAGCACAGGCAGCAGCACTGCATTTGGTACTGAATGTTTTGGAAGATAAGAAGTTATAATGCTTTTTAAGGTTGACACCAGCTATTGTGGTTTCTAGGGAGATAGGCGCTTTGAAGAGTAAAAGGGGATAAATAAAAAAGGCTGATAAAGACTGTTAAAAGGTTTCACTAGCAGCTGCATCCTGCAGTACTTGGTAACCTTTAAGCTTGTATTCTATTTCAACACTGAAATAAACATGAAAATTACAGTACATATTCTAAAAAGCAGGGACAGCACAATGGTAAAGGACAAAAATTACACAGTATAGATGGACAGAAATTTGTCAAAAATCTGAACCTAAGACAAACTTGCCTGAGAGAAAACTGAAATCACTGAAATTACTCTTGAAAGTGTTGTCTTATCACACACAGCAGGAGGAAGAACTGACTGACGAGGCTTGTTATATCCTCATAGCCTGTTTACAACAAGAGATTGGTCATGCAGACCAGACTGCATCAAATCATAGAATGGTTTGGGTTGTAAGGCACCTTAAAGATCCAACCCCCCTGCCATGGGCAGGGAAACCCCCCACTAGACCAGATTGCTCAGTGCCTCATCCAACCTGGTGTTAAACACCTCCAGGGAGGGAGAAGGCATCCACAACCTCTCTGGGCAACCTCTTCCAGTGTCTCATCACCCTCACAGGAACAGGTTGCTTTTTTACATCCAGTCTAAATCTCCCCTCTTCCAATTTGCATCCATTCCTACTAGTCCTGCCATCCTGGACCCTATTCAAAAGTCCTACCCCAGCCTTTCTGTAGCCCCCTTCAGATATTGATAAGTCAGCTTAGGTTTTCAATGGGTAAGAAATTGTCCTCCAAGCATTAATTCAGACATATAACTTTCAGAGAAGGTAAAATGGAAGGGGATATACCAGGAGCTGACTTGCTCTCTAGCATGGAGAGTAAAATATCCACAGATCTGGCCACAATATCAGGGTGGGAAAGGAAGAAATGTAAATCTTTTGGCACTCCTGTCTTTCACTGTGCTTTGTGCATATTCAGAGGAATCAGATAACTTGAGGGTCATGTATTTAAGGAAAGCTTTGATCTATTGAGAAATCTTTTCTACTGCACTGGGAGTTGTAAAAGATTGATGATGAATCCTCTTACTGGAAGCTAAGTAACATGCATAATGTAGGTGTTTCCCTTAACCACTTCTTAATCAATTTATTAATTAAAATACTGGCTACCTGGCTGTATCTGTGCATTTGGAACTGTATTTTTAATAGGCAGAGGGATTGGAACTAGATGACCTTTAAGGTCCCTTCCAAACCAAGCCATTCTGTGATTCTATAAGTTTATGTCTTTGTAGAAAATAATTAAGGAATTTGGCTTTCATAATTGTTTAAAGGTATAATAGTTATTAAGATATTACAGGATGGATGAAACTGATTTGGACTTTCTTGGGACATGTTGATCGAACCCAAGCAAGAAAGAAAAACTGGGCCATACATAAATCGAAACTGCTCCTGGAAAATGCAAGACAAGAAACTGAAATGAGGAGAAGTACCTAATTCCAGTCTAAAGGAATGCCTTGAAGACCTTCACACAAGAAACCAGCCGTTGGTTGAGACTCGGGGAATGAGGAGCAACCCAGCCATTGCCGGAGGCATAGAACTGCAGATCAGCAATTAGAGTGCCGAGACAGACCGGCTGAGACTTTTTCTATTTCTTTGTTTTCTTTAGAACCTGACAATAGACCTATTGTTGTGTTACTTTTAGATTGCTGAATAAGATTTAGTGCTTAGGCCAAACTTCTGTCACTTATCTTTAGGGGTGAGATACCTTGTAATTTTGGAAAGAAGGAGGAGAAAAAAACCAGTAAAGGGAAAACATGAAGGAAGGGGGGGAGAAGGGGAAAATATGTTAATTATTTGTAGTGATGATCGAATATACATGTGTTTAATGTAGTAGTGAACCTATAAATCACCTAAACTTTCACCAATCGGTGTGCCTCTGGTTAAGCACCCAGCGCTGTTCTGCTTCTCGGCTTATTAGGGCTTCTCCTTAAAATAAAGCTACTAAATTTATAAAACTGAGAATCTTATTTCTCACATCTTGGTATAAATGAGAGGAGAGTAATCACTTTTCAAAGTAACACTTATGTAGAAATTAGTGTCACAGAATTTATATCCAATTTGGGAGCTAAAACACTTACCTTGTGGCAAAGCATTTGTGAGAATAACAGAGTGGGTTTTCTATGAAGGGATTAATGATTTGTTTTGACTAAAATATGAGCAATCCTAATTGCTAGAAATATTTTTTCCAGGGTAGCTTAAATGAAAAGCTACAATATCATTTGGAATAGAGGTAAAGTCCTGTATAGCAAAACTTCATAGCAAAGGAGCTTTTGACTTTAAGTTTGTGAAGTTCAGTGTATGTCATTTACTTGAAGCCCTTTTATTTGTTGCTTTAATGTATAACTAAAATTCTGAAGATCATTAAACGTTGGAAACATTGGAGCTTATTTTTGATGCCTGTCATAGCAGTTTAAAATATTCCACATATCCATATATGTGTAGTATATAGTACTAGTAAGATTTAATTTACTTTAGACTATGTATTATACTTCATCTTCTAGTAAGCCTTAATTAAAATAGTAAAAGTAATGTATGTGACACCAACTATTGTGGTTCTAATTTCTTAGACAGCTTTTTTTAGTCCAATGGAGAGGAGGGGCTTCTTTGAGGTTCAGATTCAGGTTCATTCATTCTAATGATTGAAAAAATCTAAGTTCTGAGTAGACTAAAGTCAATAGATATATGACTTGATCTCAACTTCTGATCAAGCTTCATTGCGATGTTTAGGTAGCCAAAAGAGAAAATAAAAAATCCAAACTAGACACTTCGAAAATCTTCCCCTCCACCAGCTCTATGACATCCAACACTACACAATGTTACAAGAAGTGGCAAGAACAGGGGGAGGGAAAGTGAAGATCTGAAATTAAAAAATATTGCTGTAACTGTGCTTTCTCTTGGTAAATGAGTCGGATTTGGCAGCACAAAGATGCCCTGAAACTGTTCCAACATCAACTGAAGCATTTCGTTATCTGTACCCACTGAATGTCAAAATTTGGTTCCATGTGGCAAATAAATTAGAGGTGACCTCTCTAATGAGCCTTGTGTGTCCAGCCTCAGGCTAGTGTCACAATAAACAAAATGGGCAGGTCACTTGCAAAAAAGCTCACTATTAACTCTCCTCCACTCTGTTATACAGCTGTGTGTACTCCAAGTCTGAGGAAGTCTTACCTTTTTTTGCATAGAAGAGCTGTTTCAGTGCTCTGGTTTTTACCTTAGTTGGGAAGAATAATCATAGAGTTGTTTTGATTGGAAGAGGTCTTAAAAGATCACCTAGTTCCAGCCCCCTGCCATAGGCAGGGGCACCTCCCACTAGACCAGGTTTCTCAGTGCCTCATCCAGCTTGGCCTTAAACACCTCCAGGGAGAGAGGGGGCATCCACAACCTCTCTGGGCAACCTCTTCCAGTGTCTCACCACCCTCACAGTAAAGATCTCAGCCTCTGCACCCCTTGATGTGGTGGGTGCACAACAAGTCCTCAACAGGGATCATTTTGGAGAAGTCTTTAGTGCACAGACAAGGAAAGGCAAAGAGAGCTCTGTGTTTATCCAAAGAGCGGAGGGCAGTAGATTCCTTGTTCAAATATTAAGGATTAATCCAATCAACACTTGAGCAAGACTTAACATGACCCATGTAGATTTTGCTCTTGGTTGTTTTTGGTGCAGTGGCATAAGCAGAACTCAAGAAAGCACTTCCAAACAAGCCCAGCTGTAAGTCTGTGAGCTTAAAGTGTTAATGGGGATACACATCTGAAATATCTTCCTGAGGTAGGATGCTAATAAACAAGTCTGCTTAGGATGCAAAATGTGTATTTGGGGCACAATGATATAGGTGTAGCTGTGAAGCTGGTTGTTAAAGCCAATTATTCTAGTACTGGTTTATAACTGTGATATAATGAGTTCTTACGCCCAAACTTACATTGTTGAAGCAAAAAGCAACATGATCAACATACTAAATCCAAAATATTAGGTACAGAGCTCAACAAAAGTGTACTTTTTTTGTTCCCTTAATAGCCACTGATATGTTTTTAATGCTAGATGCAAATGTTCCAGAGATACTTTATCCTTAAAATCAATGACAGAGCAAAGGGACAAATTAAGGGAAGCCCCCCACATAAATTAATTCCATGCATTTATTTTGGATTATATTTGAATTTTAAAAAAGCAATTAACTTTATTACCTTCTGAATAAATAGTCTTGTAGGACAGTCATGGAAATACCAACTGTTTTGACATCTGTGCTGGCACACAACACATTTAATTAGATCTAGTGTTACAGCTGTGTCTCAGTTGTATTCCCTTAAAAGAAATTGGGGAAATGGATTTTATTAAAACAGATATCCCATTGCCAAAATGAAATATCAACTTAGTGGAGACCCACAAACTTGACAGTTTATTGAAGGCAAGAATTAGCAGAGCTCTCCATTTGTTCAGTACCACGGAACATAAGCACGAACATTTTGCACTGCTCACTGAGACACTTCAGCTGACTGACCTTCAAAAATACTTGTTACCAATTCTTGACTCCAACAACCTGCAACAGCTTCCTGTGGTGTTCCACTCCCCAAAACCCCTATTTTTTTAATGCTTTCAATGCATTTCCTAAAATATATATGATTGATGATAGAATGGGGCTTGATGACTCTTGGGAAGGTGATCAAAGAGCTAGAGAAACTCCCTTCTGAAGACAGGACAAAGGGATTGGGGTTGTAGAGCCTGGAGAAGAAAGGAATTGTAGCTTTTCAATACCTGAAAGGCCAGGGTAGAACTTCTGAAAAGGAAATGCAATGGAAGAACTACGAATAATGACTGTAAACTGGAAGAGGGGAGATTCAGGCTGGAGAGAAGAAAGAAGTTCTTTACTCTGAGGATGGTGAAACACTGGAACAGGCTGCCTAGAGAGGATGTGGATGCCCCCTCTCTCCCTGGAGGTGTTTAAGGCCAGGCTGGATGAGGCACTGAGTAACCTGGTCTAGAGGGAGGTGTCCCTGCCCATGGCAGGGGGCTTGACACTAGATGATCTTGAAGATCCCTTCCAACCCAATAATTCTAGGATACTAAAATCTGTGCAAGGCATGGTAACAAACTGTCTGTCCATCCTCAGTGCCCCTCAAAATGTAGCACATTCTGAAGTACTGTAACAATGTTGCCATTGTGTTCTGCTCAAATATATAATTTCTCTCTTCTCAGGCCCTGTGTTGAAGGGCTGAGCAGGAGAGGTCATGCTGCCGCAAAAGGGACGGCGGCCAAACTTCATTCTGTGCCTCTGCTTGAACTGATTAATCTGCTGCTGCCTTTGGAGCACTGGCCTCCATGACTCTGAGACCTGTTTGTTCAACTGTGGTTTCTAGAGATCTTAAAGGCCTTTCCATTGTGTGAACGGAAAAGTATTATTAGGGAAGTAACGTATCAGAACAGCTGGAAGGCAACTGGCTAAAGTGAGCCTCCTTTGGCCACTCCAGTTCTCCACAAAGCCACAGCAGAGTATTAAGCTACTCTTTGGTAATCTCTGGTGTACATCACTGTATGAAGAGATCCTTCGCATAACTTATTCTTTACGAGTAAAAATAAGTTAAACAGACAACAAAATCTGCATTTCTTTTTAGATTCCTTATGTCTATTGAGCAACCTGGTCTAGTGGGAGGTGCCCCTGCCTATGCCAGGGGGCTTGGAATTAGATGATCTTTAAGGAACCTTCCAACACAAACCATTCTATGATTCTTGATATTCTGTGATCACCTGCCCAGCTTGGTGGTAGTTTCTTCTCCTTGGGAAGACCCTGCTCTGTTTCTACTAAACATGAAGGTTCTAGCTTGCCTGCAGATTCTAGCAGCAACTACAGTTGTAATAGTCTTCCACAGTAAAACTTTAGGAGGGACATAAATAACAGAAAAAACTGACATTATTAGTTGAAAAACTATCTTATCGCCTCATTTAGAAAAACCGTGAACAGTCATTTCTTTGTTGACCTAACTTCATGGTCTTACAGAAATTAGTAAATGCAGTAATGGCACAAAATTAAGAGAAGAATCAGGTCTATGTACATGTATTTGTTAGACATAGACTTGCTGACAAGCAGGTGGGGGATGGCAGCTTCCAGAATAAAATGTTTTTTGCAATGTCATCTCAAAAAAATGCCTGTTTACTTTTAGTTATGAAGCAAATCAAAAACTGAGCACCTTTAGAGACCTTCAAAAGAAGCATCTTAGCATCATGGTTCAACCAGCAAATTTTTCCTTAGCAACTGATAAATTAAATTTTCTCTGTACTATTTATACTCTTCTGTAAATCCTGTTTTCAATTAATTCCAGACCCATGTGGACAACTCTTAACATCTCAGTGTAAAACAGAACTGGAAGATACCACTTGGACCAAAAAAAAAAACAAACAGGAAGGTGAGTAAGCCAAGGTTTCCTGTACTAAAACAGCTGGTACACTGTAAAAAAAACCCAAAAAAACAACACATATAGTAATGGATCCTACTTATTAACCTTCCTTATGTACCTGTTTGATTGGTTTGGTGGCCAGCAGGTCAAGAGAGGGGATTTTGTACCTCTACTCAGCTTTGGTGAGAGTCCAACTGGAGTTACTGTGTCCAGTTCTGATGGCCCCAATATAAGGACATTGAGCTGTTGGTCCAGAGGAAGGCCACGAAGATGTCTAGAGGGCTGGAGCACCTCCCTTCTGAGAACAGTCTGAAGGAGTTGGGGTTGTTCAGCCTGAAGAAGAGAAGGCTCAGGTGGGATCTCACAGTAGCTTCTCTACACCTGAAGGGGGCTACAGAAAGGCTCGAGAAGGACTTTTTAATAGGACACAAGATGGCAGGACTAGGAGTAATAGATGCAAATTGGTAGAGGGGAGATTTAGACTGGAGATAAGAAAGAAGTTCTTTCCTGTGAGGGTGGTGAGCCACTGGAAGAGGCTGCCCAGAGAGGCTGTGGATGCCCCCTCAATCCCTGGAGGTGTTTAAGCCCAGGCTGGATGAGGCATTGAGCAACCAGGTCTAGTGGGAGGTGTCCCTGCCAATGGCAGGGGAGTTGGAACTAGATGATCTTGAAGGTCCATTCCAACCCAAACCATTCTATAATTTTTTAATGACATCTTACAATCAGGGATAAATCTCCTACTTTAATGTGGGAAAGAATATCTCCTATAAAAATGCAAGGAACCTGCTGGAAACTTGCTGGAAATATATGGCCATATTCATGTAGACTCTGTGCAGTATCCAGCCTAGGCGTTTCCTTCCCTTTGTGCTAGAAACTTGGTAGTCTGCTGAGGAATGCTTTGAATTCCTACACTGCATACAGGAATGTGTGGAAGAAACTTAATGACCTGTTCTTAAGCATGTCATTAGATTTATTTGCTCATGCTGACCTTAAAACCTACAGAACTATCTCATATGCCCTTGATTAGAAATCACTGTATTTTTGGCTGTGTTAATTTATAATTTCTAAAGTCAAACTGCCTCTGAATCAAGTCAAAGTTGATATCTTGTTATCATTAGGCTGTATCTACTGCTACTACACCTTCTGGAGGAGAGGGAGTACCTTACACAACACTATTAATCATCATCTCTCCTTAGGAACTATTCAATCCTAGCTCTGCAAAAGAGAAATTTGAAAGTGAAGCTTAAATCTTATAATATAGAGGCTTCACACTCAGACAGGAGAGCAGCAAGTATTTTTAACTAAGTTATTTTAGAGCAGCAAGTAACATGTCCCAAAGTTAGCACATCCTTATTGATTAGTGTTGATTTTAAACAGAGATTGGCAAGAAACAGTAAAACAGCTCTAACTTTTCTCAAGCCCCTGTTTTAAGGCTAAAAATGCTGAAAAACTCAGGCTGGAACTGTTCTCTATACAGAAAGCTGAGCTATCCTAAAGATTCTTGCTATGCTTTCACAGAATCACAGAATGTCATGGATTGGAAGGGACCTCAAGAGATCATCCCAGTCCCCTGCTGGAGCAGGAACACCCAGATCAGGTCACACAGGAAGGCATCCAGGTGGGGTTTGAATGTCTCCAGAGTAGGAGACCCCACACCCTCTCTGGGCAGCCTGTGCCACTGCTCCCTCACCCTGACAAAGCTTTTTCATATATTTCTATGGAACCTCCCGGGTTCCAGCTTGCACCCATTACTCCGAGTCCTGTCACTAAAATCAAATAATGTGTTAAATAATGAACATCCAGCTTTTCTTCTGGAGCAGATCTGGGCTGGGCTGGGTCAGAGAAAATGAGCATTTCCATGCTGAATGATCACTGCTTGGCTCAAAAGCACATGGCACATTTCTTTATAGACAACTGCAGACAAATACCTAAGTTTGCATGAGTTTCTTCTATACATCAAGAGTATAAAAGTTAACCTGTTACAGTAGGGTGAAGTTCAGGGAGGATATGAAGCTGTATGTAATCTCTGTAAGAGTAGTTCCTCCACTGTGAGCTTTTTGTATTCCAAGGTGATGAAAACTCTAAAAGGAGGGAGGAAAAAAAACAGGTGCTGTATAAATTTAGGGAGCAGAATTGAGGTGGAAACCTAGTGATAAAGTCACAGCACAACTAGGGTCATCTGAAGTATGAGGAGTGTGTCCAGGGTGGCAGTTTTTAGCAAGCAGGGTCTGCAAAACCTCTGCTGATTTGCGAGACACAATCAAAAGCACAATTGGAAGCTGATTTGGCCCGTGCAAACAAAGCTGTGCAGGCAGTCTGCAATCAAGTGGGCTGTCAATGCGGCTGGATGAGCAACCCGGTCTACTGGGAGGTGTCCCTGCCCATTGCAGGGGGATTGGAACTAGATGATCTTGAAGCTCCCTTCCAACCCAGACTATTCTATTATTTGGATGACATCATATAATATTTTTTGTGCCTTGTAGAAGAGTTCTTCTGGCAAGAAGGGAGACCATGCTGCCTGTGTAATGCCGAGTTGGAGTGGTACTGCTCCTTTAGCACTGACACTGAGGTTAAGACAGCACAGCAAGTGTAGGCAAGCACAGATTTTCACCTTTGTTCAGTTGAGCTTTGGAGTGCAGGGTTCACTCTGGTCAAGTAAGGGAAGAGCCACAGACTGTTGGGGATTTTTATCCCTGGTCATGATGCTGTCAAGTAACTAGAGTCCTGATCTGTGGTGTGCCTGACTGCAAATTCGCCCTCGTACCTGTTAGACATAGGGGACACTCATGAATAACAAGGAAACTTTGGCAAAGCTGCTTTGATGGACAATTCACATAATGGTAGTTAAACACTTCTCATAAATATTATGGGATTACATTAACTGAAGAAGTTAATATAAAAGGAGGCAGCTAGGAAAAGCCTAAATATTTATTATGAACTCGTTGGAGAATTTGGCTGACAAGGCCACCCAGGCAGAATGAGAACCAGGAGTCCTGGCAAGAGGCTCTTCAGATTAGACCAAGCACAAAACACTGGTTAATCATATCTAAACCAAAAGAAACAAATACTGACTTTTAAAATAGAAGAAAAAAAAATCTGTATGGTTCTTAATTAATTCTTCTAGCTCCCTTACACATATTAGTTATGTGATATAGAATCATAGGGTTTGAAGGGCCCTTCAAAGGTCATCTAGTCCAATCCCCGCAGTGAGCAGGGACATCCTGCACTAGATCAGGTTGCTCAGAGCCACAGCAAGCCTGGCCTTCAATGTCTCCAGGGATGGGACCTCTACCACCTCTCTGGGCAACCTGTGCCAGTGTCTCACCAACCTCACGGAGCTTCCTTCCAATGTTTAATCTAGTCTCAAACCATTGCTCCTGCCTTCATATCTGCACTATAAAATGTTCCATTTCAGCTCTTTCAAATGCTCACATAGCAGGACAGAGAATGTCCTTCAGACTGATGGGGATGTAAACCATACAGAATGACTAGTTGCCACTTCACTGCATAGCACAATTCCCCAGAGGCAGGGGGATAACCCAAGCAAAGAAGCAAGGCTACCAAGCAGAAAAAAAAGGCAAATACAGCCTGCACATAAATACTGTATTCTTAAATTGGGATACCATTTGCCCTTAGGTATTGAACATTATGCATCATATAGATTGCAACATAATAAACTAAAACTTGCATCCAGCTCTCCTGAGTAACTAACTGTGAAATAAGATTTTTTTTTTCCCCCGATCAAATAGAGAATCTTTGATAGAGAATGATCTCAGGTAATGTTGTGCAATGAAGTAACTACATTTCTACCTGTGGTAAGACAGTCTATGCAGTCTACCGTGGGAAGACAGTGAACATTTGATTAATATTTCAACCTACTGTTGTGCTACTGATGAGTTCTCCAATGTCTTCCTTTACATGAAGCATCTTCTTACCAAGTTAGAATTAAAGAAACATAAAATAATTCGGGTTGGAAGGGACCTTAAAGATTTAACACACAACATATCAGTAGTTACATCATACAGGACAGCTCTCTTACGGTGGAAAAGCCTTTACTGAAAGCTCTTATTTCCCCTGCTGCTTCTCCCAAGCAGTAGAACCCCGTGTAGTTCCAAAGAATCATAGAATGTTTTGAGTTCAAAGGGACCTTCAAGATCATCTAGTTCCAACCCCGCTGCTTGCACTAGACCAGTGCCTTGGGCTGGGGAACCGGAAATTACAGCTGGGCTTCAGTCAGAACACTGTAATCCGGGTACTAAACTTGAGGAACGAAGTTTCCTTTGTGAAGTTACATCTTTCAAGGGCCCATACTTGAAAAAACAGTAGTTTTCCGTAAGCTCTCAATGACTGTGTCCATCACAAGGAGTTTGCTAGTAACTTAGGACATGGGAGAAAACTTCAGAACAAGCCAAAATACATCTTCGGTGGAATGTGTGCTGTGTTCTTCACATGAAATGTGTGTACAGACTGATTGTCTCCTCAGATCACATTTGCCTTTGTGTCTGTAACGCTGATCTAGGCAGAATACTGAGATGGTGCAATTTACCATATTTTAGAGGATGGGCTTAGGTTATACATTAACGCTCATCCATGCTGGACTTAATTTTCTTCCAGTAAGGACCAGAAATAGTAATGATGGCATTCACCATTGTGAAGGAGCTATTTTAGATCACTTCTTAAATTCTGAGTTTCTCAGTGTTTTCACGTTGTTGTACCTCTTGCTAGGGAACTGTGAATCTTCCCACTTTCGGATAATGAAGTGCCCAGGCCTGCAGGTTGTAAAAAACTGACTATTAAATTGGATTTTCAAAATACCTGCCCCACATGCAGAGGGGAGATTTAGGCTGGAGAGAAGAAAAACGTTCTTTCCTGTGAGGGTGGTGAGACACTGGAACAGGTTGTCCAGAGAGGTTGTGGATGCCCCTTCTCTCCCTGGAGGTGTTTAAGGTCAGGCTGGATGAGGCATTGGGAGTTGGAACTAGATTATCTTGAAGGTCTCTTCCAACCCAAACCATTCTATTATTCTTTGATGCTCTAAGTGTATTAGAAGCTTAACCTTTCGTGGCAGGAGCAAGGAAGAACGCATACATGGCAGCCTGACTCTCCAGGAAGTGGTTTCCCACCTTTTGGTGGTATGGTTCAGCACATAGAAGAACCTGTGTAGTTCTCTATTAGGGCATGATGGAACGGAAGGTTAATGATCTTGCAACAGTCTTCAAAGCAACAGTGTAACAGCCCCACTTGCAAGATGGTGGAAGTTTCACCACCTTCTGCAATGACTGTGACACACAGACCTTCCCAAGTACCTCTGCCAACAGAGTGAGGAGGATTTCCATCGGTGTGCCCTTGTTTCTAGTACAAAGGAGTGTGAGATCTTTGAGTCATATCCTGCCCTTAAGAAGGACACATTATTTTGGTGACCACCAGCTTGTGTATCTTTTTCCCCTTATGTTTATCCTCTCCAGTCCTCACCTTCAAGCTTTCCAAATGTTTCAGCACTGTTTTGGTCAAAGAAATACGAGCTGCAAGTATAGATGCAGAAAGCATCAAACATCTCACAGGCAAAACTATGAGTTCCTCCTATCAGATACAATAGGAGTGAGAGGCGGAGAGGAAAACAGAGCACAGACAACTGTGGAGAGAGAGAAAATAAACCATCTCTCTGATGATGAAAGGCTGAGAGAGCTGGGTCGCTTTACCTTGGAGAACAGGAGACTGAAGAGTGACCTCATTTGATGTATATGAACATGTAAAGGTTGAGTGTCAGAGGAAGGAGCCAGGTTCTTCTCAGTGACCTCCAATGATAGGACAAGGAGCAATGGGTACACACCGGAACACAGGAGGTTCCACAGAAATAGGAGAAATAACTTTGTGACAGTGAGGGTGAGAAAACAGTGGCACAGGCTGCCCAGAGAAGGTGTGGGGTCTCCTTCCCTGGAGACATTCAAACCCCCCAGCTGGATGCCCTCCTGTGTGACCTGATCTGGGTGTTCCTTCTCCAGCAGGGGGATGGGACTGGATAATCTTTTGAAGTACCTCCAAAACCCTGACAATCTGTGATTGTATTTGATAGCCTACATGAAGTTGTAGCTAACTGGCATCAGTTTACAGATTCTCATTTGGCACCAAAATATTTGAGATGAAGGGAACAAAATAAAACCCAATCAGCAGAAACACTAACTGATGGGGGCTGCTGGGGTATGTACAACATCTGGGCACTCACTCATTTGGCTGAAAGCTCTTGTTCAGAAAACAATGTCTGGCAGTAATAATGATACCAGTGAGAGGGCCCTATGGGGAAGTTACTCACTCTCTCACAAAGGCCCTAAGATTTACACATGTTGTCACTGCCTATGCCAGAAAAGTGATGACTGATTACCAGATATTCATTTCAGCATCAGGTATCCAGCCTGAATGAACTAGATAAGGTCACATGGAATTTCTTTACTATTCTGGGAACAATTGCGTATAACANCAAACCATTCTATTATTCTTTGATGCTCTAAGTGTATTAGAAGCTTAACCTTTCGTGGCAGGAGCAAGGAAGAACGCATACATGGCAGCCTGACTCTCCAGGAAGTGGTTTCCCACCTTTTGGTGGTATGGTTCAGCACATAGAAGAACCTGTGTAGTTCTCTATTAGGGCATGATGGAACGGAAGGTTAATGATCTTGCAACAGTCTTCAAAGCAACAGTGTAACAGCCCCACTTGCAAGATGGTGGAAGTTTCACCACCTTCTGCAATGACTGTGACACACAGACCTTCCCAAGTACCTCTGCCAACAGAGTGAGGAGGATTTCCATCGGTGTGCCCTTGTTTCTAGTACAAAGGAGTGTGAGATCTTTGAGTCATATCCTGCCCTTAAGAAGGACACATTATTTTGGTGACCACCAGCTTGTGTATCTTTTTCCCCTTATGTTTATCCTCTCCAGTCCTCACCTTCAAGCTTTCCAAATGTTTCAGCACTGTTTTGGTCAAAGAAATACGAGCTGCAAGTATAGATGCAGAAAGCATCAAACATCTCACAGGCAAAACTATGAGTTCCTCCTATCAGATACAATAGGAGTGAGAGGCGGAGAGGAAAACAGAGCACAGACAACTGTGGAGAGAGAGAAAATAAACCATCTCTCTGATGATGAAAGGCTGAGAGAGCTGGGTCGCTTTACCTTGGAGAACAGGAGACTGAAGAGTGACCTCATTTGATGTATATGAACATGTAAAGGTTGAGTGTCAGAGGAAGGAGCCAGGTTCTTCTCAGTGACCTCCAATGATAGGACAAGGAGCAATGGGTACACACCGGAACACAGGAGGTTCCACAGAAATAGGAGAAATAACTTTGTGACAGTGAGGGTGAGAGAACAGGGGCACAGGCTGCCCAGAGAAGGTGTGGGGTCTCCTTCCCTGGAGACATTCAAACCCCCCAGCTGGATGCCCTCCTGTGTGACCTGATCTGGGTGTTCCTTCTCCAGCAGGGGGATGGGACTGGATAACCTTTTGAAGTACCTCCAAAACCCTGACAATCTGTGATTGTATTTGATAGCCTACATGAAGTTGTAGCTAACTGGCATCAGTTTACAGATTCTCATTTGGCACCAAAATATTTGAGATGAAGGGAACAAAATAAAACCCAATCAGCAGAAACACTAACTGATGGGAGCTGCTGGGGTATGTACAACATCTGGGCACTCACTCATTTGGCTGCAAGTTCTTGTTCAGAAAACAATGTCTGGCAGTAATAATGGTACGAGTGAGAGGGCCCTATGGGGAAGTTACTCACTCTCTCACAAAGGCCCTAAGATTTACACATGTTGTCACTGCCTATGCCAGAAAAGTGATGACTGATTACCAGATATTCATTTCAGCATCAGGTATCCAGCCTGAATGAACTAGGTTAGGTCACATGGAATTTCTTTACTATTCTGGGAACAATTGCGTATAACATTTGGTTTAAGTCAAAAAAAAAAAGCAACTTTCAGACTGAATCCAGTAAAAATCTGAATCTATTAAGGCAACATGAATGAAATGTTTGTTACTTACTCATTGCACAAACACCTGCAATTCATAACCTTAGTCTGATAAAATCATAGAATGGTTTGGGTTAGAAGGAACCTTAAAGACCATCTAGTTCCAGCCCCGCTGCCGTGGGCAGGGACACCTCCGACTAGAACAGGTTGCTCAGTGCCTCATCCAGCCTGGCCTTAAACACCTCCAGGGAG
>VZTY01022205.1:132380-159077 GCA_013400935.1 Turnix velox | reverse complement strand
AATAGGGTCCAGGATGGCAGGACTAGGAGGAATGGATGCAAATTAGAAAAGGAGAGATTTAGGCTGGAGAGAAGAAAGAAGTTCTTTCCTGTGAGGGTGGTGAGACACTGGAGAGAAGTTGCGGATGCCCCCTTAAATCCCTGAAGGGGAGTGTTTAAGGCCAGGCTGGATGAGGCATTGAGCAACCTGGTCCAGTGGGAGATGTCCCTGCCCATGGCAGAGAGGTTGGAACTAGATGATCATGAAGGTCCCTTCTCTTTCTCATTGCCTACCCTTTTAGTCTTGCCAAGTTACACTTCTACCAGGACATCCATTTCCAGCCACAGACTACAACCTCAAAACCATCAGGAGTCAACTGATCCACCAACCTGAGAGAACAGCTGTGGCTTTGGAGACTGCCTGGCCTCTCACACCACCAGATGCCCCCTGAATCAGCCAGGACTTGCTCTGAAGGACAAACCAGCAACTTCTGGGCCTATAATTTTCACCCCATGCAGATGCTGTCCAGGACAGCTACTGCTTGATTGACCTGGCTGCCCAAGTGAATCTGGGAGTTTGCGCTGAGGAGCAGGATAATACCACAGGAATGTAAGTGAAAAATAATGGGAAATCAGAAAGGCAAAATGCTTTGCAGAGAAGAGAAGACACCAGCTGACAACCTGCAACAACAGCAACAATTTACTCTCATTTCAGCTCACCTGCTATCAGTCAGTTCAAACTAGCTGGAGACAAACTTTTGCCACATGAAACTAAGTAGGGTGAAATAGCAAGACAGTTGTGAGGAAGACACTGGGCACCACTGGGAGCACTGGTTTTGGCTGGGGAATGCATGCGTGCTACTGGAAATTTTTCATACAGGCGAAGTGAATTAATTTCCCAAGCAGAAGGGGCATCTTAGGAAAGCTGAAAGTGATGGCCATTATGAGACCACTGTACAATTTGAGGGTGAAAAAAAGAATTAAAAATATTCTGCTTTGGCTAATATTAACACACCCATATTATTCTAGTACCTTCAGTGTCATTCTTCTATGAAGTAACTTATATTACTGTCATAGGAGCAATTTAATTTTAAGAAAATACATCAAAGGCATTGCACAGGAAGTCTGATTTTAAGCGATGTTTGTTTTCTCAATGTATTATTAACTTGCTAAACTTGTTCCAAAGAGGTACATTTTGGTCTTTTTAAGAAGGGCAACAGGTGTCCACTCAGGCTTCAACACTTCTGCCTTCACAATTTGGGCTGGTAGAACATTTGCTGGTTTTGAAAATGTTACCATCTCTCTTCATCACAGGGGTTAGCAGTAATACTCTCTAGCACTATCTGTACACAAGGGAGAGGGCAGAAAGAAGGGGAGCAGAGACAAAGCCTAAAATAGTTTGGGTTGGAAGGACCTTGAAGATCATCAAGTTCCGACCCCCCTGCCATGGGCAGGGACACCTCCCAATAGACCAGGTTGCTCAATGCCTCATCCAGCCTGGCCTTAAACATCTCCAGGAAGGGGGCATCCACACCCTGTCTGGGCAGCCTGTGCCAGTGTCTCACCACCCTCATCTTCCCTTAAATTCACTTCTTTTTCCTTCACTTCCCTGCAGCCTGTAATGACTTGCCTAAGACGACAGAGACACAGCTATGATTTATATAGACAGTGCTAAGCAACCTCTAACAGATGAGGATGAAATATGACAGTGGAAAAGGAAGGCAGTGATAAATACCAGATGTTCATGTGACAAGACATTGATGCTAAACACTACCAGCATTTCTGGATTTGTGAACTGTAGCAGACTTTTTATTTACACCAATGTAACCCAAAGGTTGCATTTTTCCCTGAAGCAGGTTGAAACTAGTTATTATTTTGTGTCTTACAGAATCATAGAATAGTTTGGGTTGGAAAGGACTTTAAAGCCATGGGCAGAGGCACCTCCACTAGACCAGGCTGCTCAATGCCTCATCCAGCCTGGCCTTAAACACCTCCAGGGAGAGTGGGGGCATCCACAACCTCTCTGGGCAACCTGTTCCAGTGTCTCACCACCCTCACAAGAAAGAGCTTCTTTCTTATCTCCAGCCTAAATCCCCCCCTCTTCCAATCTATATCCATTCCTCCAAGTCCCGACATCCTGTGCCCTATTAAAAAGTCATACCCCAGCCTTTCTGTAGCCCCCTCAGGTATTTAAGTCACTATGAGATCCCCCCTGAGCCTTCTCTTCTCCTGAGCCCCAACTCCTTCAGCATATCCTTAGAAGAACCAACTAGATGTTACACCTAAGATCAGGGACTCATTTGTGAGGTATCCAGAGACAGAGAGGAGCTGATTCTTGTCCAAACTTGCAGTCTACACAAGTATGGGTAGGGAAAAAAAAGAATTCGTATCTGCATTTTGCAGACAGAGGAACCACAAACATCCAATGCTGCACACAAGGTCTCATGGGTGTCTGCTGTGGCTGAGCTGGCACCACACTGAATTCTACAAGCCCAAATCCAGTTCATTTCCTCTCATTCTTTTTCTCTCTCACTCTCTATTTAAAATTTAGGAGTCTATTTTTAAAGCAGATTAATTAATACCATGCAAATCTTCTAGGATCTACTGAAACAGAGAGACCTTGACCAGAACATGGATTGAAAAAACGTCAATCAGCAAGTATTTCTTTCTTCACTCCTGCAGCATAAGAGCTATTGTACTGACTGAGGTGGCAAACTAGTAAATATTTTACCATGAGTGATCTAAGATTCATCTCAGTGAACAGGAAAACAGGTTACATTTTTTGAAAATATACTGAATTTTATGTGTCCCTTTCCAGGTCTGTGACACAGAACAGTCTTGAAGGAGGGGAGCTTGCCTCCTAACACAAAAATTAAATGTATCTTTGGAAACTGGAATACAAGCAGTGAAACAAGATACTCACAGGTACTGCTGGAAACACCAAACATCCCAAAACCAAACAGAGACTGCAGTGCAAAAGACAAGCTTAATCTGCCTACACTGAGATGCAGCACTGAAATACTGAAAGTTATGCTCCCAAAGCTGAATTTAACTTTCCAGAAGGGTATTGGTTTCAAAGGTGGATTCCTTCAGGAAGGTGAAGAGAACACCTTCAGGAAAACTGGACCTCTGGAACCAGGGACATGAACCCCTCTATAGATGAATGACCATAGAAGGATTTATTTAAGGCAAATAAGATACTAAAATTTCCATTCTCAAACTGTAACTTGAGGATTATCTTTAAGTTCAGAGAAGCTAGGTGTATCTCTCTGAAGCATCATCCCTCAGCAGCAGCATCATTAGCATCAGGAGTCAGAAAGTGGAGGCAGCCAGCATGGTGAGAACACAGGCAGTGCCATTCCTCAGCAGTGGCTGGAAATATATGAGGAACCACATGACTGCTAAGTTCTTTTTTGTCATCAGAGATAAAGTAAACCCATAAAATAGTTATCTGTGAGTACCCTTCCTTTCAGTGTGGTGCCCCAGACAGCTACTTCAGCATTCGTAAAGGCTCATTTCAGAAGTCTTCTCCTAAGCCCAGATGGTTCTATTCAATGCTGCCTCATAAAAAAGCCAAACAGCTCCACTTTGGCCGTGCTGTCTTGCAGGCCTTCCTGGACTTGACAAGTCTGAGCAAGAAAAATGGACATTTTACTTAATAAGGTACTTTTTTTCCCTGTGGAGCTGAGTGGAACAGCATTCCTACTCTCGCAGGGTCTCCTTCTATATTTCCATGGTGTTGTGACCCCCAGAGGACAAAGAAAAGCAGAAGCCAAAGCCAGAACCCCATCTTTCCTTGCATCATTGGCCCTGGCTGTCCTAGTGTGCAAGTCCACATGAAGCTCCATGTAATCTCAGTGTTGCAACTCAGATGGGTCTGAGAAAGTAATCACCAGTATATTCATTACACACAGCAAAATCATAGAATGGGTTGGGTTGGGATGGACCTTGGTGCCTGCTGTATTTTGCATGGAAGAAAGTAACTGTTCTTTTGCTACCAGAAGGAGCTTGTATATTTGATATTTCATGGAATCATAGAATGGCTTCCCCCTGCCATGGGCAGGGACACCTCCCACTAGACCAGATTGCTCAGTGCTTCATCCAACCTGGTGTTAAACACCTCCAGGGAGGGAGAAGGCATCCACAACCTCTCTGGGCAACCTCTTCCAGTGTCTCATCACCCTCACAGGAACAGGTTGCTTTTTTACATCCAGCCTACATCTCCCCTCTTCCAATTTGCATCCATTCCTACTAGTCCTGCCATCCTGGACCCTATTCAAAAACCCTACTCCAGCCTTTCTGTAGCCCCCTTCAGATATCGAGAAGCTATTCTGAGCCTTCCCTTCTCCAGGCTCAACAATCCCAACTCCTTCAGCTTGTCCTCAGAAGGGAGGTGCTCCAGCCCTCTCATCATCTATGTGGCCTCTTCTGGATCCACTCCAATAGTTTAATGTCCTTCTTATGTTTTATGAATTAATGTTTTTGATTAACAACCCTGCATTAGAAGTAAAGTTCCAGGGAGTGTGTCCACAGCACATAACCGAATTCAGGAAACTGGAGCCTAAGTGCTCCTTCTGCCTAAATTAGCCTGTGTGTTCCAGATAAACCCTCTCCTCCCTCTCTCTGCCTCTGTTTCCCTTGTGTGAGGGCCTGACAATGTCTCCTTTGTCTGTTTTGGCAACTAAAAACACAGTATCTTTTGGAGTAGGAACCCTCTCCTTCACTAATTATGCAAAGCCCCTGTTTCAGCATGGATTGAGGTCAGAGGACAATAGTTAACTTGATGCATATTTTCATGACACAGGCATCAGGGGCACTGCTGCCTCCCAGGATTCCCATCTCAGACTGCTCCATTCCACTCTCAAGTGGGAGCACAAAGAGCCTTAGTTTGCTCTGCAGTGCTTTTTTGGGTTGTTTTTTGAGGGTTTTTTTTGCCCTGCTGTGCTGCAAATGCAGTCACTGAGCAGACTGAGGTTAAAAATTACTCTTTCACGTGGACATGAGGGAGTGGCTGAAGCCCACAATTAGTAATATTCTGCCTTAAATCCTGTCAGCATGTTCCTTAGCTGACAGGGAAAGAAGGGAAATTAAACCCTTCTTTCTCTAACCAAAACAATTCTTTCATTTTTGCTAATAACCAGTTAACATAATTCTGATGAAATGATAGATTCTAAATAAGATGTTGTTATCTCTTTCAGTTCATTTCATAGAATTATAAAATGGTTTGGGTTGGAAGGGCCCTTCAAGATCATCTAGTTTCAACCCCCTCTGCCATGGACTGGGGGCACCTCCCACTAGACCAGGTTGCTCAGTGACTCATCCAGCCTGGTTTTAAACATCTTCAGGGATTAAGGGGGCATCCACAACCTCCCTGAGCTTCCTGTTTCAGTGTTTCACCACCCTCACAGGAAAGAATTTCTTTCTTTTATCCAGCCTAAATCTTCCCTCTTCCAATTTGTATCTGTTATTTCTAGTCCTGCCATCCTGGACCCTACTCAAAAATCCTAACCCAGCCTTTCTGTAGCCCCTTTCAGGTATTGAGAAGCTTCTGTGAGGTTTCTCCCAAGCCTTCTCTTCTCCAGGGTCAACAACCCAAACTCCTTCAGCCTGTAAAATATTCCATTCCATTCCAGTATAATTTCCATTTATACTCTCCTACTCCACTATTCCACACAGCCTTTTTACTTCCCACCACTGGTCCCCCAAATATGTTAAGAACTTCTTATTTGACTGGGCAATCCCCTATTCTTCACTGTGAATTTATACTTCCCTCCCACACAGCCAAAGTATCTTCTTGATTTCTACAGGTTATTCACTTTCAAACACCTCCCCCACAGGAAAACCACAATCTGTAACAAGTCTTATTGAGTACTGTGGTTGCCTTCCATCAGATAAAGAGCAAAAGAAGGACAGTCACTTCCAACCACATGTGCTTCATCCTGCCTGCAGGGAGAGGGAAGAGGAAGGAAGCTGCATGGGTCAGCTTCAACCATATAACCCCAATCTGTCAAAGCAACATGACCACGGATTACAATTTTTCTACTGCTAAAAAAAAAATACCTAATAAAAAAACCCCCTTTCTATGTCCTTGCTGAATTAACTGAATCAAATGGGGTGTACGCCAGCTAGTAGGAACAAGAAACACTCTGCTTTGTTTAAAAGAAGTAGTTATGTCAAATTTACAGAGGGTTTCAGACATCTCCATGAGCCAAACCCATGTGTAACAGACTCCTTGAATCATCTCAGAGGGTCATAGACTCATAGAATGGTTTGGGTTGGAAGGGACCTTAAAGATCATCTTCTTCCAACCCCTCTGCCATGGGCAGGGACACCTCCAACCCAACCAGGTTGCTCAATGCCTCATCCAGCCTGACCTTAAACACTTCCAGTGAGGTAGCATCCACAGCCTTTCTGGTCCTTACTCAATTCACATGGGCACTCTCTGTAAACAGCTGACCACTAACATAACCAGTGCTTTTGCCTCCCTGCAGAGATATGAACACCATGCACCTACCCTGACACCAGAGACAGTTAAGAGGATGATCAGGTAAGGGTTATCTTCACTGGAAATGGACAGTGTCTCCTAAAGGAGTAATGATTTAGAGGTAAAATCACAGAATGACAGAATATTAGGGATTAGAAGGGACCTCAAGAGATCATCTAGTCCAATCTCCATGCCAGAGCAGGAACACTGAGACCAGGTCACACAGGAAGGCATCCAGGGAGGGTTTGAATGTCTCCAGAGGAGACCCCACATCCTGAGACTTCCCGTGCTTCCCATTAATTGCATTGCAATTAATGAAAGCTTGATCTTACCTGAATGGTAAGTAAAATGGTAAAGTAAAATGGTATGTAAAATGGTAGAGGAAACGGTAAGTAAAATGGTAAAGTAAATGGAAAGTAAAACGGTAAAGCAAATGGAAAGTAAAATGGTAAAGTAAATGGTAAAATAAATTGAAAGTAAAATGGAAACATAAATGGTATGTAAAATGGTAAGTAAAGGCAAGTTGAGTTGGGTGTGTCTAATGAGTGATAGCTGAGATTGTGATAGACAGAAGTTTAACAGGAATTTCAATTCTCATTATAAAGTCATACTAAATGTTCCCCACAAACAAAAGCACATAAATCTCTTCTACTCTTCTGCTGCAGTGGGAAACACCAGGGCACAGAACACTCTCCAGACAACTGCAGCACTTGTTCCCTTGTGAAAGTTGCCTCTTGCTTTATTTACCACCAGTACACCAAAACTCCACTTACCACTTTCACAGCCTAAACTTGGGAAGACAACACTTATTTCCATCTTTCTTTAATTCTAAAGTCACATTTCTTGCATAGCAAAACACATTCTCTGAAGTTAGAGACTGGAATTTAATATATGTATGATTACTTCCTTTGGTAGCAAATAGCCCTCATTTTTCTCAGTCTGTTTCCTCTCATCTGGTGTTAATTCAGTTTCTTCCTGCATTTCACACAAAATAAACCCTTCAGCCCTTTACAAGTCATAGAAGAAGAAAGAAAACCCCCAAACAAACAAACAAGTCTCTTCTGAATCCTATGTTTAAATAAAGGTTGTGACACAAAACACTGAAAGACATGAAAGTTACCAGCAAAACCAAGCCTCCAGTACTCAGACTGGTAAACAATTATATCACAGATCACAGTGTCAGGGATTGGAAGGGACCTCAAGAGATCATCTAGTCCCATCCCCCCTGCCGGAGCAGGAACACCCAGATCAGGTCATACAGGAAGGAGTCCAGGTGGCGTTTGAATGTCTCCAGAGAAGGAGACCCCACACCTTCTCTGGGAAGCCTGTGCCACTCCTCTCTCACCCTAACAAAATTTTTCTCTTACATTTCTGTGGAACCTCCTGTGTTCCAGTTTGCACCCATTGCCCCAACTCCTATCATTGGAAGTCACTGAAAAGAATCTGGCTCCATCCTCCTGACACTCACCCTTCCAGTAAAGGGGGGAATGTTTTTCCAGGCAGTTAAGTCTTGCTTTGGTAACTGGGTTTGTTTTGCACAGTTGTGTTTGTTTTTCCTGATGGTCTCTGCTCTTGGGACTCTACTGTATTAAAAGATAGAATGTTCTGCATCAGAACAACCATTACACAGCCTCTGCTTGCTCTCCAGATCTTCACACTTCCCAGGGGCTGGTGTTGCCATGGACAAGTTCCCGACACAGCCATGGCAGCCTCCTGACAGCCAACCTCAACAAACAACCCTCAGGCAGCTTCAGGAGTGGGAGGCAGAAGAGACTGCAGACAATCTAATGTGCTCTTCTGCCAGATGGAAAAGTGAAGCTCTCCCAGATGCTTTTGGCTGGATGCAATCCAAAGCACGGGTGTCTAGATAAACAAGGGTAGTTTTCAGCAGGTAAATTCGGGGATTTCAGTCCCTTCCAACTGAATTATTCTGTTCTATTCTATAAGCCTCTTGGGAAAAACCCAGATTCAATATGGAAAAACAGAGTCAGCTCTAATCCCAGCAGCTACACCACCAACAGCTGAAGGTGTAAGTGGATCTGTACCAGATTTCAGAGTGTAAATGAACCTGAAGCTACTTAGGTCGGTCCTTTGGATATAAATGACTGGGGAATCAAAATCTATTACTTATTTCTCTTTTAGCAGGAATTAACATGTGCTATATTCATTAAGTATGTACTTTAAAATACCAGCACTATTTAACTGTGATTAAAAAACTAGTAATTGAACTGTGAGCAGGCAGGCTGCATCTGTCTGGTTTTCTCTGTATATTTCATAAAATGCAAAGGATTCCAAGTGCTTCTCAATCCAAGAAGCCACTCATCACATCACAAACAGTCACGCTACAGGGCCAGCCAAGGAACATGACACTCATGTGTCTGGGTATCAGATACAACAAACTGATCTTGCAAAGGCAGGAGAAAAGCTAACAATCATAGAAACATAGAATAGTTTGGGTTGGAAGGCACCTCAAAGATTATTAAGCTGCAACTCCCCTGCCATAGGCAGGGACACCTCCCACTAGATCAGATTGTTCAGTGCCTCATCCTGTCTGGCCTTAAAGACTTGCAAAGAGGGGGCATCCACAAAAAATGCATCAAAAGGGATGCAGAGAAAAACAACTGAGCTCACACAGGCCATGCCAGAGTCAAGAAACACACATTACAGTGCAATGTGCCTGTAGCACAGCATCCAGGGGTGGCCCTGAAGAAGTCCTTATGAGTTTGCTCTTAAAACCCCAACAGAAGTGGGGCTGAGGTGGGCAGGAAGGGCTGCAGCCTGCTGAAGAGGGTGCCATTCATTGTGATTTACTGACAGCAATCCCATTCCTTCCCAACAGCACAACTGGAAACTTCATGGGGGACCCAATGAAGAAAGAGGCAAAAGAGCAAGCAACAGCTCTGGTATTTCTTAAGAGGAACAGCCAGCTCTCCATCCACTCAGGAGAACTTCAAACACAAGCTCCCCCTTCAGCAGTGGCGAGACACGCATGAGCTCTGGGTCACAGCTTTACACTCCCTGGGCAAACACAATTACAAGGGCTTTCTCCAGCCTGGTGGCAAAGAAACCTGCAGACATGAAAGCAAGGGAAAGATCAATCTGTGTGTTGCTTCTCCATGTGGACACCCACCAGCAACCCTGCCCTGACTTTGTGTTCTGGAGAAGCAATAATGCCATATGGGCACACACGGTGGCTGCAGCACAGCAACAGCTCAACCTGAGATATCTCTATTTGAAGCTGATCCACAAAGAAAGGTAAGTTTACAAAGCAGGATTTGGAGCACTGTTACCTATATATGACATCTACACAGACATTGAGCTGTTGGAGCAGGTCCAGAGGAGGGCCATGAAGATGATCAGAGGGGTGGAGCACTTCCCTTCTGAGGACAGGCTGAAGGAGTTGAAGTTGTTAAGCCTGGAGAAGAGAAGGCTCAGGGGGGACCTCAGAGTAGCTTCTCAGTACCTGAAGGGGGCTACAGAAAGACTGGGGTCGGACTTTTGAGAAGGGTCCACAATGGCAGGACTAGGAGGAATGGATGCAAACTGGAAGAAGGGAGATTCAGGCTGGAGATAAGAAAGTCATGTGAGGGTGGTGAGACACTACAACAGGTTGCCTAGACAGGTTGTGGATCCCCCCTCCCTGGAGGTGTTTAAGGCTAGGCTGGAGGAGGCACAGGGCAACCTGATCTAGTGGGGAGTGTCCCTGCCCATGGCAGGGGGGTTGGAACCAGATGATCCTTAAGGTCTCTTCCAACCCAAACTATTCTATGATTCTATGATATAGTATTTATTCTTCTGAAAGCATCAGGAACAGGCACTTTGAGGATCTCCACTGATGAAACTTGTATCTCAGTGCTGTACAGTCCTGATGCTTGTGCTCATAACACTGCTACATTCACAGCCCTGGATGATATTTGTCAGCAGTACACTGCTAGTAAACTTTTACCCAGAAACAAGCATGGTCCTATCACCCTCATGTCTCGTGACTGATTTATATCCAATGAGTAGTACAGACATAGAGTATGAGTTTTAACATCCAGGGGCATCTCTGCTTTTCAAGAAAACTGAGCTGCTGCATAAGCACAAGAATTTCCTGTTGCACTCTCTTGCAAACAAACTGATTTTAAAAAAGATACATGAGAAATTATATGCCTCAGGAGTAAACCACCAGCTCATTTTTCAAAATGACAGATGGGATGAAAATTGGCCAAAGGCCTGGAAAAAAAAAAAAAGGGGGTAAGGGTGAGGGGAGCAGTTGGGGGAAGAGACGAAGGCATTCCAGAGACCTCTGGAGCCTTGGACTCCACAAGGAGCCATTAAAAGCTTATCTGACTTGCACTTTTTACAAACAAGTGCTCTCTTCTGCTATCATACCCTTCCACATATCAAGCGCTTAGGAAGTGTTGACTGCTGTCTTCTACTGAAGCAAGGCACCAAAAATGACAGCAAGTTCCCAATCAAATACCTTTGAATTATTGCCTTTCTCTAGTTCCAGGAGGTTTGTTGTGATTCCTGAGTGACCTCAGTAAACCCACTAATCAATTGCACATCTGCAGGATGATGGATGGTGGATGGAAATCTTGCTGCCAGAAGGATGACATCAGTGCTGGCAGAGGCCAGACAGTAGAAAGGTGGACCATGATCCATGCCTGTTCTTTGCATTCTTCTGCTTCAGGATGAAAAAACCACTTCCATTATCCAGGAAAAAGAAACTTTTCCCTTCCTTCACTGACCGGCTCTTTTGCAGAGACTTAATTTTTATTGGTTTCAGCATTCCACAAAAGACAAAGTTCACTAAAACATTACTGCCATATTTACTGACTGATACTTGCCAGCAGGGTACTGTTCCCATTGTTTTTTGATTTTCTCCCTGTATGTTGGACGCTCTGGAATCAAGAAGGAAAAAAACCAACCTCTGAAGAGTAATGAGACTTTTGCAATGAGGCTTTGCCTTTTCATCCCTGTGTCAGAGAGCAAGCTACACTGGGTTGGAAGCACAAATTAGTAGCTTTCACCCTATCACTAGATAGTTGAAATGGGAAACATTTGGGGTCTTATTCTAGCTCAAGTGCTGTCCCCTCATGAAGTGTCTCATTCGCAGGAAGCTGAACTTTATTTAAGTCTCCCATTGTCACTGGCACAGAAATGCCCTGGTTCTGCCCGGAAATCCACACAGCTTGACCAAAGGAAGAACGAGAATGCCAGGATTCATTCTCCCCAGGTGATGGATCCAATGAATAAAAAAAAAAGCATATTTTTAACTGATAAAGCAGGATTTTAGCATCTGATGCCTGCACACTTCAAGGCACAGAAGAAAGAACACTTGGCATATTGCCAAACACAGAAAAGAAGCCCAGAAGCAGCTGAAATAGCACAAAGACAAGGCAGAAGCAACAGCGCAATATGCAAGGGTATTTATCAGAATCAGCTGCAAAGAAAGCAGACAGGCTGGAATTTACAGTTCCTTTTGAGCTGTAAGTCAGCTTCTCTTGCAGATCACAGGAGATGCACTAGCAGGGTGGGAAATTCAAGGCAGATTCAAGAAATTAATGAAAAACTCAACATGAGCCACCAGTGTGTGCTTGCAGCCCAGAAGCCAACCAAATCCTGGGTTGCATCAAGAGAAGTGTGACCAGCAGATCAAGAGAGGTGATTTTGCCCCTCTATTCAACTCTGGTGAGGCCCCACCTGGAGTATCGTGTCCAGTTCTGGAGCCCTCAACATAAGGACACAGAGCTGCTGGAACGGGTGCAGATGAGGGCCACGAAGATGATGAAAGGGCTGGAGCAACTACCTTATGAGGACAGGCTGAAGGAGTGGGAGTTGTTGAACCTGGAAAAGGCTCATGGGTCACCTCACAGCAGCTTCTCAATATCTGAAAGGGGCTACAGAAAGGCTAGAGTAGGATTTCTGAATAGGATATGTGATGGAAGGACTAGGAATAATGGATGCAAATAGGAAGAAGGGAGATTTAGGTGGAGACAAGAAAGAAGTTCTTTCCTGTGAGGGTGGTGAGACACCAGAAGAGGTTGCCCAGTGGATGCCCCCTCTCTCCCTGGACGGGTTTAAAGCCAGGCTGGATGAGGCACTGAGCAACCTGGTCTAGTGGGAGGTGTCCCTGCCCATGGCAGGGGGGTTGGAAAGAGATGAACCTTAAGTCCCGTCTGACCTAAATCATTCTATGATTCTATGATTCTAAATGTGCAAGAAGAACACGATAGACAGGAAGTATGGCTCCTTGAAGATTAAATTACAAGGAAACCATCCAGGAAGATGAAGCAAGAGCAGGCAGAGGAGCAGGTATCAACTGTTGATGCAGGACAATTGAATTCCTCAGCAAGCTCCTGCCTCAACCCAAACGGATGCAGTATCTGTGTCTGGCAGCTGCAGCTGCAGCTCAGGCACCTCTGAGGTGCTTGTGGATCAATCTTCCAATCAAAAACTGATGGATTGCTACTTTTATTGATTGGAGTGGGAAGAGTCAGGAAAGAGACCTGAGATACAGAGGATTTGGAAACTAGATTGTGTGTCGTGGATATACAAGTAAACACACTTTCAACTACAAACAGGACATCCCAAGGAATTACAACACGAAGAACAGCATGAGCCAATCCTGAAAGCAGCTGCAGCACAAGCTGCTGCAAGGACTGATATCCAAAAAGCTACTCTGCCAGCCATAAAATGGTTTGGGTTGAAAGGGACCTTCAAGATCTTCTAGTTCCAAACCCCCTGCCATGGGCAGGAACACCTCCTACTATACCAGGTTGCTCAATGCCTCTTCCAGCCTGGCCTTAAACACTTTCAGGGAGAGAGGGAGCATCCAACTTCTCTGGGCAACCTGTTCCAGTGTCTCACCACCCCCATAGGAAAGAATTTCTTATCTCTAACCTAAATATCCCCTCTTCCAATTTGCATCCCCATGGGGCTAGGGTTGAAAGGGATCAATTCCTGCACAGCAATGCAAATGGATGCACAGCCCTACACCTAGAGGTATGAGACAGGGGACTGCTCCTCATCCCCTTTACCCAATTTCTTTTAAAATGGGTATTGAGAAAGGTTCCTACACGATTGCTTTTTGTGCAGCATTTTAGGGAGCAGTGAAGCTCCCTCTTCTCAATTAACTGACTCTCCCTTGCTCAGGAATAGCAGATGCTGTCAAGCCACAAACATATAATCCTCAAGAAAGCCCAGCTACTAATCAGTCACTTTTCCTTTTAAGACCAATGCCTTATACTGTTTTCCTGATCAATTGCACTGGAACACACTTAAGCAAGTCCCAGATCAAAGAATCAACAGCAGAGATTGAAATAAATCCTGTCTCTTTTGCTAATGCTTTGGAAGTGAATGACTTGCTAAGCATTCCAAATCCCAAGCAGCAGTGGTTTAAAACTACAGATAGCCTTTCAAAGATACTTTCAAAGGAACAGATTTTAGAATAAAAAGGAAAAAAAGCTCCCTTCATTTGCTCATAAATGCCAGTTGAACAAAGGCTAATTACAAGTAATTTATTGTGAAGTTTGTGCATCTTAAGTTCCTCATTCTCCACTTTTGCATTATCAGAAATCACAGCTCAGGAGAGTCAATTTTCATTACAGCAAAACTTTATTATCATTACAGATTTTTGTTTCTTTCTTTGCTTTTACGAAGGGTTGAAATCTTTTCAAAATAACAATAAATAAAAATGACTGGGGATGGATGGGATAACAGTTGGTGCAATAAATCACTCTTCCCGTACGAGCCTCTCTCTCACGGTTTAGAATATCAGCAGAATACTTTTGATTGATTTACAATTTAGTAATTCAGCCATCATCATCCATAATTTTACAATAAGCCACGCCAAATAATGTAGCTCTTACAGATGTTCATTCCCTGCCTTTTTGGAGATGACATCTAGACAGCAGCTGCAAACCCCAGGATTAGCTGGGGAAGAAAAACCTTTCCTTAGCACAGGAAAAAAACCCATTTTCCTACAGCAATCCCCTGTCTTTAAAGCTCAAATCCATGCTTCCAATCTCAATATATAGCCAGGTTCAGTTATAAATCACCAAATAGCTATATGTACACATGCAACCCCCTTGCCACTTGGCCGGAGTAACAAGATGCCTGGGTTCTGTCCAAAACACACTCTCTCCAGGGAAATCAAGACATTACTAAGAGCTACATGCAACAAATCAAAGAATCATGGAATACATTGAGTTGGAAGGGACCTCAAAGATCATCCAACCCCCCTGACATAGGCAAGGACACCTCCCACTAGATCAGATTGTTCAGTGCCTCATCCAGTCTGGCCTTAAAGACTTGCAAAGAGGGGGCATCCACAAAAAATGCATCAAAAGGGATGCAGAGAAAAACAACTGAGCTCACACAGACCATGACAGAGTCAAGAAACACACATTACAGTGCAATGTGCCTGTAGCACAGCATCCAGGGGTGGCCCTGAAGAAGTCCTTATGAGTTTGCTCTTAAAACCCCAACAGAAGTGGGGCTGAGGTGGGCAGGAAGGGCTGCAGCCTGCTGAAGAGGGTGCCATTCATTCTGATTTACTGACAGCAATCCCATTCCTCCCCAACAGCACAACTGGAAACTTCATGGGGGGGCCTCATAGTAGCTTATCAATACCTGAAGGGGGCCTGCAGAAAGGCTGGGGTAGGACTTTTGAATAGAGTACTGAATGGCAGGATTAGGAATAATGGATTCAAACTGGAAGAGTTTAGGCTGGAGATAATAAAGAAGTTCTTTCCTGTGAGGGTGGTAAGACACTGGAACAGGCTGCCCAGAGAAGTAGTGGATGCCCCCTCCCTAGAGGTGTTTAAGGCCAGGCTGGTTGAAGCACTGAGTAACCTGGTCTAGTGGAAGGTGTTCCTGCCCATGGCAGGGGGGTTGGAACTAGATGATCTTGAAAGTCCCTTTCAACACAATCCATTCTATGATTCCTTTCTTTTTCCCCTCACAAAGTAGTGATCTGGAAACAGGATGTTAATTCTTGGTTTCATCTTTTTTTGCTTGAGCCTGAAAGCAACACAGCATCAGCTGGCAGTAATGAACACTTTTGCTACTCCTGGTTCCTAAAGAGAAGGGGAACATGTAATACACAGCACAAAATGCAGCACTGGTACTCCCTGCAAACCTGAGTTTCCACGGTTCATTTAAAGCTTACAGAAATATCCACCAGGAACTGGCAAAGCCTTGGTCTAGGTCACAGAAAGCATTTCTCTCCTAAGTAAATCACCATGCTGAAGAAGCTGAGGAAGGCTGCAAAATTCATTAGCTGAGGAATGCTGGAAAGGTCTGCTCCAAATCCATCACTGATCCGTCTCGGCCAGCCAGCATCCTGTTGCTGACAGTGACCTGTCCCAAATATCCCTGGGAGAGGTGGAAGGAACAGCAAAGCTATTTCTGATTACAGGAACCCTCTGTTTCCTCTCAGCTGCACTCACAGGGAATCACAAATCAGACTCATGGTTTGGCCGATCAGAGGGACGTTTGAGGCTTCAGAACTCAAACAACCACAGGATTTCTCTGCTGGGTGATCCCCAAGATCATCAGGAGGCTGAAAGAGTTAGCAAATATAGGTGAATTTAAGATTCAAAGAAATACCACTTGGGTACTTCACAGGGACAGCACTCCTGGATTGTGAAGAAGCAGCAGCATGCCCTAACAAACCATGGGATCTTCTGCTTCTAAGGATGGTAAATAAGTTTCCTTGCCCTGTGGCTAGCAGGAGCAGTTATGAATACCAGAAAAGCCCTTATGACTACCAAAATGCAGCTTTTTGATAAGCAAATCCTTGAGAGACTTAAAAAAAAGGGGGGAAATGTTATTTCCTCACCTTTCACTTGAAGGACTCTGGAGCTGTTCTAGATGTCTGAAAGGTAACCAAGTCCCTCTGCAGCTCTGCTGCAGGTAAGTCTTATTATGTCTACATTGGGACTCCCCCTCGTGCTTCACGAAACTCAGAAAAACCCTCTGCCATGTCTCCAAAGAAAAACCATAGCATCACTATTCCTCCAGTGGCCTGGGAATATGCCAGCATCCCAGAGTGAAGCGAAAACCTAGTTATATCCCCTGCCCCATCCCAGCTCCCACTAGATGGCACCTGCTGGCTGCTGAATGTCACCTGCAGCAGGCAGCGCTGCCCAAAAACGCCCCAGCAGAGAGGGGACAATCTCCCCGCAGTGGGATTCCTCCTCCCTTCTCATGGGATTTGTTTCTGGCATTAAGGCCGCAAGTGCAAGCTCATTTCTCTGGGCTGATGGGGGAGAAGCATGACAGGAATCAGTAATTGGGAATATTTCTCTTTCCAGAGCGGGTCACACGAACCCCAGCCGGGTACCAGCTGCTGCTGCTGCTGGGATGGCATCAGCAAACACGAGTGCATCCTCCCAAGACACTTATCTGCACACACAGCTTTCTCTCCAGAGGGATGACAGTCCTGGTCACTGGTATTTACACAGCCAATGTAACACCATACATCCACTGCTCACACAAGCACTGCATAGGAAGTATCCCCAGTCTGCAGGTGATGGTGTACACACAACCCCAGAGCTGGGCTGACGGGAGATCTATAGAGCTGTCTGATTACATCTCTGCGTCAGGTTGACTATGAAAAATCATCTCAAAAAATTCACTCCCTCCCAGGTGCAGGACCTGGGTCAGGAGGCAACTCCAGACACCAATAAAGGTTGGGTGGAGAGTGGCTTGAGTGCAGCCCTGAAGAGAAGGATTTGGAGGTGTCAGTGGGTGAGAAACTCAACATGAGCCACCAGTGTGCACCTGCAGCCCAGAAGCCAAACCAACCCTGGGTTGCATCAAGAGAAGTGTGGCCATCAGGACAAGGAAGGGGATTTTGTCCCTTTGCTGGACTCTGGTGAGACTCCAACTGTAGTTACTGTGTCCAGTTCTGGAGCCCTCAACATAAGAAGGAGACTAAGCTGTTGGAGCGAGTCCAGAGGAGGGCCATGAAGATGATGAGAGGGCTGGAGCACCTCTCTTGTGAGGACAAGGATGAAGGAGATGGGGTTGTTCAGCTTGGAGAAAAGAAGGCTGAGGGGGGACCTCACAGTAGCTTCTCACCAGAAAGGCTGGGGTAGGACTTTTTAATAGGGTCCAGGATGGTAGTACTAGGAGAAATGGGTGCAAACTGGAAGAGGAAAGATTTAGACTGGAGGTAAGAAAGAAGTTCTTTCCTGTGAGGGTGGTGAGACACTGGAACAGGTTGCCCAGAGAGGTTGTCGATGCTCTCTCAATCTCTAGAAGTGTTTAAGGCCAGGCTGGATGAGGCACTGAGTAACCTGGTCTAGTGGGAGGTATCCCTGCCCGTGGCAGGGGGGTTTGGAACTAGATAATCTTGAAGGTCCCTTCCAACCCAAACCATTCTATGATTCTATAAGCTTAGGTTACACGGAACAGTTTTTTCTGGCATAGCTGTGCTTTGAGAAGTAAATAATAAAAGAACACTGTCAGTCAAACAACAATGCTAGCAAGCAGCTGTGGGTAGCTTCAGGTACAGTTGAGGGAGTATCTTATTCTTCCCAGGGAGTTGGACTCTGTTCCAGTGTCAGAGGAACACTCACCAGTGTGAGTTCTCTTCCAAAAGGATTTACGAGCACAGCTCTACTGAAATAATCATGATCTGATTGCAGGCATGTGCTTGGTCTCTCTGTCAAAACAGGTATCACAGAGAAAAAGTTCTCTGTGCTTGGCAAATTCTGCACTAAGAACATGACACCTTGCATCTCTAGGGAATGCTGCAATAACTCTCTGCCCACTCAGATCTGCTGGGTCAGGGTCATTTGTTCTTTCAAGATAAAATGGCAAACTGTCGAGCTTGGACAGTCACTACCAACTTGAGAACTGGTGATCCCATCGTCCTCAGACACTCAATCCCCTGACTGTCTCTTCATAAATCATAGAATGGTTTGGGTTGGAAGGAATCTTCAAGATCATTGAGTTCCAACCCCCCCTGCCACAGGCAGGGACACCTCCCACTAGACCAGGTTGCTCAGTGCCTCATCAATCTACTAGTTGTAGATGACCTTAAAGCAATGTTACCAAAGCATTTCCAAATGAATCAGAGAATCAACAGAGGTACCTTGCACTGGAATAGAGGGGAAAAAAGCACTATTTCAGCTCAGTAGTCATTGATATGACACATGGAGAGGAAACTCACAACCCGCAATGGACAAGTGTCTGGTACAACAGTACAACCGGTCCCAGCAAAATATAGCCAGGAATTGAAAGATTTTCAAAACTAACCCATATAGGGCACTAGTTATAAACACAAACACTCTCTTCTGCTTTCAAACCAGTATTTCTCCTTCAAGAGAAGCAACAAATAAAATAATTTACCTTTGAGTACTCTGACAATGGGAGCTGGAGGGTAGCAGTGTCTTTGAATACTCTGAGGGATTACAGCTTGGCACATTTAAATTTGCCATTCCACAGAGAGGTTGTGTACCAAAGGAAGATATCCAGAAAGCTTTTAGCATCAAAGGAACTGCAAGCCCTGCTCCCTTTCTTTGCTCCATTTAGCCTGATGACCTCTTTTTGTTCTCAGTTAGCAAAAAGACAGAAAGGCTAGATCTCTCAGGAGACTGTGGCACCAGGTATTTGGGTTCAAATTTCCTTTCTTAGTTGAGAAGCTGAGTCAATGCTTATTGTCCAGTTATTCCAGTCAACCTAGAGAAATACGTGCCAGGGGTGGCACTGGAGACAGAGAAAGCTAAATTACTCCCTCTCCTCACCTGGGCTTGGTGTACCTGTTCCTACATGAGTATCCTCCTTACCCCAGACATCCCAAAAGCAGAAGCAGTTGTAGAGGATTGCTAATACCAAAAATTAGTATTGAAAGAACGGGTACAATAAAGTTTCATCATGTTCACTTTGGGAAGACAAGGTCTTCCTTTGGAGAATTTCCTGAAGGAAAGAACAGTGGCAATAGACTTGAAAAAAGAAAGCAAATCACACACTCTATCCTTCAAAATTTAAAAGAATACCAGATGCAATTACATTAATGATTAGAAGATCTAACAGAAGCGTATTTAAATTCATTAACTTAGTCCACATTTCACTGCCTCAGGAGACCAGCTATTCCTGGAATACAGGGCTATAAGATACAAACTACATCTTGCTTGTATTTGATCAAAAGCTTGTGGAAGTTCCAGTGATTTGGCTGTTAACATCTCTTAGGTAACAATTAGTGGCTTGAGTGCAGCCCTGAAGAGAAGGATTTGTTGGTGTCAGTGGATGAAAAACTTAACATGAGCTGGCAGTGTGTGCTTGCAGCCAGAAGCCAAAACAACCCTGGGCTCCTTCAAGAGAAGTGTGGCCAGCAGGACAAGGAAGGGGATTTTGTCCTTTTACTGGGCTCTGGTGAGACTCCAACTGTAGTTACTGTGTCCAGTTCTGGAGCCCTCAACATAAGAAGGAGACTAAGCTGTTGGAGCGAGTCCAGAGGAGGGCCATGAAGATGATAAGAGGGCTGGAGCACCTCTCTTGTGAGGACAAGGCTGAAGGAGTTGGGCTTCTTCAGCCTGGAGAGAGAAGGCTGAGGAGGAACCTCGTAGTAGGTTATCAATACCTGAAGGGAGCTACAGAAAGGCATGACCAGGACTTCTTAATAGGATATGTGATGGCAGAACCAGGAATAACAGATGTATATTGGAAGAGATACTGAGCACAGTGAGACAATGGAAGAGGTTGCCAAGAGAGGTTTTGGATGCCGCTCAATCTTTGGAGGTGTTTAAGGCCAGGCTGAATGAGGCATTGAGCAACCTGGTCTAGTGGGAGGTGTCTCTGTCCATGGCAGAGGGGTTAGAACTAGATGATCTTGAAGGTCCCTTCCAACCCAAACCATTCTATGATTCTAATTAGGCTCCCCCGGCAGCAACCATTGTTTGTGAGAGAAAATGCGTTGTGGAAACCTATGTGTTGGGGCCTTCGGACTTGCTGAAGATTTGTTTGTTCCACTATACTATGAAAAGCAGACAAGGGCAAAGTGAGGCTGTTTCCAAACAGAGACTCATTTTCCCTGTGAGTATCAGCAATCAAAAGATGCTCCACCTATGTGAAAACTGTTTACTTTAGGTTTTGCTCATTTCTTGCAACATATGTTTGAAGCAAGAAGTTTTTGCCCTTGTGCACTCATGAGCACAAATCCCCTCCCCTCAGCAGTCACAGAGTGGCTTTGCCACCCCCACTAGACAGCTGTCTAGTGGCAGGTACCAGCTGGGGCCAAGCTGACACTTCTCCCAGCTCCTACCCTCCCAGGCCAGGAGGGATCCTCTCTCTGTTCAGGGGGTACTCCAGGGCCCCTGGACACAGTACCAGGCTCCAGGGGCTGGAGAGATACAGGATGAAACCTGTTAGCAGAACAGATGCACACAAACGTTCTTCATCTGTCCCAGGAGGCCACTAAACTAACATGGAGACACTGACTTAATTCCTTTCTGGTTTTGCCAGGGGACCCATTTCTCTGTTACTGGACAGGAAAAGACTTAATTAAAGATAACTGGGATTTTCTGTTTATGGTAGGGTTAAACATGCATCTGTCCTGAAACCTTGCTCTGCCTTTATATGCTATGCCTAGGTTTGGTCTCCTCCATCCTGCAAGATGAAGCTCCCCCTCTGGATAACAGCATTGAGGGATTTTTTAAATAATTTGAAGAGTTGGAGCCTCCCCTCTCCTCCCTCCATGGTCCTCAGTAATCAAGTGGAAGAAACACCAAGGACAGACTTGACCAGAGACAGATGGCAACACCTGTGCCTAAACCATTGTGCTGACACTTTCAGGGCTCATTCCAAGATTTCACAGAACCACAGAATATCAGGGATTGGAAGGGACCTCAAGAGATCATCTAGTCCAATCCCCCTGCCAAAGCAGGAACACCCAGATCAGGTCACGCAGGAAGGCGCCCAGGTGGGGCTTGAATGTCTCCAGAGAAGGAGACTCCACACCCTTTCTGGACAGCCTGTTCCAGTGTTCTCTAACCCTCACCCTGACAAAGTTTTTTCTTGTATTTCTGTGAAACGTCTTGTGTTCCAGCTTGCACCCACTGCCCCTTGTCCTATCACTGGAGGTCACTGAGAAGAGCCTGGCACCCTGCCTCCATCCCCCTGACAAGATTTTACTCCTGGGAGTTTCGACCCATGGCGGAGAGCTCCACATTATGGAAGCATCTGCTCTCCCTCCACTCCTCTGGGAATTTGCACCATTCCATAAGAGCTGTAGTTCAGACCCAAACTAGAAGGTTTATACCCCAGCTATTTGTGCTATGTAAATGTTGTGTCCTCACCCTGTGAAACTCTAACTGAAGCACATGAGAAACCCTGATGATACAGCAAAGGAGCAGGAACAGTCTCCCACTGAGTCTCTTTGTTCAAATGAATACAGTGGAAATGTGGCTACAGCTAGAGCAAAATGTCCCACTCTGCTTTAGCACTTCAGTAGCAAAAGAGAAGTAGAGAGATCAATTTTATTTGGCTTTAAAAGCCAATATAAGGCAGCTGACTTCCCCCTGAAAGCAAAGAATAATTTAAGCATCAAAAATCACAGCTTTAAGACATTCAGTGTTTCAGCCCTAGCCTGGCAACACCTCACAGCTGAGGGGATGGAGGTGAGAGCTCTGCACAGGATGGAGGAAGATGCTCTTCCATGACTCATCAGCCGTCCCTCTAGTGAACAAGGATATAATACAGCGTTACTCATAAAAATACCTACTATAACCAAAAGCAAGAAGAAAATAGGAGGAGAAGACAGAGAAGAGGACAACAGACTGCACTGGTCCAAAAACACTCACCACTAACTTTCAATTCTAACACTATTTGCAAGAAACTCAACTCAAGACATGTGATTCTGCCACGTTTCTGTCTCAGAATCAGAATTAAACACAGACTCGGATCCTCATTCTGGTGAACTATATTTTTTTTTGTTATATATGGGAACGTTATCATACATACTATATATAGTGTTCCAAATACACAGGAAGATTCCCCTTATTGTCACATTTTTGGGACAATCCTTAATGCTGCTCCAAAAGAGTCTAATTTAAGCCCATTCCAACATGAGACAGCTTTCCTGTGTGGGGGCTGGAATTCAGCCTGAGCTGAAGTTACTTGCAGCAGACCCCGAAAAACCATCTGTGTTGTGTTAATATTTTGGGATGGATTTACATAAAATTGAGTGGGAGTTTTCTCTTTCCAGAGTCCCCAGTCTCAGAGAAATGAGATGTTCTTTGCACCTTAGGGCCTATTACTATGACAAACACTCAATGGATGAGGCTTCTGATGGCCTCAGAAACCGGGTGCCAGAGATGTGCCTTGCATCATTCTCACCATCTGAGACCTGCAAAGGCTGCCATGAGTTTTGAGAATGGGTACTGAAGATGGTGGGTGGCAGATCTATGAATAACATTCCAATTTTCTAACCCAAAGAAGCTTTGATGCCTTTTACTACCCCTTCCCTTTGTCTTAAAGCTACTGGTTATCCTTGACAACAGGTAGCAGCATCTGCATTTCTATTCATTTCCACTGAGGAGAAAAATATTCTAAAAGAACTCAGAATGATCCAGGTGACAGGATAGGAAGGACAAGGAATGAAGACTAGAAAAGGGGAGCTTGAGATGAGCTGCAGTTAAATTTGTAAAGATGCAATCTGATTAAATTTCTTAAATTAAATTTGCAAAATGACTTAGAGTATTGCACATATCAGCCTTGAGTTCATCACGAGGTCAACAGGGCTGTAAAATAAAGGGCTTCCCTTCTAAAGAGGTAAAATGAGAAACTTTCAACATTTTTTTCCAGTCAAAAAACCTGGAAAACAGTTTGTGCAGTGAAAAGTGTTCCAAGTGAAAAGATTAATTTCTGTTTTGGGGTGAAAGTAGCCGGACATGTTATCATTCAAATGGTTCCTTTTTAGATCTGTATCTACCATAATCCTACCTTTCCTTTTTCTTTCCACGGGTAAGCTTTTTACAGGTCTTAAAAAAACTCCATTAATTCCAAAGGGAGAAAGGGGATTTTTTCAAATGATCCCTCTTGCTCAGGATGAATTACAAACACACCTGGCCCTGCTGCAGGTTGAACGCTGAATGCCTCAGAGGTCAATTGTCACTTTGAATACACAGAACATGCCTGCACACTGATGGAGAATTGCTGCTGTCACAAATGTTTTTCTGGGCACCAATGCTGATCTCTCCCACTCTACCTTCCCCTGCTTGGCAGATGCACTCATCTGAAGCTGTTCCAGCCACTGCTGCTTTGCTGGAATCCTTCTGCCTGACTCTTTAGTCACAACTCGTCTCTACACTGTTCTGATGAAGTTTCATTCCACAGGGCAGAAACTGAACTCAAAGGAAAGATCCGCACCAACTCCTAGGGATTTTGGATTGTACTTCACCTGCTTGCCTGCTAAATGCCTTCCTTGGGGCTGTTCAGCCTGGAGAAGAGAATGCTCAGGGGGGATCTCAGATTAGCTTCTCAATACATGAAGGGGGATACAGAAAGGCTGGGGTAGGACTTTTGAATAGGGCCCAGGATGACAGGACTAGGAAGAATGGGTGTAAAGGGGAAGAGGGGAGATTCAGGCTGGAGATATAGGAAAGAAATCCTTTCCTATGAGGGTGGTAAAACACTGGAACAGGGTGCCCAGCGAGGTGTTTAAGGCCAGGCTAGATGAGGCACTGAATAACCTGGTCTAGTGGGAGGTGTCCCTACCTATGGCTGGGGGGCTGGAACTAGATGATCTTGAAGGTCCCTCCCAACCCAAACCATTTTGTGATTCTATGATTCTGAAGCAAAAGCTGCATATGAGCTCTCCTATGACAGACTGACAATGCTAGATGAGGACACCTGAAGGAACAGATGCAAAGAAGGTTGCAGAGACAGACATAGGGCTAGAGACTTGCTGGTGGAAGAAGGATCACCCCTGAGGGACCGTGGGCCGTGGAGGACTCACACCAGGATAGGATTTTTCCTGAGGGACTGCAGGCTGCTGTTGACTCATGCTGTAGCCAGCACCAGGAAGAAGAGAATACCAGTAAGAACTGTGGAAGTGGGGCAGGCAAAAACCATTACACATGACAACAATCCCACACAATCCTGCAATTCACACTCAAATCCTTATTGAGAATAATAATCTCAAGGTAAAGTAGGAACTTGTATCCCCACCTAATTTCAATGCTGGTCCTTTCTCAGAAAGGGACAACAAGGACACCAATGGTGATGTCACCTCCTTGCAGAAAAGACAGGTATGTTTCAGTGAAGACGTGGACCCTTTCCAACTCATTAGTCATAGAAAGAGCTTTTGCAAGCTATTCGCTAGAGCAACTTTGCTTTATGTGTTCCCACCAGTTTCCTTAGGCTACATCCATGCCATCAGATCCAGAAGCTCTTACCCAGCTGGGACAACCAGTTCATCCTGGTGTCCAGGGAAACCCCTGCCACCCCTGTGCTGTGATTTCGATGGGCTGGAGGAGAGATGAAGGCTGTTCTAGGAAGGTACCTTCTTAGCATGACAGAGGGATCAGGGTACAATGCTGCCTTAAAATACACATATATCCCATACTTCAGACAAAAGCAGATTGTCCTAGATCTTTTTTAAGGATAATCTGTGGGGAAAAAGCAATTGTCAAGCCTTGTTAAGAAAGCTAGATACTGTTTTCTCCCCAGAATTATGTCTTAATTGCCATTATCACAATATCAACCTTGTGTGCCCAGTTTGTCACCTGGGAGTCTGTTGATCTCATTGCCTTCAGTAGAAGGAAGCACTGGAGACTCCAAAATGTTCAACAGCTGCCAAGAAAACTAAACACTTCCTCCTTGCTAATTCTCTAACAAGCTAAACCCAACCCAAACCTAAGAAAATAGAAAATAAGAAAATAAAAGCCATAGTAGAAAGCTGAGGCCTCTCACTTCAGCCAGTGCAGTGCTTTGCCATGAAAACTCCAGAGTCTCTCAGTCCATTCACGTGGCATCTACTGACCCTAAGTTCCCTCCTGTTCACATGTTCAAGGCAGGTTTTATACTATTTGTGGGTGGAGATGATAAAAGCCAAAAGTTTTATGGATTGCCAGATGAATGCATTCAGAAAATCTGACTCAGGACATTGGAAAACCACCGGACCAGCTGAAAAATTCCACCACATTAAGCTGACCTCATTCTGCTTAACTCCAAGTATTCTTGCGGTGGAGCCCAGGCTCCTTCCAGCTCCAAGTTACTTGTTCTGGTAACCTCGTGAAAGCTGCAGGAGGTGTCTTCTGCCAAACCTCCTGCTCTCACAGCAGTGATCAACAAACACCCACAATTCCTGTTAGCTACGGCCCACTTCTGGTCTATTTTTGGACTTCTAGAAGCTGTTAAAAACTAATATCCTCTCATTCCCTCCTCCTAGAATCTCATTTATTACTCTGCCTCCTGGACAGTTACACTTGTCTTTCTCTTAGATGGCAATTTGTTTCCTATGATAAATTTTGGATGACCCTAAGGGGCTGTAAGCACATGGACTGGACTATAAAGTGACAAGGAAAGATTTAAGCAACTGGGACTGCTTAGGCAAGGGGAAAGTGTGCTAATTAAAAGAAGGAATAGTTAATATCAGGAGACAAAGCCCAAAGATCCTCCAGGAGGAGCACCCTGGCAGTAGAACAGCTTCTTGTCCTGCTTAAAGTGCAGCTCTCCTCTCAAACAGGGCCATGAAATGACAGAAAAACTCACTCTCCAAGAGTATCAATTGTTATGTCTGCTGCCTTGAAATACATTTTTAGTACATTTTCTTAACTGTTAGCACTATGTAACTGTTTGCTTTTCTCACATGTGACCCTAGTTTTAATACAATGACAACCCAATGGTTCAGGAACTCAAGGGGCACAACTGTCACTTGCTATAGAATCATAGATTGTTTTGGGTTGGAAGGGACCTTAAAGATCATCTAGTTCCAATGCCCCTGGCACAAGGGGATTAAAGCATTTACACACTGTGAAGCACAACTTATCACTAACCTGTCCTGCCTTCAAGGCACATTAGTGGCTACAATCAGGAAGTGTGTAGTGTGGGTCAAGAAAGGGCAAGAGGTAGTTTCTGGATGCCAGTGATACCCAGTCTGCCTCGTCTCACAGGCTGAGAGCTCGGGCTGTTGAGACTGGAGAAGAGAAGGCTCCAAGAGACCTCACAGCAGCCTCCCAATGCCTGAAGTGGCTACAGAAAAGCTGGGTAGTGGCTGTTTGCCAGGGCATGGAGTGA
>VZTY01022205.1:70227-122408 GCA_013400935.1 Turnix velox | reverse complement strand
AAAAAAAAAAAAAAAAAAGACCACAGACAGCAACTGTCCTGTGCTGGAATAGTAGAGCAAATGTGTCAGCTTTGGTGGGTGGAGGAAGTCATGCACAACCTTGTAGGAATATGTTAACTAAACATCTGGGCCAGGTCAGTGGGGGCTATCATTGCTCAGCATTGCCTCCAAGCTAATTAGCCCTACTGATGGCAATGTAACACTGCTGCCTGGGCAGTTCTGCCTTGGCTCAGGTTCACTGAATAGAAACACTGACATCAAGGTGCTGTGAAACTCCTCTCTTCCCCCAGGGCAGAGCCAGTTGCTGAGAAACTGGCCCTCCAGCCACCAGACTCATGTGGGGACAGGCATCGGGCAAGTTTCAGCTCTGAGGCTCACTCATCATTAGGCTGTGATGAAAATCAGGGCCTTCTGCCAGGGTATGCTTCCATCCACCTTCCTTTCTGTTTATGCAGTATAAGACAGGAAGGAAATGAAATCTCAGATGAAGTGACTCTACCCAAGGGCTCTCAATAGAGTGAAGAGAATGGAGCCCGAAATAAATCCCAGTTATGATCTCACTCCTCTGAGCAAAGGCAAATGAGAAATGAACAAGCACACGTGTGAGGAGACATACAATTCACTGGGTTCACACGGTAACAAAAGTGAGCTGGAACATGAACTATGTCTGCCTTTCATCCCAAAAACGTTACAGGCAGTCTCTTATTGCCTCAATATTCATCAATGTACACAGTTAATTTGCTGAGTGCCCTATTTGAGAGGGAAAGTAGTGACAATCACAGAATATCAGGAATTGGAAGGGACCTCAAGAGATTATTTAGTCCCATCCCCCTGCAAGAGCACGAAAACCCAGATCAGGTAACACAGGAATGTGTCCAGATGGGGTTTGAAAGTCTCCAGAGAAGGAGACCCCACACCCTCTCTGGGCAGCCTGTGCCACTCTTCTCTCACTGTGAAAAAGTTTCTCTCATATTTCTGTGGAACTTCCTGTGTTCCAGCTTGCATCCATTGCTCCCTGTCCTATCATTGGAGGTCACTGAGAAAAACCTGGCTCCATCCTCCTGACATTCACCCTTTACAAACTCACAGACATGACTGAGGTCACCCCTCAGTCTCTTCTTCTCCAAGCTAAAGAGACACAGCTCCCTCAACCCTTCCTCAGAAGGGAGATGCTCCAATCCCTTCATCCTCTTTGTGTCTTTGTGCTGGACTCTCTCCAGCAGTTCCCTGTCCTTCTTCAACTGAGGGCTCCAGAACTGGATACAATACTCCAGATGTGGTCTCATCAGGGCAGAGTAAAGTGATTCAAAAAAACATAGTAAGTGGAAGAGGAAGTTATTATAGGGCAGGAGAGCTAAACGGGATAAGCCACAGTGGCAGCTGAGACCTGCTGCTGTGACAGCACCTGTGTTTCCAGTTTCCTCTTGATGCTGGATGGGAAAGGCCAGAGGAGGAAGAGACAGGAGCACTGCTCCCACAGCATCCCCGCTGCTCTTCTGGATGTCCCCCTGCAAATTGAGGAGCTGAGATACAGGAAACACTGCCCCAGAGTTGGCCTGGTCCTGCCTCACTTACACTGCAGGTCCGTGGCACAACCATAAGGATGGCTGAGGTATCAAAGGGACTTTTAATCACAAATAGCATGGTACTGATGAAAATATGTTCTGTTAGTAAAGATGAAGTAAAAACTAGCACGGGTTGCATGGAATTGTGCTCTGGCTCCAGCACTAGCTCTTAAACAAGAAAGTACTGCTCTCTGTCTGCTGCACTTCACTCCCTGCTGAGCCCAGGGCAGATTCCAGTCATTCCAAGCCTAAAGAGAGATTTAAGGGTGTAAGATGCAAGCACGTCAAATCACAGATTTCCTTTTATTTTCTTTTACTTCGTGCTGATGGGCACAGTGTCTCCTATCAGCAAAAATAAGAGCATCACCCATCTTTTTCCAGGGTTCAAAACAAGAGCACAGAACAATTGCCTAGGGAGAACAAGATTTTTTGCTTAATTCAAAACCACTTTTTTTCTCATTAGTGAAAGGGAAGGGAGTAGAAAAATTAATAAATATAACTTTAATAGTAATCACACAGGGAAAAGTTGAAATGAAGTTAAATAAATGAAGTTTAATAATGAATTTTAACTACAGGGGCTTTCATTCCACTTTTCAAATGGATCTTAAAAACTCTGCCCTTGGAAACCCTGACTGTATTTATGAAATAAAGAATAATTCAACATAGCTGCAGTTGACACTTCCCACACCACTGATGGTAATAGCACTGATGTGATCAATCTGCAGAATTCTTTCAAGTTCTTACATCTGGCTGTTAATACAGCTCTGAATCACAATGCCTTTTGCAGCCCCTAATTTTGGGAAGGGATGCATGCAAGCAGAACTGAACTACTCCCCTTAAGCTTCTGTGTGCCAGCTCACAAAGGCCGGACTGCTCCAACACCACATCTCAGGCAGGGCTGGAGTCGGAAACATGAAAGAGCTGCCCTGGCATCCTGGCTGTAAGCTTTGGATAGGAAGAGGAGAAGGCTCCAGAATGTGCCTGGAGGAGAAACGTGCTTAAATGTGCCCTGGCACGCCAGCTGAACAAGTGAGGGCTTTGTCTCTCTGAGGACAGAAATAATAATTTTTGGAATCCTACAAATGCCAAATTGTTCTTGAGATCCGAAGAAGAGATTAAAACAAGAGGAACTGCCTGCTCCTTTACTATAAAAGCAGCCTCTTACTGGCATATCCCATCACCACCAACATATCAAAATCCCGTTTGCATGCATTCAGCAAGGAGAAAGCTCCATATTGCTGAAGGTTGCTCCTTGTAGGCTGGTAGGATCTCAGCAAAGCACCTGGGATGTACAAATCCCCAGACATAAAAGAAATGAAAAGCCTACTATTAAAAAACAACAAGAACATCAAAGCAACCTCCAAAAACCAAACAACAAAGACATTCAAACTTCAGACAGAAGTTTTTCAGTGACAGAGCTGTCACTGTGTTTCACAACAGCGAGGTAGGACATGCCTTTAAATTTTTGCCTTAATCAGAGCAAAGCATTGACTTGAGAGAACATTACTTGTACTCCATGTTATTGTTTCTGAGGAATCACAAAATTATTAAGAAATTTGTGTTGTGTTAAATCACAGAACCACAAAATATCAGGGATTGGAATGGACCTCAAGAGATCATCTCATCCAACCCCCTGCCAGAGCAGGAACACCTAGACCAGGTCACACAGGAACACATCCAGATGGGTTTTGAATGCCTCCAGAGAAGGAAGCTCCACAGCTCTCCAGTGTTCTGTCACCCTAACTCTGAAAAAGTTTTTTCTTATGTTTCTCTAGAACCTTCTATGTTCCAGCTTGTACCCATTTCCCCTTGTCCTATCATTGGAGGTCACTGAGAAGAGCCTGGGTCCATCCTCCTGACACTCACCCTTTACATATTTTAAAACTATTAACCTTGTTTTCCAGAAGGTGGACTCTTAACTGTGGGGACACTTTTAGGGAACAAACTCAATCCCATGTGCACATCACTTTGTGGACATTGGAATCTCCAGAGTTTCGGAAACTCAAACATACACATGAAGCAGACAGTACTCCATAAACAGCCACATCATTGAGTAACTTCATCTACATGATGATCTTCAATATCAAGTTAATATGCAAAATATTCTTGTTCATTTTGACTGGTGGGACTGGGAAGAATGTGATTGTAGTTCCTGGAGTTTCAGAAAACTATTCACAGCTTATTAGCAAAACCCATGTTCTTTCTTCTCCTTCAAAATTATGCTTGAATCTAAGATCATAGAATGGTTTGGGTTGGAAGGGACCTTCAAGATCATCTAGTTCCAATCCCGCTGCCATGGGTAGGGACACCTCCCACTACACCAGGTTGCTCAATGCCACATCCAGCCTGGCCTGAAACACCTCCAGGGATTAAGGGTGAGTCCACAACCTCTCTGGGCAACCTCTTCCAGTGTCTCACCATCCTCAGAGTAAAGAACTTCTTTCTTCTCTCCAGCCTAAATCTCCCCTCTTCCAATTTGCATCCATTACTCCTAGTCCTGCCATCCTGCATCCTATTAAAAATGTCATAACACCACCAGCTGTGCTGCCTGGACATATATCATTCCATGAATCCCTTCCAAACCCACAGCTTACAAATACCAGGTGAGGAGGAGTTCAGATTCCTTCAAGTCTTCAGCTCTGCTCAAATCTGGCCACTCATTCTTTTCAATTAATTTTCCTGACAACTAAACAGAGAGGCCCTTCAAAACAACTCATAGGCCAGACTTTCAATTAAAACAGTAAAGGGTGCCTAGAACGTACTTGGGAAATGTTCAGAAAGTAATGACCTTCCCATTTGAGGCTAACCGCACAGAAAAACCCCAGGTCTCTCAGGAGATTTCAAGTTTTACTAATCCATTTGGAAGTGAAGACATTTTAATGTAATTTGTAAAAGAATTTTGGAAGCTTGTGTTTTCATTTACTTGCCAAATCCAAGAAAGAAACCTACCATGCAGGAGAGAAAATCTATGCTTAACAACTACAAGAAAAAAACTGTGCTCAGAGTCCTTAGGCATGCTGGAGGGGAATGAGAAGAACCTGCTTTGTGGTGGCATCTAGCACAATGTCCCTATGGCTGACTTAGAAGCCTCTGTAATTTTCCCCTGTATTCAGCTCAAAGCCATTCACTGACACCAAGGAGACTGTGGCTTTGAGTCCTTCCCCAAAGCATTCTACAACAGAACACCAATGCCAGCAAGGCAGCAGGAAGGAGAACAAATTGTGCTCCTCACAAAGACTCTGGATTTAACAGCTTCTCCTACTTGAAGCAGAATCTCAAACTAGTAATCCAGGATTGTCTCTATTAGAGGACAGGAATCCAGTCTTGCTTCTAAAGTTTGGAAGATAAACATTAAGAAAAGGCTGGAAATGCTTCGTTACCTGGCAAAATTAAAGTAAATAACCAGTGCCAAACTGAAAAGATTAAAAATTAATCCAGCTTTAGGTGTTAAGACTTGCTATTGGTCTTACTTGTCTTCCATGTGAAGATACTGTTAAACTCCAGGAGAATGCTTTCAAAGCATGCTAGCCAGTAATTCTATCTAAAGACAGAATTAGGGATCTTACTGTTACAGTTTGGGTTTGATATTTAGAAAACAACTTGGAAACCAAATGTTAAATGATCCAGGTCAACAGAGATGATTTTGCCCCTCTACTTGGGTCTGGTGAGGCCGCAACTGGAGTTACTGCATTCAGTTCAGGAGCTCACAACATAAGAAGGACATTGAGCTGATGGAGCAGGTCCAGAGGAGGCCACAAAGATGATGAGAGGGCTGGACCACCTCCCTTTTGAGGACAGGCTGAAGGAGTTGGGGTTGTTCAACCTGGAGAAGAGAAGGCTCAGGGGGGACCTCAGAGTAGCTTCTCGAGGGCTACAGAAAGGCTGGGATGAGACTTATGAATATGGTCCACGATGACAGGACTAGGAATAATGGACGTAAATTGGAAGAGGGGAGATTTAGGCTGGAGAAAATAAAAATCTTTCCTGTGAGGGTGGTGAGACACTGGAACAGGTTGCCCAGAGAAGTTGTGGATGCCCCCTCTCCCCTTGAGGTGTTTAAGGCCAGGCTGGATGAGGCATTGAGCAACCTGGTCTAGTGGGAGGTGTCCCTGCCCATGGCAGGGGGGTTGGAACTAGATGACCTTGAAGGTCCCTTCCAACCCTTCTATCCCCAATCATTCTATGATTTTATGACTTAGCTCAGTAGAAAATCTTGCAAGTTGAAAATCCTCTATCTTTTTGCTACAACCCTCCTCAAGAGCCCATACAATAGTCTCTTTCAGGCAAGCTTTTAATCTTACAAAAAATGGATGTGTTACTCCATTTGCTAAGTTATTTACTTTGTGATGCAAAAGCTGGGCACAAAGTTGATATACTACTGTATTTATACAGACCCACTTTTTACAGGAGTGCAAATTTCTATAGATGGAAGCTCAGTCCATGCAAAGTCCTGCTTGGGATGCAATTTGTGGTTCTGCAGCTTCTCTACAACTTGATTTGTCTTAGCCAAAGAGAACAAAAGCAGAAAATCTGGACTGAACAGATTTTGGTTTGTTTCTTTTTCCTTCAAAAGAACTGCTGATGTCAAAAAAATGTCAAAACACAAGTAGATGATCTTGAAGGTCCCTTCCAGCCCAAACCATTCTGTGACTCTGACAAATGCTGCCATCACAGTAACATCTGCCACACAGCAGAGTCTCAGGAAAAGGTACAAGTAGTCAAAATAAGAGTCAGGAATTTTTGCCCATATGGGTTGAGCAAGAACCCACATTGTGGAAAAAAAAAATCATCAGGGAGTTGAGAGCTCTGTTCTGGGTTCAGTATCATTACCGAGAGTCAGGCCCAAAGCACACTTTGCACCAAATGTCAGGGAGAAAAAAAATTAGCTTTCACCTACTTTTCCCCAACAGGCAGAGTCTGCTACAGACAGTCACAATGAGTTGCCACCTGAGGGACTCATTTCTGGGAGATGGGGCTATCTGTCAGGGCTGAGCTACTTTCCACCCATCCCTTTTCCATTCCTGGAATGTCCCTGCAGTCCATCCCCAGGCTAACAGAATCTGTCACATCTCATGCATCTTGTCAGGCTGTAAGGAGCAGGAATAGTGCTAAATTCTAGTAAAGTACCTCGTCTAACCAGGCTACCATATAAATCAAAACCATCACTTCGTTTGATGTACCTTTGTCTTCTGTTGCTAAATGGAAGTGTCAGAGACACAATGGGGGAGAGAAGAAGGTTGGCTTTCTTTTTAATACCATTCAAATCACTTGAGTCCATGGGATTACACGTAGCTTTCTCTTGGGCATTGCTGAAACAGTTTTCTTTCCTTCTCTCCTTCATTCTCAGGATCCATTTTGAGATTTGCCAGGACAGGACAGATTATCTTTCTTTTTTCCAGATATAACCAAAGGCAGGGAAAGGACTACCGTGTTGAGGCAGAAAAGTTTGGGGTATGTCCTGACTACACACTTAGGAATAACTAACACAGACTGCTCAGGTGACATATAAAAAATTTTACAAGTCCATGTGGGTCAACTTTTTGACAGTTTCACCACTAACTGTTTGCTACAGATAGATATAATTAAATCATTTTTAGACACACAGGACACGAATTCTTTAGCTGCTTGATGGGGCACTGAAATACTCTTCACCACCAGGAGAACTGCAGAGTTTGGATCTATTTTTCATGGATTGTTCCAGGAGCTGCAACTGTCTTCTTTCACATCTGATAAATTATGGGCCTATTATGCACCTCTTGTTTCAATCAAATCCAGGACTCTTGTAAGCAGAACAGGCACTGAGAGCTCCAATTCTTCCATGTATTGTGGGATGGTGACCACCTCCCAAATCTGCACATCTACACAGTGCAGCAGAAACAGCCAGCACATGCCTCAACAGGAGAGTGAGAACCTCCTGAAGAGCCTCAAAAGACATTTTGAGGGAATCTGGGCTAGGCCTACATAAAAATTCAATGAAATAGCAGCAAGGCTCTGTGCTGAGCTCATGTAGAAAGAGAAAGCAGAGAGAGAGGTCAAAACTGTCTTGTATTTCACAACCTTGTTTGGAATCATGTTGCTTTATGGTCCAGGAAATATTGGTCCTGCAAGGCATCCACAAAGGTTCCTGGAGAACTCCCCATTTGTTTGCCGAAAGTCTTGTGTCTGCCTCTTTCTGTAAGTACTCAGTGGGCGATGAGGAGATGAGCACATTGCTTTATAGCTTTTTCTTTTCCTTAGAGACTTTTGGGGTTAGTGAATGATGACACTACAAAATATATGGAAGAATGATCTCCTGGAACAAAACCCATGAATTTTCCATCAAGTTTTGATGAAAATTAATGAGAAATACATACAGTCATGGTCATCTTAGCCAATATTGACTCTCTTGGACTAGTCACCAGATGAAATCATGCCCTGGAATGCAGTCTACTTTGCCAAAAGCAGTATTTCTTTCTGGAATTCAATTTTCAAACCCAACAAACAACCTGTCCTGTCTTAACTGAAAATACCAGACAAGAGTGTCATATTTAAAGTCTGCACTAAAAGTTTGATGGGAAAAAAAAAGGAAAAACAAAGATAAACAAACAACCCTTCTGTCTCTTTACCTAGTTCTGACAGTTTATTCAAATATTCCTTTCAGGCTGCAAAGAAGAAAGGACTAACACTTTTAGAGAGCTGGCTGGCTTCCAGCCCTGTCACACAAGTCAGAGACGACCTATTCCCCTGCCACACTTCCCTCAAAATGAGGAGTCTTGCAGCATTAAAAAGTGACTTTCTCTCAACTTAGAGAAACACTCAAGCTGACCTCATATTCATTCCCTTTAAGTTCAAAGATGTCCTTAAGCCATTTGCAGACCAAGGATGCATCATCCAAGTGGGAAGACATGCTTGTGTGTGTGTGTGTGTGTGTGTGTGTGTGAGGTGGCTGATATTCTGGCACACATCTAACCTGGCATGTTTGGAAGTGGCAGCTCCAAGGTGCCCTGTATCAAAGCCAGTGCACACCTCCAGATATCATTTAGCTAAGACCTTAGAGCACAATGACAGGCAAGGTCACCTAAAGGTATTAGGCAGTAGTTTATCCCTAGAATCTGTGTAGTTGTACAGGGATGTATGTTTGCACAAGGCATGACTCAATGTCAGCAGGTAAGAACTAGCTTAGAATCACAGAGTTCGACGGGACCTTCAAAGGGGCCTTGAATGTCTCCAGGGATGGGGCCTCCACCACCTCTCTGGGCAACCTGTTCCAGTGTCTCACCGAGCTCCTGGTGAAGAATTTCTTTCTAACATCTAACCTAAACCTGACCTGCTCTAGGATATTGTTTTGCTAATTGTAGAACATCAAAAGATGAGTGAAAGCAGGAAATGCTAGACTTTTTGAGAGACTACTGGTAAACTGCTTGTGAACCACACAAGCTGCTGCTGGCCATGTGCTCAAGAAAAATCAAAACCCAAAGGTTTGCCAGGTTATTCCACATCTATTTGTGTCAATGGGAATAAACGTAGAAGTTGGAGAACAAGGAAAGCAGGGAGCAATCAGGCTGCTGAAGGATGTGACAAAACACAGCACCATGAGGAACTTCCCCCAGGCAAAAATGAGTCCTGCTTTCATTCCTGCCTCACCTTCACAATTGTGATGATCTGTCCTATATCTGAGAGAAAGATCCTAGAACAGAATGGGGAAATCACTGATGTGGGTCCTACATCTACTTGCAGAACAAAATTTGCCTCCTTTGACTGTAGTCACTCCATTCAAGTAGAAAGACAACACTTTAGAGAGGGGATGCTGTATTCAGAACTTGCCAGGGATGGCAAGTAGGAAGGATGTGCTGTTGGAGCAGAGACAAAAGAGGCTTCTGGGGTTTTTTACGAAGGTAGTCTGCACTGGCCTGAGAATGTGACAAAATCTGCATCTCCTCCTGTGAGACTTGCTTGAAGACAGTAGAAATTGAGACTGGGGTAAGACAACCTAATTCACATGTGCTCTGCCTTGGCCCATTTCAGTTCCTGCTGAACTCTGTGGAGTTTTATCAGTTAATTCATTGAGAGTGAAGCCAGTACTGAATTTTACTTTATTCCTGGCTGTGCCTCAGGATGAACACGTCATTCTTGACACTTACCTCCCCGTATTAAAATAAAGCCCCACACAAAGGCACTTAATCTTCACTTGGACCAGCCGGAGATTTTTTGCACTGATTGTTATATCAGAAACGTGCTGTATTTGATATTGAAAGGGCAGCAATTTCCTTCCAGCAAATATGTATTTATGTCATGGAGGTGATGTGTCCAGAATAGGGAGATAGGAAGGAGAAAAAGGAGCCAGCAGCAATCTTGCTTATCTGTGCCTTGCTGTGTTCACAGTCCAGGAGAACTGATATCTGAATCACTGAGATATGGCCTCACTCCTCGTGGGATTGCAGTAACCATCTTCACATGAAAAATAGCTAACAACATGCTACATATAAAAGAGCTTACTACAACCAATCTCTACTGCTCCATTTGAAGATTACTAATCTAATTTCTTCATGATTATCTTTTCAGAAATTGGATCCAGCTGTTCAACAGTCTTCAGTGGGAGGTTAATGAATTTTGCTGAGCTTGCAGAACAAAATGTTGAGCTTAAAACAAAACGTATGGGTTCATTTTTAATGAAATGTTTTAAATTCTTAGCTTTTATCTATTTTGCAAGCTTCACAAGTAGCCCTGGCTCTCTTTTAACTTGCTTTTTTGATATTTTTCATTAGCAGAAACTCAAAGGATATGTATTAAAATACATTATATTGTTGCCTTTTTAGCCCAAACAGCATGCAAAAGTCAAAGCCTTCCTGTCTTGTCTCCATGAAAAATGGATATGGCTGCAAAATATTAGACTGAGCAAGAATCTACAAAGTCTTTTTTTTTCCCTAAACACACAAAGAGAAAAAAAAAAAGGAATTCAAATATTCTTAGTAGCTGTGAGAGTGTCAGCAACAGGTAGCTTAAATTTATGACATCTTTCTGGCCATCTCTCAGCACCACTTCCTAACTAGACATTGATTTGCCTTGACTCAGTGTGGCTATACCCTGCCATCTCCAGAACTCATCCTTCCACCAGACTGATGTCTCAGAAAGCCCTGGCTCAGCATCCTTGTATTGGGTTTGTGGGCAAGGTTTTGATAGGGTNAAAAAAAAAAAAGGAATTCAAATATTCTTAGTAGCTGTGAGAGTGTCAGCAACAGGTAGCTTAAATTTATGACATCTTTCTGGCCATCTCTCAGCACCACTTCCTAACTAGACATTGATTTGCCTTGACTCAGTGTGGCTATACCCTGCATAAGTGGATGGACTGTCCATTCTCTCAGGCCAGCTTTTCCATGTAGCTGCCTTGCCAGACCAACAAAATAATTTTTCTAAAGAATAGAAGGCTCAGGGGGGACCTCAAAGTAGCTTATCAATATCTGAAGGGGGCCTACAGAAAGGCTGGGGTAGGACTTTTTAGTAGGATATGGATGGAAGGATGCAAATTGGAAGAGAGGAGATTCAGGCTGGATGTAAGAAAGATATAAGAAAGAAATTCTGTGAGGGTGGTGAGACACTGGAAGAGGTTGCCCAGAGAGGTTGTGGATGTCCCTTCTCTCTCTGGAGGTGTTTAAGGGCAGGCTGGATGAGTTATTGAGCAACCTGGCATAGTGGGAGGTGTCCCTGCCCATGAAAGGGGGCTGGGAATAGATGATCTTGAAGGTCCCTTCCAACCCAAACTATTCTACGATTCTCTGAGTCTGCACTCATATGTATTGCTTTTATATTTTCCAGCATTAGACATTTCAAGATGGACCTTTGGGACAAGTTTTTCACTTCCCATGTCTATGTCCTAAGCAAACACTAGCAGGGTAAGCATTGTGTCTGCTTTACTCTCCAAAACAGTTCTGCATGAGCTGAATGCCTTTGAGTCAGTTCCACAGCTCCTGATGACTGCTCCCCTGTCTGTTTATTCCCTAACTAAACACTGCCAAATACAAAAATTACATGCTACCTTTTTGCAGGGAGAAATAAACTGACCTTCAGTCTCGCTTTGCCCTTTGATATCTAAAACAATAAAAATAATATGAAAAGTTAGTACTTGGTGCACAGTCCCCGTGACTTTTAGGGATATCCTAAGCAGATCTGTAGTGCATGAGTGGACATAGTTTATTACAACTCTGGCATTTTTACATTGGTTTACTATCAACAGGAAGCAAGCTGTTTGAGAACAGCCAGACAAATGGCTTTGTGAGATCTTGCAGCCTCCTAAAGTAATGCTTTTAAGCAGCTAAACTGGGGAAATCTCTCCAATGAGACAGCAATAGCTCACCCTCAGATGTGCTGACAGAAGGACAGAGCACTTCTTCAACCACAGGAAAATCCCCCCCTGCCATCAAGTTAAAAGCTGCACTAGGCTAATTATGAGTCCAGGTAATAACTGCAAGAGGAAGTGGGAGAGACTGTTCCATACAAGTAGTAAAATGCATTTATCCCTCACAAGACTCCTCCTGCAGCTCTCTGAGCGCATGGAATTGTATTCAAACAGCCTGATTTCTATCACAGGCCCTAGCACTAACACATCTTGGTTGTCCCTAATTTATACCCAGGCACATGGCCTTCCGGGGGCACAGCTTCCACCATCCAAACCAAGACCTGAGTGGGAACTCCCAACATAAGGCTAAGCTTAAGGGCCAGCTTTACTTAATAACCTTTGAAAGTTATAAAGTTTATTTACATTTAGACAAGTTTCCTGCTTTGTTGGGCACATGCTGCATCACACCCTGATAGATCTGATGTATCATAGAACCATAGGGTTGAAAGGGACCTTCAGAGCCCATCTAGCCCAACCCCCTGCAGTAAGCAGGGACATAGAATCATAGAATTGTTTGGGTTGGAAGAGACCTTAAAAATCATTTCTTTCCAACCCCCCTGCCATAGGCAGGGACACTTCCCACTAGACCAGGTTGCTCAGTGCCTCATTCAGCCTGGCCTTGAATGTCTTCAGGGACGGGGCCTCCAGCAACTCTCTGGGCAAACTGGCCCAGTAAAATCATTCTCTGAGTGTACCGAAGTCATATTTTTGCAATCTCTTTGCTCTTTAGCTTGGACTGTCAGATAGCAACTGTGGGAAAGGCTGATTTTTAAAATATTGTGAAGAAGTATCATTAACATGCACTTCTTTCTTGCAAACTGAATTAAATACACCCTTGTTTTTATTCTCCTCCTTTGTAATATTCAGGATATCTGTACCACTTCAACACTGCAAATTTTGGGTAGACTCCAAACTTGGAGTATAACTGTTGGATACTGTGGTCTTTTAAACACTGGCAAGGACATCACAGGTGAAAAAGCTTCCTCATATATAAAGCTTAAACAGATCCTACTCTAAAATGACGTTTAACTCCTTCATAATGTAATGGAAAGCAGTATGTATTTTAAGACCAGCTCTGACACTCAAGAGTAGGCACACTCATTTGGAAAGATATAACTTACACTTGGACTCTGAGTACATGCAACACTGTTTAAAAGAGCTGACATGTCCTCTATAAATATTTTTGAGGTAACTTCAAAGGCCTACTGGAATCTCTTCTATGGAACATACGCAAACTCTAGGATTACGCACATAGAGAGGGAGACTTAGCTCAGGGGAAAGATAATGAACAGCCAAGCTCTCTTTCCAAGGTCACAGCATCAAGTACCATTTCCACAGATGTTTCTACCTAGAGACTGATCAGCACTCAATATCAACTGGAGTGGTCCTAATCCAGTCTTTAGGCAGCAGGTATCTATATTAAAAAAATAACCTTTACCCAACTTGATGGACAGTAACCATCAAGGCCAAGAGAGGTGCAAAGGAATGAGCCTGTGCAAATTAATGACCACTTTGACCTACACGAATCCTCATCATTGTTGTAACTCAGCTAATGTTCCTAACATGGCTGCTTCATACTCTGCTTTGGAACTGCAGGGGAAACTCTTCTCTCCAGAGTGAGTGTAAATGGAGAAGGGGATGTCTATGCATCAGTATTTTCCAGGTAGCACTCCCCAACTCTGCTGCATTTTGGTGGAAGAATGACTTGCCTTGATCCTGGCAACAAGGCCAACTGAAGTACCTCCCACCACCCCTCCTTGCCCTGCCCGGGTCTGGTCCATTCCCAAAGCATTCATTTCAGCAGTGCCACAACATCTGCTTGTTGGGGCTGAATGCTGAGCTTGATCAGCCAAGTTAAAAATAACCCAGCACAGAAACAAGCCCTGCCTGCTCTCCAGACCCAGTTCAGCACACAGCCCTGGAGCCACCAGCCTGCAGGAGGCAGGAGAGACAGGAGGTGACATCAAAGCCTCCAAGAATCAGGTTTACAAAACCTGCTCTAATTTGGTCCCTGCACTCAAGAAGGAAAGCGAACTGCTTGAGAGAGTCTAATGTAGAGCCACATAGATGATTAAAGGATTGGAGCATCTCTCTTATGAGGAGAGGCTGAGGGAACTGAAGCAGAGACTGAGGGATGATCCCATTAATGTCCGTAAATATGGAAAGGGTGAGTACCAGGAGGATAGAACCAGGCTCTTCTCAGTGATATCTTCTCCATTGATAGTACAATACCTGGGTGTGTAGCTCAGCTGAGAGAGCATCAGACTCCTAATCTGAGGTTCAAGGGTTCAAGTCCCTGTCCAGGTATGAAGCTTGCAAGAGTTGGGATGATGGTTGGACTTGATGATCTGAAAGGTCCCTTCCAACCTAGATGACTATGACTATTATATATTATTACAAGGGGCAATGGGTGCAAGCTGGAACACAGGAGGTTCCACAGAAATATAGGAAAAAACTCTGCCAGGGTGAGTGTGACAGAACAGTGGCACAGGCTGCCCAGAGAGGTGTCTCCTTCTTTGGAGACATTCAAATCCTGCCTGGACACTTTCCTGAGTGACTTGGTCTGGATGTTCCTGCTCTGGCAGGGGGACCAGGCTAGATGATCCCTCGAGGTCCCTTCCAATTCCTGACTGTCTGTGATTCTGTGATTCTCCAACCTCACAGACCTGCATTATTTTTTTGGTCTATTTTATATATTAAGAAAAGAATGAGTTAGTGAAACACCAGTGCCAGTGTCCTGCCTATGAACAAGAGATTCAGGAGCTGGCAGAACACATCTGAAACATTTCTAAACACACAGAAGTGGCAGGGGTCCTGGAGAAGAGAGTGTGTAAGAGGGTAGAAACATAACAGCTGATCCTCAGCACCAGGCCCAGACACTGGAGAACAGCTCTGATGGGACTACAAACCAGCAGTGAACTGGAATCAGAGGTGGGATACTGCAGTACTGGGCCCCATTCCATAGAGTCTCAATACCCCCACAACCATCTCCGACCTTTGTTCACATTGCCTCTTGGGCAAAAACCAGCTCCTGCCTGCTATCTGAGCATACTTCATTCAGATGATTTCACCACTGGGGCTTCTCCAAGCTCCAACCTGCTGCATGGGAGCCTGGACACCTCTCCTGCAAGGTACAGTGACATAAAGGTCAGGCTCCTGCCCCAACATGGGACTAAACAGGGAATTAGAAAAATAAATTTCCCTTGTGTAGCTCCAACTCACTATCCAAGAGATAACTCAGTGTCACAGCAAGAGTCTATTAAACTTCCAGGGCTACATACCAAAACACAAGACACCCACCTATCCCACACTCTCACTTTGCCCCATATCTCTGAGGTTCCCCATGAAATCCCCTGCAGGGCAAAGCAACATCCAGCGACAGCACAGAACATTGTGGGTAAACATCCAGCTCACAGCCAAATGACCATCCACAGGACCTAAGGAATCCTCACCACTAAAGGCTGTAAGAAGTTAGATAAATATCTGTCAGGAGGAGCTTTGCTGGAATTGATCCTACCTGGGGGCAGCAATATGGAGTAGAAGACCCCTTGTCCTTTCTAGGCTGACCTTCTGCAATTCTGGTGAAAGCAAAGAGAGTAGAAGCCTAATTCCAATCCTGTCTCTGTCAAAGACTTTTCATTCATCCTTGCAATTACCATTAGGTTCTCAGACTGCTCTACTTGCCATAAGACAGGGACAAAAGGACTTCCCAATTCATATGAATACATAAAAGACACAGGCAGAAATACATACATGATTTCTAACTATTTCTAACTGTATTTGTACCTGTAACCATTTGACTACAAAATATGAGTCTATAAATAGGAGTCATTCCAGATAATGATGTAAACAGTAGATGGGAAGGAAAATGTCAAACATCAGAGTTACTAAAATTGCATAAAGACAGCCTAACAAGAACTCCAAAGCAGCTACTCAGGACAGCTATTTCTAAATCAGGGAGACTTTCCAGTCAAATTTTTCTTACTATACAAATGAGGGATTAACAACTGAAGCCAGACCAACCAACCAAATGCCACAGCCCCCACATTCCAAAATACATGACACATCTTGTGTATCAGGAATTTCATGCCAGTATAGAATCTTAGAATGGTTTGGGTTGGAAGGGACCTTAAAGATAATCTAGTTCCAATCCCCCTGCCATGGACAGGGACACCTCCCACTAGATCAGGTTTCCCAGTGCCTCATCCAGCTTGGCCTTAAACACCTCCAGAGGGATATGTGCCAAACAGAATATAACATAAACTCTAAGATAAAAGAGTATTCCCAGCTCACATCATACTGAGAGAAGCCATAGGAGAGGAATGAACTGACAAGACAAAGACCTCAGGAGGAAGAAAAAGCTCACTGTATTTTAGCATCTTTTCAGTAAGTATCCAAGTTGAGAAGTGGTTGCTACTTCACCAAACCACACCACAGACCAGAAACAGGAAACAGTGCAATGACTCTTTGCTTATCTGTTGAGATCTTCCTTTAACGTGCTCTCTGCCAGCAGCTGAGCTGGCTGCCCAGAGAGGGTGTGGGGTCTTCTTCTCTGGAGACATTCAAATCCTGCCTGGACACTTTCCTGAGTGACCTGGTCTGAGTGTTCCTGCTCCGGCAGGGGGACTGGACTAGATGTTCTTTTTGTGGTTTCTTCCAATCCCCAATATTCTGTGATTCTGTGAAATGGACCTGCATCATTTCATATAAATTTTTAACTAAAATATATTCTACAGGACTCATGCACGACAACAGCCTCCACTGAGGTTTTCACAAAATGCTGGCCAGCCAAACCACACTGCTGCTTGATTATTCAGCATTGTTGTATGTCAACAAAAAAAGTCTCTGCTCTCTGTAGAGGACACACAGACATTGCAGGGTGAGCTATCTGCTGTCCTGGGCGAAATCTACATCCGTTATATGTGATCATGTAATAGCCAAATACGCACAGACAAATTTGAAACACTATTAAACTATTACCCAAACACATTTCTGCAGAGATTAGACATCTCCTCTCAAGAAATGACAGGAACAGACTGGGGAAAAATTATGAAAACTGAAAAAATCACCATGCAAATCACCAAAGTGCATTTCAGATGCAAAGGGATTTAATTCATCAATTTGCACAGATTAGGCAAAACTGGACGTCACTGCATTAAGAGCTCCTATTTATTTCTTAAAACCCTTCTTGGCTAGGAGCCATTAGGTACTTGTAAAAGATGAGAATTATTGGTGTTTGATGGGTTCTCCTAAAAGGAGTAGAAAGAAGAAAATGGCAGATTTGAGACATTAGGATCAACTTCTCTTAACTATTTTATGTAATTATTTTGCAAAAATATACATTTAAAAGTATAAATAGATGACAAATTGGTTAACTATTGCCTAGCATGATTCCTGGCCATTTCCACTCCAGGCAAAGCACCTGCACGCCACAAGTGTTCCTCCTTACTCACTTTGACACACGCCGTAAGTTGAAAGACCCACTTTATAAACAATTCTGGTTTGTCCTGCCATGTGAACACTCAACATCTCTTCCATAATAGCAAAACAGATGTTACAGCCCACCAAGGTAGTTCCCGTTTTGTTTTAAATTATGAAAGTGGGATGACTTTATTGGAAGATGAGAGACAAACCATCCTGACAGCAAGACACCATTCATGTGTCATATGAAGGTTCATAAAGAGGGCCTAGAACTGCACCTTGAAAAAAAACCAAAAAAACCCTGTCCAAAACAACAGCAAACATCTTTGGATGTTCTTCTAAAACCACAGAAATCTTAATGCTTAAATTTTTCTAAGGGAAAAATTGTTGATACCCCCTCCATGGAGGTGTTTAAGGACAGACTGGATCGGCCAGGGACACCTCCCAAAACACCAGGTTGCTCAGTGCCTCATCCAGCCTGGCCTTAAACACCTCCAGGGATTAAGGGGGCATCCACAACTACTCTGGGCAACCTCTTCCAGTGTCTCACCACCCTCACAGGAAAAAACTCTTTTCTATCCAGCCTAAACCTCTCCTCTTCCAATTTGCATTCATTCCTCCTAGTCCTGCCATCCTGGACCCTATTCAAAAGTCCTACCACAGCCTTTCTGTAGGCCCCTTTCAGGTACTGAGAAGCTGGTCTTAAACACCTCCAGTGAGGGGGCATCTGCTTCCCACTCTGGAAAGTTGGATTAGATGATGTAATTCAAAAAAATAAGCTATTGGAAAACAATGTCTGAAAAACAAAGCTAAAGAAGTATTTGTTAGGCCAAACAGATCTCCCTCTGCTGTACTAGAATGTCACATCCCACCCGCAGGAAACTTGCTTCTGGCACTGCAGAGCTTCAGCTCCACAAGGCTCTTGCATGGGCATGCTGGGTGTAAAACCCTTAGAAGGAGCTGGCAGATCTTCCCTTTGCTTCTCCTCAGGAAGAAGGAAACAAAAGTACCACATTTATTTGCTGTTGCTTTGCCAAACTATGACATGCAAAGATGCACACTGGGGAACGGACACCCTGCCAGAAAACGAGCTGTCCCTGCTTTTCTCTGCTGGAAAAGGAAGCATGTGTATTCATGTATATGTGTGTGCATGGACCTGGATGAAGAGAGAAGATGATGTAATGATTTCCTCCCTTCCCTCCCCCAGCCAATTAACATTCCCTTGGAGGTTTTTAATTAAATTGAATAACCCCCTAACAAAGAAGGCAATTCTGGGAGGTTGACATCGCATCTTCTCAAAAAAAACCCACAGACACACCTCCCAGATAAAGGCTATTTATTATCTGCTCAAGAGACTTTCTGAGATTCACTCCCCTCTTTTGGCCTCACTGTGGCCAAAGAGTCCTTTTCTTATCTGTCTGACAGGTCCACACAATGCTTAATTGACTTGCTTAGGGTCTTGGGTTTTCTTTCTTTGGGGAAAGCAGGGCCTAGGGGTGCTAATGGAGAGAGATCCCATCTTTTTGGCTTTTAATGAAAAGATTCTCATAATAATGCCATCCATTTGCAACCATGACCCCCTAGAAGATACTGTGTGGACAACTGTTTCCCTCACAGTCAGGAAGAGCTGGGAAAAACCCAGCACTGAATTGTCAACTACTTTTGTTTTCCTAATACTATTTAAAAAATACAGCATTCAAGAGACAGAATTTCCCTTAAACTAGAACTGCATTTCTCAAATATTGAAACCTTGAACTAAGTCAGTCTTGCACAGACTTGCAGACACCTTTCACAGGTAAGGAAGTTTGAGAAGAGTCACCTACTGCTGGAAGACCATAGAAATCTTAAATACTGGCCTGAAGGTAGCTGAGATGAATACTGAACTTTCACAGACCCACAGGTAGGAACACAAGAGGCTCTCAGTCCCAAGTGGCAGTACCACTGCTATTACTAATGACTAGGAGGTACGCATTTTCTGTCCAAGGAGTTTGGGATTAACTACATTTTTTCCACAGCAGCACTGGATGGAAGCACGGACCCTGCCAATGAGGTAGGACAAGAGCAGTGGAGCACTTCCACAGTCCACTGCTGCCAGCAGGAGCCAATGCTGCTCTCTTCTCACTGCACTGTCTTGCACTCTGCTTGGGCCCTAACATCTCTGGAGCCAAGTCAGAACATCAAGCTTTTATTTAAAAAAAAAAAAAAAAGCACATTAAGTCAGTGCATAATCTGCACTCTATCTTTTTTTCAATATTGGGGTTATTTTTGCAAGCTCAGTAAAGCAAATCCTCACACTAAGATGCCAATCAAAGGCAAAGGCATGCTTACTGTGGGAGAAGGGAAAACAGATGACAATGCCTCCTCCTTTGGCAGCTGTTAGTTGTTATTTTGGCTCAGAGCTTCCAAAAAAAGCATCCCAAGCAGTGAAGGGTGGTGGGATGGGGCTGAAGATAGGGTCTGAACATACTTCTTTCACGTGAAAGAACACTGCAATACATCCTCCTTAGGTATCAGACCCCAAGCAATTCTCCCACCACAGCAGTCTCATCCAAAACTTTGCCATAAATCTAGTCTCACTGGCTGCAGATGATAGTGTACATTTAAACACTCATCAAGGCTGGCATGGAGTGCCTGCAAGCTGGCAGCTACCTGGAGGAGCAGCTAGCAGGGGCAGCTTAGCTGACATAGTTCCCATCTGCCCTTGCTCACCCAGGACAACATCCAGGAGACACTGCTATTGCCCTCAGCCGACCAACTTGCTGCTGAGCTGAATCACCTGGCCAGAGCAAGACTGGAGAAATGAAGAGACAACAGCGTTCACAGCCTTCACCTGTTTTGGCTGCTGCTGTAGTCAGACCTTAGTCATAGTCATAGTCATCTAGGTTGGAAGGGACCTTTCAGATCATCAAGTCCAACCATCATCCCAACTCTTGCAAGCTTCATACCTGGACAGGGACTTGAACCCTTGACCCTCAGATTAGGAGTCTGATGCTCTCCCAACACACCCAGGTGTGTTCACCTTAGTAAACTCACTGTACAGACCAGAGGGCTGGAGCACCTCCCTTGTGGGGACAAGCTGAAGGAGTTGGGGGTTGTTCAGCCTGGAGAAGAGGAGGCTCAGGGGGGACCTCAGAGGAGCTTCTCAGTACCTGAAAGGGACTACAGAAAGGCTGGGGTAGGACTTTTCAATAGGATATGAGATGGAAGGATGAGGAGGAATGGATGCAAATTGGAAGAGGGGAGATTTGGGCTGGAAATAAGAAAGAAGTTTTTTCCTGTGAGGATAGTGAGACACTGGAATAGGTTGCCCAGAGAGGTTGTGGATGCCCTCTCAATCCCTGGAAGTGTTTAAAACCAGACTAGATGAGGCACTGAGCAACCTGGTATACTGGGAGGTGCCCCTGCTCATGGCAGGGGGACTGGAACTAGATGATCTTGAAGGTCTCTTCCAATCCAAACCATTCTATGATTCTATGGTTCTACATGGTGAAATTTCTCCTTCCCAGAAAAGGAGAGAAGTGGCTGGACCAGCTTGCTGGGAAGGAAAGCAGGAAGCAACATATCTCATTCCCACACTGCCCCAAGAGATTTTTTTGTCTGTGGCCCTTCGGCTGTGAAATTCAGTTTTTCCTACCCCAGTCTTACTGATGGATGTAGGATGGGATGTGGAAATTGGTGCAGCAGGGGAGGAGTAAATTATCATGGCGGGAGCACCTGAGGGAGCCTTCCCCTCCTTACTCCTGACAGCTTTAGGGCAGCACTTCAGAGTGGCTGCTGACAGAGAATGAGCCATGTGTTGCCACAGGGAAGGTGGAAGCAGAACACTTGCCATCTGTGAACTTCTGTGAGATTCATGGGCCTGTAATGCACCCTTGGGCTAGGTGAGGTCTGCACACATCGCCAAGCCAATGGAATAAAGTGCAGGAAGTTCTCAGCAGAAAACCAGGAAAACTGGGATTCTTACAGCGACTTCCAGTGCAGGGAACTGGCCTGTAATTAGACATTTGGTTGTGGATACCCCTGCTCTTGAGGTGTTTAAGGCCAGGCTGGATGAGGCATTAAGCAACCTGGTCTAGCGGAAGGTGTTGCTGCCCATGGCAGGGGGGTTGGAACTAGATGATCTTTAAGGTCCCCTCCAACCCAAATTATATGATTTGTATTGGAGAGTGGAAACTATCCCTGAAATTTAAGTTCACTAAATATACTTAGAGTCTATTTGTTGTATTAAAATCCATTTCCTTAATTAGGTAACAAAAGCGAGAAAACTCAGAGAGACAGGAACTAGGGAAGCATCCTAGGGAAGTATTCTGATAATATAATAAAAACAAAAAGGAAATCTGCAATTAATTAAGAGCTAGGGCGGTTCAAAAACTGCTTCTTTAATTCAACAGTTTAGTATCTCTTGTATCTTGTATTTGGAAATTAAAAGACACTGCATATGCATCCCAGCAGTGCTTTCACTGTTGATCTCATGCAGCAGTGTAATTAGCAGTGTAATTCAATACACTAGAAGTCTGTCCCTTGCCCACAGATGTAGGCTGCATGTATACAGCAAGCACTGTGTTCCCAAGGTATTAAAATATAGCAGATGCTTTCTGAAGGTCCCCATCCCCACACAGTATTTTGGCACATACCAAAAGGCAGACAAAGTACAGAGAGAGATCCTCAAGTGAAAGTATTCAAATGCAAAGAATAGTTACTATTATAAACAAAGTTAATGAACAGGTCCATCTCAAGGAGATAAATGTATCATATATTCCCTGTTTATGTAGTAATATATTATAATTAATTCCCTTTAGCACTAACGGTGGCTTGGCCTGGAACCAAAGCAGCTGTCTTGAGGGATTCTCTGCATGGTACTCCCTCTAAATACACTAGGAGCAGACACTTACCCACTTTTAGGCCTTTTATAATGTTTGCATGGACAAAAATAGAGAAAGAGGCAAAGATGGGAGGCGTGGGGAGAAAAGAATAAAAACAAAAAGAGAAATGCAGCCTGGAAGTCAGGCAAAGCAAGTTTCCTGCAGCACAGCTCCAGGGGTGCTTTCTGATTCTCTCAACAGTGATTCAGAGAGCTGACACTTACTGGAGGAAACCAGGCTAAAGAGATTATCCCAGTTTGCAATTGTGTACAGGTTTGGTTATTTTACATGCGCCTTCTGATGTCCATTTCTATTCCAGAGACAGAGCTAAAAAGCTGGGCTTTGTTTGCTGCAGACTCAGAAAAGGGGATGTAAGGGAGGCAGCTTTTAGCAATGCTGAGATGCCAAGAAAGTCCATAATCTCTCCCAAGTCCAGTTTTACTTTTCTTTGTAATTTGGCCTTTGTCTGCAGGTATATCCAATCTGCACATTTCAAAATGGTTTCCAGTATACATTTGAATGGGTGCTGCAATATATTCCAGTGGCCTACCAGGATGTGACACCACATTAGCAAAAAATCCCATTATTTAACCTCCTCCTCTGCACCTTGACCTGAGCCAGAGGCTACAAGAGCACAAGGAATCAGCCACAGCAAAAACAAATGCTTCAAAAGAGAGAGAAAATGATCTTTTTAGAAAATACAGGCAAAATCCAGCAAAAGAATAATGAATAATGCATTACTAATTTTAATCATGTACACAACACTGCATTCACAGAATGTGCAGGAGGGAAGGAATTCTTACACCAAAATATTGAAGATTTCAAATTTTAAGGAGCGGTTTTCAGGCTGGCTGTTCCAAATAATCACAGAATATTAGAACCTCAAGAGATCATCTAGTCCAATCCCCCTGCTAGAGCAGGACACCTAGACTGGGTCATACAGAAACGTATCAGAGGTTCTTATTTTCTCTAATCTTCTGAAACACAGAAGACAGAGGTGACTCAATTTTCTTGGGTTCAAGTAATCTGAAATTGGTAGCTCTAACTCAAATGAATGCACAATATCCCTGAACTCAGCTCATCCTTAAAAACCTGATGTGCTTTAGAATATTCAGTTCCTGGCTCACACATGCTAACAACCACCTTGTTAGTTGTGCTGAAGCAGCACTTTTAGTGTTGGTTGTGGGTATAAAGCTGTAAGAACACATTCTGAGAAGTTACTTTAGAAAATGTTTGTGTCACGAACACAATTAAGCACTTCAGTACATTGTTATTTGGGCCCATGTATTTCTGCAAATAGCTTGACAGAAAGCTATGTGGTAGGGTGGTGACTACTTAAGACACAATAATACATTTTTTAAAGTGAGAAAATAAGTTTTATGTTCCTTCATTTCTAATTATTTTGTTTAAGAAAGCAAACTAATCATATTAATCACAGGAGAGGCCTCCTGCAAAGAGATGCCAGTGTTAGAGAAGCTCTCTCTTACCATCTGAAGACCATAGTACATCTGCAGGAAGTACAATAAAGGGACCTTTCAAACTTCATCACCTTGTCTTCAGATGAATCAGACCTACCTTTAGTTTGCTGTTGTGATTCTGTAGGTAACTTGACCTGCGTGATTTGTATATCCTGTGGTTAAACTACTTTCTCTGGAGGTGAAGAGTTCACCATTTCCAAAGCTTCTCACCCATGACCACTTCCAACTCTCACTGACCTACTTCTAAAAGCCGCAATTTATAAAGGGTAAAAATTATTTCCATGCAAAACATCCAAAAGCCTACTAAAAGAGTCTAGCAGCTCTGCTGGCACTACCACAGACACCTGGCTTTTGCACAGCTGGATACGCCTGGGCTCTCCAGCCCTGTGCACAGAAGGCCTGCCCTATAACTGAGAACATGATTTACTACTTAAATGTCAGTGTTATTTCTCATAGCATTCACAGCTGTGAAAGTATTTTCAACTATGTATGATAATAGTAGGGAGGCAAGGGATTTCACGGACTGTCCTGTCACGTTGTTTTATATAAATGGATTAAATGAGTGCAAGCTGACTCTGTCAACAATATGTTAGTTTGCAAGCTGCATTGATATCCATAACAGGGCACAGGAAGACAAAGAAAGATTAAGGTCACATTGAATAAACAAGAATATGCACAAAGCCCACAAAACTCTCTTGGTCTGTGGATGGCTATTTACAACACATCAGATGGAAGAAGCTACTAAGAACCACCTGATACTTGGGAAGTCAAGCACAGCCCCAAATGCAACAGAGGGAGTCCCTGAAGGAGGTGAGGTGATGACTTCATCTTGACTATTGGGGAAGATGAGGTGTCCCTGCACATACAGCTAGTGCTGGCACTGCCTTAAGACTGCTAAACACACTATCCTCACCCTTTCTCTTAAGCTCCACAGCAGGATGTTTAGGTTTTACTTCAGCACAGTCCCCAAACCTGGCTTTGAACAGTGCTGAAGGAGAGACATGATGCACAATGCTGTGTTCTACCTGAATCCAGCCAGGTCATTGGAGCATCTTTGCTCAGCATTTGGAAGTAAATGGGGCACCAATGAGAACCACTTGATAAAAAAAAGGACCCTGGACCAGCAACATGGCAGCAACAAGACACAGCAAAACCAGCTACCAACTTTTCCCTTTCAGAACATTTGCCATTCCTGGGACAGCAAAGCTGCCATGTAGAGCTGTTGTCAACCCCAGGTAGCAGCACACACCAGGTAAGACTACAGCAACAGCAGCAGACAAGGCATTTTTCTGACACCAAAGCTTCTGCATGACAGGCTTACTATGAATGCCCGCATCAGGGAAAGCTTTTTAAAATTTTGCTACATTTAAAAAAAAATTCAATCAACAGGGTATGGCTCTAAGAAACCAGGGTTCATCAGTTCTGCTGCTCACAGATTGACTTCTGAGCAAAAGACATTCAAATCACATAATATCCTAAAATCCATTGGCAACTTCTCCTGAAAATTACAGTGTTTCATTGCATCTGCTTCAGCACACAGGAAAAAGTATTAACTTCCACTGAAGTGAGCATTCCTGGAAGCTGTAGCACATCCAGCAGAACTAAAGAGAGCAAAAGGATGGTGTGTCACACTAAACTAAACTAATGCATTTCAGTTCTCCCTGGACCTTTCACTATAGCTAAAACTGAAAATAAACTTCAACCGTGACATACCAAGCACTAATCAGAACCTTCCTTTTTTATTTTAGGAGACCTTACAGTATTTTGTTTGGGTTTTTTGTCAGGAAATTTCCAATCTTAAATCTTACATCTGCTAGGGTAAATAGGTCTCCTGTTCTTCTCCTTATTGTGGCCAGCAGGTCAAGGGAGATAATTTTGCCCCTCTACTTGGCTCTGGTGAGACCCCAACTGGAGTTACTGTGTCCAGTTCTAGAGCCCTCAACATAAGAAGAACGTTGAGCTGTTGGAGTGGGTCCAGAGTAGGCCACGGAGATGATGAGAGAGCTGGAGCATCTCCCTTCTGAGGACAGGCTGAAGGAGTTGGGGTTGTTCCGCCTGGACAAGATAACGCTCGGGCGGGGGCCCAGAGTAGCTTCTCAATACCTGAAAGGGGCTACAGAAGGTCTGGAGTAGGACTTTTGAATAGAATCCAAGATGGCAGGACTAGGAAGAACAGATGCAAATTGGAAGAGGGGAGATTTAGGCTGGAGATAAGAAAAGAGTTCTTTCCTGTGAGGGTGGTGAGACACTGGAACAGGTTTTCCAGATAGGTTGTGGATGCCCCCTCTCTGTTCATGAGAACAGTTAATACACCTGACCAAGCAGTTTTTTGGGTCAGAGGAAAAGGCAGCAGAGGGATGAAGGAGCAGAAAGCACACTGAACGTCATGGCTCCAGTATGCCAAATTAATTTCTCAGGCTCCTGGTTTAGGTGATTCTGCATGTGTCTCCAGTATTTAATAAGACATTAAAATAGAAGTAGAACTCAGATTTGAACTGTCAGTTCAAAGAGAAATACAAAACACAGCCTGAATGGGATGCCCTGAAGCTGCAGGCAAGGGCCTGATTTAACCCTTTCAGTGCCATCTGGTCATTCCTAAGTGGAACACGTTGCCCAGAGAAGCTGTGGATGCCCCCTCCCTGGAGGTGTTTAAGGCCAGCCTGGATGAAGCATTGAGCAACCTGGTCTGGTGGAAGGTGTCGCTGTCCGTGGCAAGGGGGTTGGCACTAGATGATCTTGAAGGTCTCTTCTAACCCAAACCATTCTATGATTCTACTGGCACCAGGAGGTATTCAAAAAGTGCCTTTTATTAAGCATCTTGTGGCAAACCTTCAGGTACAGAAACATACTCAAGCTACTGCCCCTCCAAGGAAATGAAGGCAAAGCTCAAATTATACCAACCATCTTTTAGATGATGGGGGCTGTTCCCAAGAAGTAACCAAAATGCCTCACATGCATTTTCCCCCTGCCATCTTCCCAGCCTGCTACACTAAATAATTATGCTCTCTCCTCAATGGTTGGCCTTGATTGTGCAGAGGTGAGGCATGAAAAGGAGGATTAAGTCTCCTGACTTGAAAGCTTTGTAGGAAGGACTGATCCAAGGTCAGTCACTCACAACTCTTTCCCACAATGCCCAATGGAAAAATACAAACTGTAGATGAAGACAAACGGCCAAGAGAACTGTTATCTCTTTTTCCTAATCTTTTAAAAATAAAGCCTGCTCCAAAATTAAAATAAAACGTGTCTCTAGAGCATTTGAACATGTGCTCCAGTATCTAAACTCAGAATAGCCTGAAGGAGAAGCCTGAGTACAGAACACACCCTAAAAGAGAAGGCAAGCATGCTCAGACAGGACACATTTAGAGAAAACTTTACCAGACACTTCTTCCTGGGGCTGGCTGCATTTAAACTGAATGCAGTGACAAAAACTTGCTCTCATGAACTTACTTTTTGCCTCAGGATGCAAACATACTTTCCTACAGGCTCCCGAGACTGTCAAAGCCCAAACTTGCAGTGCTTAGTCCAGCACAAATCCACATTTCTTTAAAGTATTTAAGGGACAAGCCCCTAAGTGAGAAGGTATTATGGCCAAAGTGGCTGACACACTGGAAGGCTGTGCTACCATCCAGTGGCTCCTTGTCAGGTGGGAAGAAATTCAATGAAATATAACAAGGGCCAGTGAAGAGTCTTGCATCTGGGCAAGAACACCCTCATGTGTCAGTATAAGCTGGGGACTGAGGTGTTAGAGAGAAGTGTAAGGGAAAGAGATCTGTGGATCCTGGTGGACACCAAGGTGACCAAGTGTCATCAATGTGTCCTTGCGGCCAAAAAGGACATTGGCATCCCGGGATACATTACAATCGGCATGGTTAGTAAGTGGAGAGACATTCTCCTCCCCCTCTACTCTGCCCTGGTGAGACCACATCTGGAGTATCATGTCCAGTTCCGGGGCCCTTAGTTGAAAAAGGACAGGGAACTGCTGCAGAGAGTCCAGTGCAGAGACACAGCGATGATGAAGGGACTGGAGCATCTCCCTTCTGAATAAAGGCTGAGGCAGCTGGGTTTCTTTAGATTAGAGGGGACTGAGGGGTGACATCATTCATGTTTATAAATATGTAAAGGGTGAACGTCAGGAGGATGGAGCCAGGCTTTTCTCAGTGACCTCCAATGATAAAACAAGGGGCAATGGGTGCAAGCTGGAACACAGGAGGTCCCACAGAAATATAAGCAAAAACCTTTTCACAATGAGGGTGAGAGACCAGTGGCACAGGCTGCCCAGAGAGGGTGCAGGGTCTCCTTCTCCAGAGACATTCAAAACCCACCTGGATATATTCCTGTGTGACCTGGTCGAGGTGTTCTTGCTCCAGCAGTGGGATGGGACTAGAAGATCTTTCTTGGTCCCTTCCAATCCCTGATATTGTTATTTACTTCAAAATTTACTTCAAAATTAATATACACTTTAATACAAAAGAAACAAAATCAAAAGATGCTGTTTAAACATAGACCAGAGAGGCCCCAGATTTACCCATCTTCTATTTTTAACATCCTTCAAATTAAAAAAATTACTACACGAACATCATATTGAACACTACTGTCTCCTTTGATGCCAAACTCCTCTGCAGCTGCACATCTTACACGTGAATTAGAAAATCTGTGGGACCAAAAATACTGCACATCTTCCTACCACCTCTGTCCAACACCCAACCCCAGTATAAGTCTGCTACTTGGGCTCCAACATCAATGGGTTGATGCCTACAGCCCAGCATCTTCCTGACCTAGAGCTTCTCACATTTCAAAAGGAATAAAGCAAAAGAAATAGAGCACAACATGTTCCCTGTATTTGTGATATTAGGAACCTTCAATGAACACTCCAGACTGAATAATAACTTCTCAAAGGGAAGGAGGAGTTGGAGGCAAAGATTAGCCAAGGCTGAAAAATAAAAAAAATAAAAAAAGCTTCAAAAGCAGCTCTCCTTGCTGGGTAACTGCTCAGCACCAAGGCATTTAGCACAGCTGGAGTGAAACCACCACTCTGGTCCTTCGAGGAGAAAACAAGGCACCCCCAGTCTTGAAGGTACAGAGAAAGGACAGTTCGAGTCCTAAAAAGAGCATCAGAAACAGGCCATTAATCAGGGCTGCTCCCTGTGGTCCTTACAAAAAACTGTAGGAAAAAAAGAAAGTAGTTCTTGAAGCAGAACAACTTAAAGAAATGTAGCACTGCAAAGCGAGCCTACCTCCCCTTCAAAAAGAGGGCTGCTGCTCTTGGTCTCATCTCAGATATGCCCTTTCCCGAGTCACCTCTCACACGAGATGCTTCTGCCACCATCGTCTTGATGCAGAAAAACTATCTCTGCCAACAAATTGACAGAGAATTTCAGTCTTAATAATCATCCTGCCCTGCACTTCAGCCTGATGCACAAGCCAGAAGGAAGATTAATCCACTAAGCCTCTCAGCTCCTAGAAACGATACTTACAGGCAAACAACTATCCCCACTCATTCTCCTCAGACCATCAACACAAAAATGTCTGTATTTGACTCACTACAACAAGCTGATTTTAAACCTTCAAGGGAGCACAAGTTCGTTGGCTCTGGGGATAACCAGATCTGGGGATCACCTCTGGAGAGGTGATTTTGCCCCTCTACTCAGCTCTGGTGAGACCCCACCTGGAGTAACCGTGTCCAGTTCTGGAGCCCTCAACTAAGAAGGACATTGAGCTATTGGAGCAGGTCCAGAGGAGGGCCATGAAAATTATGAGAGGGCTGGAGCATCCCCCTCCTGAGGACAGGCGGAAGGAGTTGGGGTTGTTCAGCCTGAATAAGAGGAGGCTCAGGGGTGACCTCACAGTAGCTTTCCAATATCTGAAGGGGGCCTGCAGAAAGGCTGGGGGAGGACTTTTGAATAGGGCCCAAGATGGCAGGACTAGGAAGAATGGATGCAAATTGGAAGAGGGAAGATTCAGGCCAGATAGAGGAAAGTTCTTTCCTGTGGCGGTGGTGAGACACTGGAACAGGTTGCCCAGAGAGATTGTGGATGCCCCCTTAATCCCTGAAGGGGATTAAGGCTGGATGAGGCATTGAGCAACCTGGTCTAGTGGGAGGTGTCACGCCCATGGCTAGGGGGTTGGAACTAGATGATCTTGAAGGTCCCTTCCAACCCAAACCATTCTATGACTGTATAACCCTGCTTGCCCATTTGCTTTAGTCTAGGGAAGGAGGCAGGCCACCTACTGAAGGGTTAAGGCAAGATGGTTCCATAGACAAATCCTGAGCTCAGTGCATGTTATCCACATGTCAGGCCTCCCTGGTCACCCACCATTTACAGATACCATAGGGAGGGAAGGTCTGGCTAGTCCTAGAACTCTTGTTTTCTCCCAGGCAGCACAAACCGGGGTGCTGTTCAACTTGACTTTGGTGTATTCATCACTATTAATGCATTCCTTTGATTTGCAAAACAACAAGCAGATACGGAGAGATTATGGACATGTTGGCACCCAGGTGAACCAGAATCTATTTACAATTAAGTCTGAACCTAGAAGGCTTGTAAGGAAGCTTCCCTTGTAAAGAAATCAATATCTTTGAACCTCCATCCTGACACATCTTAGTTTAGCATAAGTATTTTGTAGAGTCCTTCTATGTATAGGAAAAGCAGTGAATAAAGACATGAAACATCATGGGCACAGCATTTAGGAAATATTCTGGTACATTATTTTTGTTTTGTCTTGTTTTTAAAAAGTTTTTCATTTTGAGGCAGTTCTCTATAAATTATGCTTTGTCCTACAAACTTTATATTGCTTTTTGTAATTTAGACTGTAAATCATTTGAATGATGAACTGTCAAATCTTTATGCGTTCATAATATGATCTACATTGATATCACAGAACTGGAGCTAGTAAATTAAATAGTTTTTCATAGGCAGATAATATACATAATTTCTGGCTGAAGAAAATTGCCTTTCAGTATTTTATTTTCCCCTGGAATCCAAAGGGGCTGGAAGCAGACAGGAAAGACAATAAAATACATGCAACATAAACCGCTTGTGATAGTCTATGGCAGCTTCACATTACGAAGAGGTTAATTAGAGCTGTGGTATAAAGGAATGGAAACCAGGAGGAGTCCTTGCCTAGCCCCAAGGTAAGCAGAGAGGCTGCACAGAACAGAACAGACGGCTGGCCAAGGAGTTATGTCCCCTTAAGTCCAAGTAAATCTTCCTCTAGCTTTAGTTTCAAATGCCCTGTATGCCAGGTCAAAGTAAACACTGAACTTATGGACGGGAAAGTGAAGCTGAAAGGCACAATTAGCTCAGGTCTTCCTATGGGAAATAATTTAGTCACTCAGAATCACCTGACATGTGTTAAGAGAAGCCCGGGGCTGCACCTCACTGCAGCAAAATGAAAACAAAAGAAGGTGCACATGGGAACAACAGGAGCAGTAGAATCATTTATTGGTAATGCTTAATTATTTGACAGATAACAACCTGGGTAAAACAGCACAGACATAACAGATCTTCATCTAAAGTTGGTGCCCTGAATGAACAGGCTGGCAGTTTGGCATCAGGCTTTGAGAGGCAGCCTCGGTTTGGATTCTGTCCTTGCTCTCCAGCTGACACCTGACTTTGGACAGAGCTCAACAGGAAGCAAGGCATCTGGAAAAAAGCCTTCCATTCCTTATCTAGGGAACAATGAGAACTTAATACAGCTGCCTAAATGAGACATGACTCAATTAATGAAAGCTGATGGGGCTAATGACTAAACAGATGGTATTCCTAAAAAAAGATGAAGGAGGGGAAATACAGCGGTGATCATCAACCTGCTGCAGCGTATGTGGCAATTCTAATGCTGCCCTCTTGCACAGCACCATCAAAACCACTGAGATTGAAAAAAAAAAAAAAAGAGAGCTGCTTGCCTCTAATATGATACAGAGCAAACTGCAAATGGAAGCCATCATGCATACCTAGCCCAAGGCATCACATATCACCTTCCAGCAGGCAGGGGACTTTATTAAAATAGCCTTTTCATACTAAAGTCATCAACAGGCTGGCAGGAACTTTGTTGCCACCTGGATTTCCGTCATTACACTCAACAGCAGAAATACTTCACCCAAGTCTTTCAAAGACAGTGCTTAACATTGAGACGTGGCTCAAACTGAAGGAGTCTCTAATTGCAGAGTGCAGTGTTGTTATCAGCACCTTTGCAGAATGGTAAGATGGGGCAGACAGACTGTCCCCTCTTGAGACACTCTCACATGTTCCTGAGGCAGCCTTGTGAAGGTCTGACTGGGCTTAATCCCATCTACTGTTATAACTCTGTTGAGATTACAGGTCAAACGTTATGGGTCACTGGATTGTCAAGGCGAGTCAACATTAGGGTAAAGAGCAGCCTCTCTCCTTTTTGATGACATGTCAACTACAATTATAATTGTGACATTTTACCATGAGCCTGAGAAACTGTAATGAGCACAAACTTATAAATCTGATCAGAATACAATGCTTCCAGCTTCAACTAGCAGCCTCCTTTCAGGCATCACCCCTATGTTCATTCACCAGCTATTCTCATTGTAAGCACCTGTGATCAATACTTGAGCAGAGTATTGCTCAAGCTCCCTGTGGATTAAATATTCCACTGTAGCAGGGCTGTTCTGATAACAGGGCTGGCAACAAAGGCCTTGGCCAGCAGAAGGGAGGAGGGAAGGTTCATCTTGCCCAGCCATGTGTTATGACTGGCAAGAGTGTGTGCCTCCTCCAAATACTGAGAGTACTGTGTCCAGTTCTGGAGCCCTCAACCTAAGAAGGACATTGAGCTGTTGGAGCAGGTCCAGAGGGGGCCATGAAGATGATGAGAGGGCTGGAGCACCTCCCTTCTGAGGACAGGCTTTAGGAAGAAGTTGAGGTTGTTGAGCCTGGAGAAGAGAAGGCTTCTTAGTACCTGAAGGGGGCTACAGAAAGGCAGGGGTAGGACTTTTGAATAGGATCTATGATGGCAGGAGTAGGGATAATGGATATATATTGGAAGAGGGGAAATTCAGACTGGATATTCAGACCCTCTTTCCTGTGAAGGTGGTGAGACAATGGAACAGGTTGCCCAGAGAGGTTGTGGATGCCCTCTCAATCCCTGGAGGTGTTTAAGGTCAGGCTAGATGAAGCATTGAGCAGCCTGGTCTAGTGGGAGATGTCCCTGGCCATGGCAGGGGGGTTGGTACTAGATGATCTTGAAGGTCCCTTCCAACCCAAACCATTCTGTGACACTATGATAACACATGGCATGTTTTCTTACAAAATCATAGAATCCTGAACATTTATAAAACAACTGCAGTGAAACAGGTAGTGCCAATGTTTTCTTTTTCCTTCTTATGGATATCTCTGAATTTGACACTTTCATGCATTACTTTTCACACAGGTCCTACCCTGAGAGGGCACATTTCTGTGACACCCAGCAACCCAGAGAGTCCAATCACAGAATAATCACTACCACTACCAAACCTTCCCCTTACAGTGGGTACTTCTTCTAGAAGAGGGAAGCCAGCAACAGTCAACCATTAAGTTCTAGCTAACAAGTGCAGTAGATTTCTGTCTCTGTAAGAGGGGAATGAGGACATCTGTGAGATTTATAACCAAGTGGTATAATAACATTTTTTTCAAGGAATATCTGAACAGATGCCATCCAACCCAATTTCTAAATGCAATCTTGATAAGTCTCATGACTAAAGACAGCCTGTGACAGGAATCTGCTTTGGATGGCCCCACCAATTGACGCTACAATACTGGACACTATAACATGTAATTTTATGATTAAGATAAGGAGGAGAGTTACTCCTCAGCAATGATTCTGGAAGGAGTTGTCAGGTGTATGATATACCAAGGAGATGGGGCTGAGATTCTCTCTCCTTGGCTCTCCTCAGCTCTCACCTCAGGGATGAGGATGACCAGGAAAGAAGCTATTATGTGGATTCTGCCCAGCTTTGTAATATCCGGCACAGACTTTCAGTCTCCTCTTCCAGCTGGAAAAATGTAAAACAGTAGTTCCAGTCTAGCCTGGAGTTCTTCTTGACAGAAGAACCTTAAATTAAATTCAGAGATTATATCTGCATCAGCCCCTGAATCCTTAAGATAGAACAAAACCACTAAAACAAAACTCTCTGCTTCTGTTTGACACCTGCTTTTGAATGAGTGTCCAAAACAAACCAAGGCTGACTTGGTTGAACCTTTCTGCTGACTCCAGCAGCAAAGAGTGGGAACTATCTCTAGTGCAAGAACATGTCCTTAGAAATTAAAAATTAAAAATTAGAAAGAGGAAAATAAAGCTCTTGCATGGTAGTCTGAAATTGCAGGTAATAATGCAGGATTCATTATTGCTTTAGCAGTTTAGTGCAGCCTTAACTACATTAAACAATTAGACCAAAATTCTTTAGGGTTTTTTTTGTTTTAAGGAAAAATAATGTTTTCTTTGTTCTTCCTTTGTTTCATGTCCAGACTACAGAAAAAGGTTCCTCCATCTCTCTTTCCACAAAGTACATGGCAGCATAAAGTATGCCAAGTCTAGTTGAGGTCAGCTGTCAAAGCAAGAAAGCATCCCTGTAAGGCAGGTGAACCATTCTTCTAAAAGGAACCACACAACACGCCTCAGCTAAACAGTGCTCTTTTCCTTGTACTGCAATGGAAAGAACAATTTACACGAATACAGAGAATCTTGGTCAAAAAGCAAAGAGGGGAGGATTCTTAGGCAGGAGCACAAGAGAATTAAACTGAGCACGCTGGCACAGCACCAACAAATCTTTCAGGGAAAGGCTGACAGTCCTGCACAATAAATCTGCTCCCTCTTCATTATGAGTCCTTCTGCAAGAACACTCTCTGCTAAAAGCATTGCTAGAGCACAGTTCTATTTATAGCAATTCTCATGGCAATTCCCTACTTCTCCCCCTTCCTGCCCCTTCTCAACAATCACTGTGATTATCTCTCTTGGGTGGTATTAAGGCATATTAAGGCAAGGGTAAAGCTTGTGTTTCCTAATTTTAAAAAATCAGTACATATAATACAGAAGGACAAAAGCAAAAAATAGCAGGATAGTGACATTCAGGACAATATAGTAGGGTCTCCCCAACTTTATGTGAGCTGCTGAAAGGCTTTTCTATGAGAAACTCTGGACAATTTTCCAGCTGTATTAGTCAGTCCAACAAAACCAACTAACTACCCCCATGATCCTTTTTTTCTCTTAAACCTTTTTTATTGTTACGGCCACAACCTCACCTCTGTTACAACTGATGCTGCAACACTAGAAAAGGGAAGGTGGTTTGTGTTATTTTTTTCCACTCTCAGATCTCCAGAAGAGAGTAGGGGTTGTGAGTGGCAGGTGGCAGGGGAGCTACATGCCATTTCCACATTTGTTACAAAATGGAGCACTTCTTGATTGCTTTTTAATGTGCAAGGACTCATCCAGATGTGAGGCAGAGGGGACTCTCTGGGTTTCCTCTCTTCATTTGCCTATTTTCAAAATCAAAAATTCTTTTCCTGGCAGTCAGATCCTCCATATGTGGTTTGAATTTCTTGGCCAGGACTGTCTGCATTTGAGCATAGCAAAGAGAAAACCAGGGCAGGAACACCTTTCTTGCAGTTCCAACCCTTAGGCATGGGTTGTTCAACTGCTGGGAGAGTGGAAACAGAATACTCATTACTTTTGTTCCCAGGAACTTAACTCTTCTGAATAAAGATTCTGCTGACACACATAGACTGGGAAGCTTTCAGTTTGCTGTATGCAGCTCCAGTTTTCATACTCCCAACAAAAGCAGCTGTTTCTAAGTATCTTCCTTCAGACATGAGCTCTTTTCCCTTAACCACTCTGCTCCAGATGATGCTGCCTCCCTGCTTCCAAGCACATTCAGGGACCTCAAAAGACATCACCATCAGCATCATGAACTCAGGGTAACACAAATCCAACCTATGCAGTGTATGAGCAGGATCCTGCTGAGCCAAAGAGCAACCCTAGAACCAGGAGCTTCTGAGAGAAGGATGACTGAGGGAATTTAAAAGTTATCTAAAGCATTGAGACAAACAGGGAATGGCTGTGTGATCTATATATCCATCCTGATTCAATTTTCACTGTACTACTTCAGTATAATTAAGATTTCCATCATTTTTCTCCATTAAATTAAAAATGCAAATCATCTCCTTTAAAACAAGCAACATTTCAGCTGTCACTGGTACAGAGCAGTACTTGTTTTTATCTGAAAATCCTTCATTTAGTAACTTGAAGCCTTGAACTATTGAAGTTTCACTATAAACAGCAGAAAGGAGGTGGTGATGCCTCTCTCACAGACTCCAGCTGTAGCATCAGTTTAGACTTAGGCAGGGATTACAAAGACCTAACCAAGTGAGTGTACATGTTATTAAAAGGATCTGGCCAAATGCCAAGCACACCAGCTCTCAATGTCTCTCTCCATCATTCTTTTGATATTGCTTCACCTTGGATTTTGCAAACTTTCCAAAAAATTTCATGGCCCTGAGAGCTTCCAATTAGTAACCTCTAACTGAAGTCCCTGCTTCCTCCAGCTGTTGGAAGCACTAACAAGGAAAAATACACTTTTTTAAAATACTGAATTTTAAAATGGCCTAAAAAGAGACTTCATATCTACACTTAAAGGTGCAAAAAAACAGATGTGCAATGTTCACAATAGAACTCCAGAACCTTCAGGAGTGTCAGCAATTTGCCTTGGGAAGCAGTGCTGTTACTATAATGTGGATTTATTCTCCATTTATAAAAACAAGAGTGAACAAATACTAGTGCAAAATTTCTTCTTGTCACCACAGTTAACAGAAAACAAACTGTCGCGAAGGAATAAGAACACAGAATGGTTTGGGTTGGAAGGGACCTCAGAGGTCATCCAGAGACACCCCATGCCCTAGGCAGGGATAGCTCCCACCAGCCCAAATTACTCCAAAGCCCATCCAAGCTGGCCTCAAACTCCTTAAGGGATGAGGCAGCTTCTTTGGGCAGCCTGTGCCAGATGCTCACCACCTTCAGAATAAAGAATTTCTTCCTAATGTCTAATCTAAATCTCCTCTCTTTCAGCTTAAAACCATTTCCCCTCATTGCTACACACCCCTGCAAAGGGTCTTTCTCCAGCTTTCTTGCAGGTCCCCTTCAGGTACTGGTAGGCTGCTGTAAGGTCTCCCTGGAGCATTCCCAAGCTGAACAGCCCCAACTCTTCTAACCTGTCTTCATATCAGAGGTGTTTCAGCCTTTTGATCATCTTTGTGGCCTCCTCTGGACCCACCCCAACAGGTCCATGTTCCTCCTGTACTGGGGGCTCCAGAGCTAGACGCAGTACTCTAAGTGAGGTCACACAAAAACAGAATAGAGAGAGAGAATCACCTCCCTTGATCTGCTGGTTCTGCTGGTTTTAATTTAGCCCAGGATGCAGTTGGCCTTCTGGGCTGCAAGAGCACACTGCTGGGTGATATTCAATATTTCATCCACCACCAACGCCATGTCCTTCTCAGCAGGGCTGCCCTTGATCCTGATTATGCACAAAATGACAGCCATTTGAGTTTTGTTTTGCAGTTTGAATGAGAAATTATTTAACACTATCTACGTTTCTCAGCACCCCCCTAGCAAGCGCTGTGGATTTTCTTATCTTTTTGCAGCAAATGAGCCTACTCAAAAATTACCTGCTTGTTTTGTTTTTCTCTAATGACAGTATTTGGTACTACTGCTTACAGATGGTAGAATCTGAAAAGGAATTTCTTCTACTTTAATGACTCTTTGTGTGAAAAACGGTCTTTTATGCTTGCACTTGGTGAAGCAGGGAGCCCCTGACCAACTGACACATGAGTCCCCAGCTGGGAATTCCTCTAGTACAAATCTTCACTTACAGCTTCAAATGTTAAGTTTGACAATCAGAGAATTGAAAAGAGCATCTCAAAAATTGAAGAAACATATGTAGAAAAACAACACAAAGGATCAAGAAGTGTAAAATGCTGCTTGATGAACTTATTTTGATGCATATGTGTAATCAGAAAGAAAAGTTACACCTTCCTTCATGTATTGCATCTATATTTTTTATATAGATAGGGCTTGCTCCCATGAAAGGCCAAATCAATTGAAACATAAACTTAGGCAGGTATGAATAAAACCTCCTGAATCATTAATAAAACTCCACCAGGGTTGTATTTTAGTCTCTACAATGCTTCAAAGCCTGGGAAAAAAAAAAAAAAAGAAAGTAGGAACTCTAGACAGTAAAACCTGTTAAGGTAATGAAAGATTAAGATCACTAATACATAGAGGCTGCCCACAGCTACTTGGCACAGAGCCCCATCTGCTGTTAAACGTCCAATCTCCATGGGACAGCAGATGTGAAAACGAGCAGTGTTGCTGCTAAGGTTGGCTGATGCTTCCTCCCTCACAAAAAACCCTGCAGTATTCTTACCAACCCAAGGGAAGGTTGACTTCTTCTATTTAATCTCAAACCAATCTTATCTCCTGAAGAGTTCCTTTGAGAGAAGTGGTTAATAAGAAAGGAGCTATAGAAATAAAGAATACAGATGATTGCATATGCAAATCTGCGTGTGAATTTTCTTTAGGGAGAGGGATTTGCAGCTGAATGGGTTAATAATAAAAGTGATTGGTGTCTTTTTCCTTTTTTTTTTTTTTCTCCCCTCTCTTCCAAGCTCCACAGTTGAACATGATGGGACATGAGAGGGGGAAGAATGGTGAGGGACTGAGAGATTAAAAACTACAAAGCCATTCTGACTGCTTAAATTATTTCTGCCAAGACTGATAGCACCAATGGCATAGAAACTCGGCATTGCCCTGCAGGAGGATCTGCCTTCAGACATGACTCTGGAACAACCTTTTTCCTCAATGCCTCCACTTTTGGTTATTTGGAAATCAGACAAAGAGCAAGAAAGGAGCAAGCCAGCAGAGGAAGCCAAGTGGTTATTCTCTCCAGCAGCACAACACTAATGGGAAGGATGCTGCCTATGTTGTGAAAGGCTGGAAAGGAATAAAGAAACAGGGAAATAAAAAGGCAGGAGCCGAGCCCTCCAGAAGCAGTAAACCTTTTTTTTTTCTTTTCTCTTCTTTTCTTTTCCTTTTCTTTTCTTTTCTTTCCCATAGTATCTTTGGAAGCTGCTGATAAAGCATACTGAAAGGGGTTTTTGTCAGAAGCCCTCCCTCCAGATGTCTTCTGATCCCCTTTGGAGGCATTTCAGCCCCTAATACAGCTGTCAATTTCTTCCCACTGCTCTAACAAAAAAAATGGGGGAAAATATAATACTAATAAATTTCTGCCTAACTGACCAAACTGCCACTGACAGCCACCCACTGGGGACTTTGGCCTGCACGGGACACCCTGCTGACTGAGAGAGGGGCCCAGTGCTTTAAACTGCTTTCACGCCACATTAACACCCTGCCTGGCAGAAGCAGGATGGAAGAATCCAGGGCTGTCTGATCCCCTAAGCTACCAGGAGCTGCTGCTTTATTCCACACTCTGACCCTCCTTCCCCTCTCATTTCCAGTGGAAGGCAACTGTCCTTTTCTCTCCATGCAAATGTAAGGCAGAGGGAGACAAGGAAGCTACCTCCCCTCACCCCCTTCCCTCCCTTCTCCTCCTCTTCGTGAGTTCAAGCTGATATTAGCGAAAGCCAAGGCCCATCTTTGTCCCAGTTCCTTAGGCTCATCTCTAAGCCTGCTTTAGGCTCCCTGGAGTTTAATGCATCTTTAAGAATTGTCATTTCATCACTCCCTCACTCTGCCCCCCCCTCATTCTCTCTTCTGTTCCTGTCCTGCCTGCTCTCAGCCTCTTGCTTCCCCAGTTAAAATTTCTCCATATTTGAATGAGTTTATTTTCACCACTGCTTAGCTGGGAAATGGCTCTCTCCCTCAGCTCCTTTGCATCCATCCTTCCACTGAATAAAAACGGGTTGGAGCAGCTCCTTTTGCATATTACTTATTTAAAAGCTCTCCCTTGCACTTCACAGTGAGCCATCAGTGTGCTGCTGTGGGACAGACTCTCACTGCTTACTAAACCACCATGTTAAAATTTCAAATGCATTTGATCATCTCCAAGATTCAATTCTTCTGCCTTTAATCCTTTACCTCGTGCTATTACAGAAGAGTGAGGTTCAGTTAAGACAGACAAAAGAGTGCATTTTCTTAAGAATTATTCCCTTACATTACTCTTTGTTTTTCCCTTAGTGGTAGCTAGAGAACACTGAAGGTCTGATCATTTTAAAAACACTGAACACACAGAATTACTGAGAGCTGCTGGTTTGTGTTCAGCACTTCTGAAAGGCAGAAAAAGCTTCAGGAAGAAAAAAACCCACCTGAATTACCATTATCTACACATATCAATATTGATAGTCGGACAGCACCAAGACCAAGACAAATCCTCCCACAAACAGAATACATAATACCCAGCTCATTGGTCCCTGACAGGGGCAGGGCCAAAGCTTTCTCCCTGGCTGAAACCAGGTTTTTTCCCTTTGTTCAGTCCCCTCTAGCAGGGTGCACTGTCCCATCTCAGAGTGATCTAGGGTTTTACCAGGCTTTACTTGGTGACGTCCAGAGCTTTTTATGTTAGGGAACTGGAAAGCATTTGGCAGCCCATAAATACGTGTGTACATCTGAAGCAGGTGTTTTACAGACCTTTCTCGACTCAGCATGTGATGGCCTACACCCACAGTTAAAGGGGTAATTTTCAATCTTAGGTTTTCTAAACAGACAGAGTAAGAAGAGGGTAGGAAAGAAAAATCAGAATTTAAGCATGTAAACGGACTTGCGGAAAGCTACAGCAGATCAGAGGGTAGGGCAGGGAATGAAAGTCCTGGTCATGTTGTTGAAGATTCCTCCTTCAATCAGGATCACTTCAGTTTCAGTGAAGGGAGGTGGGAGGGCTTGAGCACAAAGACCTTCAGATCCTTCAAGGGCAAAAGCTCTACTATAGATTTCAGCTTTATTTCTCGAAGAATTAGAAATCTGTGAAGAAAAGGGGCTTCCTCTGAGGCATGAAAGTCCTTTTGAGTTGTTACACAGATGGCATATCTACTTAGTTCTGAAAACTGCAGAGCCAACATCTTCAGCCAACATCTGACCACCACCTGTGATCTGGCCTCCCTGACTTGAAGTCAGATCTCTCATTTCATGCCCTGGGATGCAACAGCCACCTCGGGATAAATTTGACACAGAATTAAAGAAGGCAGTAGCTTCTCTAACTAAACATTGCACATCTGCTCCAAAGTTGAGGAACATGGTACAAGAGAAACAGCGCTCAAAACCTAACCGTAGGATTTACCTTAGCTAACCAGTCACTCCTACTAGGAGAAGAAACAGCCATTTGGACTGACAAGTCCTAGGTAAATTCTGGATTGGATTTCTCTGTTTCCTCAGAATTGGTTTTGACAAACTTCTTACAACACAGGCAAGAAATTACATTTAAGGAAACCCCATCATGGGATGTTTTTCAACTCAGAGGATGACTCTGCATTGGCATGGAATTGTACAGCTTTCTCCAGATGGACTGACAGTGCAGTTGGATGCCAGAAGAAGTCCTGCTGGAAACACACTGGGTTTGCTCACAGACCTGATGCTTAAATCTTAAGGCCACTTCGTATTTAGGACAGATATGAGCAAAAGGTTGATCTTCTGAAAAAAGTCATTAGGAACATTTCTCGCACACAGAAGAAGACTGACAAAAAGTAGAAAGACCCACAACTGCTTTGAAAGAATTGGGAAAATCTATTTTGTGATGAGGAAGAGAAAACATGGGCAATAGCTCACTATCAGACCATGGGATAACATAATCTGCTTTCTGTCCCCAGTTTCTGGGCTGACTGAAAAGCAAGCAACTCCCAGTAACAAATTACAAGTCTCAAACATACATGAAAATGGGTTGCTATTTGTAATTTACCTATATTTTGAAGGCACATGTGATACATACCTATACTGTAAGAGGAGGGACCATCTGAAGCCGCAGTTTCTAAAAAAAAGCAGTGTGACAAATTCTCTGCACAGAGTTCAGGGGTACAAATGCTCCATACAAAAATTTTGCCTGATAAATCCAGTCACAAAGCACCAAATCTTCAATGAAGAGTAAATGAACTGGTTCAGTTAAATTTATGGGGTGGTGCTGATTTGTACCAGCAAAGATTTGGCTCACTCTGCCTGCAGTCAGAGCACTGAGGATTACCTGCCAATGTAATGGATCAGTTGATATAAATACAAGACTGCAGACCTTCAGTGAGGCTAAGAGCTATACAGAGTAAGACTCTTGAGAGCCTAGGTCACTAAGTTCACTAAGACACTTGTCAAAATTTCACCCACCAAGGTGAATTTCATACCTTTGTCCATAAAAACATGTACTGTGGAGTGAAGTGAGAGGGAAGTGAATTAAGAGGAAGGATTTAATAGGTTTAGGAAGGATTAATAGACAGAGTGACAAGGAGCAGCTCTGTGCCACACTACACTCAACATCACAAGGCCTTTTACAAAAGATGATGAATAAACAAGCTGTGCTAGAATAAGACTGTGTATTTGCCAGTGTCTTCTGCTGACACAGCCTGCTTCATGAAGGATGAGAATAGGTGAGTCTGCAGAGAGACCAGTGCTGTGCCAGCAGAAGCCCCTCTCTGCAGAAGTGTTGATACAGGCAGCACAGGCTTATGGTTGGAAAGGTCATTTCATGAGTGTGCACTCCAGGCAGAGGTGTTACTAAAACAGTACAAAGAATAACTTTGCCAGTAGGGCTGCTTCCCATAGCAGGAGCACTTGCTCAGTATGGTGGATTTGTTCTCCCTGAAAAACCATTTCAGGGGTAGCTTTCTTAGCAGTTCTTAGGTTAACCTTGGTATTGGACTCCAGCTTCCAGCCAGAACTCAGAACATGAATTTGGCAAGTTAGAACAGTCTGCCTCAGCCAATCTTGCTGTCTGGTGGAGCTCTGTATCTTTGAGGCATTACATTGCTGACTGGTTATCAGCAGCTGTGTAAAGCAATTAGTACTCTATGTTCAAACACACATCCTGACAAACTGAAAACACCAAATCATGAGTATCTGTATCAGGAAAGTACCAAATGGAAATAAATTTGGCTTGGGATGTAGTTATGGCAAAGGAAGAACTGCTGTCAAGACATGAAGCCTACTTCCCAAAAGAGAATGTCTGGGCAATCAGTGCTGTGCTGCCTTGTCCAAATGCTAATTACAGTCGGAATTCCAGCTCCCCACACCAGCAGCAGGCACTTCTGAGTAGGTTTAGGTCAGGGAATGGATTGAAGTTGACACTGATTTGTAATATTTTGCTGTCTAATCCCATCTCCCCCTAAATAACATTACAGGAATGCTAAACAATGTATTTCAGATTAAACAGGAGGAGAAAGAAAGATCTGGTGAGTTTGAGGGACTGTGCTTCTCATGTTGCACATCAGTAATGGTTTTGGAAATGAGGTCTTGTGACTCCAGCTTCCAAAAAGGGAATAAAACACCAGAGCCTGCTGTTGTAGCTCCTGACTGGTTGTTAGGACTTTAATCATACATCTTCATTCCAAGTTCAGCAGGCAAATACCTGGCCTTTTTACAGCATTTGAAGCAGAGGAGGCTGCTGGAACATGCAGTCATTTGCTTAATGATCTCTTTTGAAAGAGGAAGGGCTCATCAGCCCGCTCTCACGATGAAGAAAGAAGGAACAACTTCTAAAGGGAAGTTCTCTGTGGACTTCTCCAGACTTTGTCCTGGTCTCATGACCTCTCTCGACTGAAAATGCAATTGGCCATTAATTAGAAAAAGTTCCCATCAAACATGCAGAAAAGTAAATTCATTGTTAGCTCATCAAATGTGTTAACATTTGTGAAGGTTCAAATGGGCTTTTCGGGCTTCAGCCCAGCAAGAGATCTATTCCTGTTGCTTGTTAGATAATTGTCAATTAATGAGTATAAATGCTTTGTGGAAGTCTTAATGAGGAGCTAACAGCTCTTCACAACCCGATAAAATCAGGTAAAATCAAGACAGATCGAAGCATTTTACACAGTATCCAAATAAATGACACTTGGAAAAGCACATGTGTATTAAAAATGTATGATCTCAGAGTCTCAGCCAGCAATTTAATGCCTCAAAGATACAGAGCACTACCTGACAGAAAGACTGGCTGAGGCAGTCTATTCTAAAGGAGCTTTTTCTAACTTGCCAAATTCAAGTTCTAAGTTCTGGCTGAAAGCTGGAGTCCAATACCAAGGTAAAGTCTTTTCATAACCACAAGAAAGTGTCTTACGAGATGCCATGCAACACTTCAAAGGAGCAATGCATCAAGCAAGACTTTATAAATCTCTGGTAACTTCTTAATCTTGTTCTAACAGCCTGTTTTAAAGACTCGCAGTTACAGCCTAATCCTTTACACTCCTAGCCACATGCATGTTTCCCCTATATGTTTCTCTCATTTTCACAAAACGTTAGTAAAAAGAGGAATTTATTGAGAACTAGTCAGCAGAGGTCAGAAAAGACCATAGAGTATCTGCCAACCATCGTTATTCTTTTTTTAAATTGATCATTTCCCTTACCTGCACTCACCTAAGGATCCAGCACCATGGCAGGAGGGGAATGCACAGAACAGGGGCAGGAGGGATATAGTGTTTATTTCGAAACAAGTACATTTGTAACAACACCTTGTTACAAATACTACAAATTTGTAACAAATATTTAGCCTTGGGCCTTGGCAGAATGCAGATAACTTCCCCAAGAGCATCAGCGATTCAGAGCTTATGGAGGAGGAAGTTGCTGTAAGTTTAGGGGTGCATAATTGCTATTGGATCCGCTGTGTTGCTTACCCTGATTGAGAGCTGTCTGAAGAGTGATGGGAGAGGGTGAAGCACTGGCTAAGTCCTTGCCTCCCCCTGTCAGGGAACAGAGATCCCTGCCATGCCAAGAGGGATGTACCCCAGAGACTCTTCATGGTGAATTTACTACCTGACAATCAAAAAGGAAAGGACCAAATAATGGGCAAAGCACAGTAAAAGAGGAAGTAATGGGTTAGAAGAGGAAGGGGGAGAGGGAAATACAGTTGGGCTTCCTCTGTTTAAAATAAGTTAGCTGTTAGGTGTAAATGTTGGTAAGAATGGGTAAATATCTGAAATTGATATCTTATGGATATAGATCCCAATCTAGGGATATAAAAAACATAAGGGCAGTTGCAGCACTCTGTAATAGCTTAAAAACTCATATAAGAGAACTATTTGAATCTTCAGCCAGTAAAGATACAAGAAACTTCTGGCAAAACTAAACTAGGTCTCAGGCCTGATCTGATCTTATAAATAGGTGAATCAGTATCTCAAAAGAGAACTGCAAGGTTACTGGAAATTCAGTAGTCTCCCTAATACATGTGAACTTGCAGCAAATATTCCGTATTTCCCCCTATGCGTAATTTGGAGAGAAAATGAAGTCTAAAGAGAAAAAACAGCTCAGAAACCAGCTGCACAACTGTCACTAGAACTAGAGATGAGGCAGAAACAGAACTCCCATCTAAGGAGATGTGGGTAAAAATTCAGCAGTCCTGTTCTAAATATTTTTAACCTTTAGAGAGAAGACCAAAGGACATGTCTGCCTCCACCATTTTTTGTAGTCAAGTTTCAAGACCACCAGTTAGTATCTCTGTTTGGAACAGCCACAGGATGCTACATCAGCAGCATCATGGAGAGCCAGGATGGCAGAGAAGCCCAGCACCATTTCAAATTCCCACACAGTTTTTCCTGGTATCAGGTTGATGCCTCTACATAATACAAACAGGTCTGTGGTTGGCAGTTTTCAAATACTCCTGTCCTCCAGAAGCCAGGCCCATCTGTCACCATAAGCAAATAACTGCATGTTCCAGCAGCCTCCTCTGCTTCAAATGCTGTAAAAAGGCCAAGTATCTGCTGCTGAACTTGGTATGAAGATATATGATTAAAGTCCTTACAGCCAGTCAGGAGCAGCAGGCTCTGATGTTTTATTCCCTTTTTGGAAGCTGGAGTCACAAGACCTCATTTCCAACCACTACTGATCTGCTACATGGGAAGCACAGTCCCTCAGACTCACCAGATCTTTGATTCTCTGCCTCCCCCTGCTTTATTTTCTAGTTGGTTTGTACAGTAAGTTTGTTCTACACAGAGACTCCTAGTGCACCCAACTGCTAGGACCACCTCTTGTCTGGAATGCAGTCATTACTGCTAGTTAGTTAATAATTAGGTCAGAATACCACAGAGAAAACTAAGGATTATTGAGCATGGATTTCTAGAGCAAATGCAAACATCTTCCTTAGGCAGTGACGCAAATACCATCTGACAAAGAGTAAATCATTAAAGAAACATTCCAAGTAACAGGAAAAAAGACTTTGAGATACTTGTTTTGCATAACTTGCAGCTCAGCAGTGGCAATTAAGGGTAAGTTAATTAGTTTACTTGATTTCTAGTGATTGATATGGAATGGCTTTTCAGTCTGGACTTCTCCCTTTTAGCCTACAGTAGCTGAAATTGCCAGGCAGCCTTCCATCTCTGTACTGAACAGGTCCAAGAGCTTAACTTCCAAGATCAGTAGGTGCACTGAGTTTACTATAACCAGAATAGTTTGGGTCTATGCCTCCAAAACCCCCTAAAGCCACAGTTCTGGAGTAGCACTGTATATTTTGGTTCCTTACACAAAACTATTACCATATGCTGTTACATTATTAACAGTGAAACTTCACTCTGTTATGCAGTTTACAAGCAAATCAATCCACAGGTTTCCCTCCTACCATCACAGTGTTGCTTATCCATAGAATCATAGAAAGGTTAGGTGGGAAGGGACCTTAAAGATCATCTAGTTCCAACCCGCCTGCCATGGGGGTTGCTCAATGCCTCATCCAGACTGGTCTTAAATACCTCCAGGGAGAGAGGGGGCATCCACAACCTTCCTGGGCAACATGTATCAGTGTCTCACCACCCTCACAGGAAAGGACTTCTTCCTTATATCTAGTTCGAATCTCCCCTCTTCTAATTTGCATCATTCCTAGTCCTGCGATCACATATCCTATTAAGAAGTACTACCTCAGCCCTTCTGGAGGCCCCATTCAGGTATTGAGAAGCTACTCGGAGGTCCCCTCTGAGCTTCCTCTTCTATAGGCTGAACAAACCCCAATTCCTTCAGCCTGTCCACATAAAGGAGGTTCTCTAGCCCTCTGGACCTGCTCCAAGAGTTCCATGTCCATGGTCTCTAATGCAATGTTTGGCTTCAGTTACACATCACCAGAGCAGGTAAAACAGCTCAAGAATCCATGTGGTGAAAATCACTTGTTATTAGTACTCGTGGAAATTAAGAGGTATGGTTCCTAATTGCCACTTTCTGCTTTCCCCTCACAAGCACCTATGAGCTGGAATGGGCCCACCAGGGGTGTGACTGGTGGTGCTGCAGTGGAGATAAGAAGAAAGGCAGACACCCAAGCCATACAAAGCATGCTAAGAACAAACACTGAGTTAGTCCTTCCTGTCCTTACCAAAAGGTGAGTATTGTTATGGAGGAAAGATTTTGCTCTGAATGCTAGCTGAGTTGCTGACTGCTATGACCTGCAGTGAGCTGTATGATTGATGTAGTAGACATGGCTGTAAAACTGGCAGAAAGCCCATCTCAGGCGTAGCTGCTGAGATAAGGCTATCAAGCCAATGGGATTTTAAAAGTAGATAAATAAATCAAGGAACCAGAAACTGTTTCATATACTTCTCCCTGTACAAGTATACATCCTTATAAACAAGGCTGCCAACACACTCAGGATAGATGTAACAGAATCACAGAATGGCTTGGATTGGAAGGGACCTTTAGTTCCAACTCCCCTGCCATGTGCAGGGACACCTCCCACTAGACCAAGTTGCTCAGTGCCTTGTCCAACCTGACCTCCAGAAGTGCTCTGGTATTTCCAAACTCCAATAATAAATGTGTAAACTATACGATAAAGCCCCAAAGAACCTTCCTACACATGGCATAGTGAGTGCTCAGAGCAGATGAAAGCAATGAAAACAGAAGCTGGCAATACCTCAGAGCTACACTAGTGGATGTGGGGCTACACTTGGGTGTGGGGCTGCAGCTTGGACTCCACCACACCAAAATCACATACAGAATCATACAGATGGCTATTAGCCAGCAGGGTCAAACATCCAGCAGACCAACACCTAGATTACAGTCTGCTGCAAATTAACCGCATCCTGACATGCAAAATCTTCTAGATTAGCAGCTTCTAATCTAAAAGAACACCACCAGCCACTACTGTTTACATGTTTTGATGGACGGCATCCAGGGACGCCCCCAAGCCTGGTGAGAAGGATTTCAATAGCAACAGATTAAAACAGTTTGCTCAAAAACTCCAAGTGACAACACTAATTTGCATTGTCTCACAAAATCTGCTCCACTAAAAAGATTTCTTTCCTGGCTTTTTAGAGCAGGGAACATGGAGCCTGACAGCAGTCATGACCTGTGTCAGTTCAGAGCTAAGGGTATGGCTGAAGAAACCTCAAAGTGAAATCCTAGCTCTCAAATATGCTGTATCCTTGCCTAAGTGATTTTTTTACCCATTAGCTCAAACATGTGCCCAGAAACTTGAATTTCCTTACTCGATATGAAAAGGATTATCAATTTCTGCCCCTTACTAACAGCAACAAAGTCTTTGCAGTATTGACACATCACAACCAGTATTTTGAATGCTAAAGCAGATAACATAATCTGAAATTTAACTGTGGTTTTGTATTCGCCTTTCCAAGCTGTGGCTAAATCCCAACACTAGCCTTGCACTACAGACAACAGAGGATGTCTCACACTATCTGCCATCAGGATTCAATTCTCTAACATAACTTCTCTTTTATATCTTTGGACATACTGATTTAAGAGATTCTCAGGGGATTTTCTCCCACTGTCAGCAGGCACATCACAATCTTCCTATGGAAGACCACAAGAAAACTACAGGTCTAATTAGGTCCAGGCAAATGCATCTACACTCAAACTGCTCCAGTTTCTATGAAAAAATCATTCTGCAAAACAGGATCAATGCTGCTGAGTTCCACCTTTATTAGACACTTAAAAAAACCCCACCTCCTATGTCTTTTACTATTCAAAGCTACTCTTATAGAAAGAAATTAAACCAGCAGGGGGATTTGACTAGATGATCTTTTGAGGTACCTTCCAATCCCTGATATTCTGTGATTCTGTGAAAAGGGAATAGTCCAAGAACTAATATTCATCTTGGTCTACTGTACAGGTAGTTATAAAGAGATTTCTGCAGCATCCAGATGTTCCGTATCTTTACTTCTTCCATCTTGAGACACTTTGCAGCATTTATGTTAAAATTCAACAAGGCAACTCACCTTGTGGTGGATTTACTAATTCTTTAAATTTTGGGTCTTGATCTATAGATGCAAACAATGTAAAAATTAGGCTAGGTGGAGTAATAAAGACTCAGTTGCACCACTGCTCCTACAAGGTCCTACCTGAGCCTTCTCTTCTCCAGGCTGAACAACCCTAACTCCTTCAGCCTGTCCTCACAAGGTAGCTGCTCCAGGCCTCTCATCATCTTCATGGCCTCCTCTGGACCCACTCCAACAGCTCAATGCCTTTCTTACGTTGAGGCTGCAGAACTGAACAGAGTGATGGATGATTCTGCTTGTCCAGCTGGGCAGTTTTGCTATTAACAAACCACACATTTTCATGTAATAATTTTGCTCAAGAAGCTAGCTGAAATGGCTTCACCTGCTCTCCATATGGCACTGCCAGCAACTGATACCCATAAGGGAAAGTCATAAATACCCTTCAGAATCTGGTTAATGACTTTTATTTTTTGTGAAATTCAGAATGACTGCCACAGTTTTGCCTGGGAAATAGCAATTTGTGAAAAGGCATTCTAGACTGATGTAGGAGGATTAAACAATGCCAGATGTGAGTGCCTTGTTTCAGCTAGTGCACTGACAGGCACTTCCCAGCCTATAATTATCTTCAGGACCACAAAACCCACAGGAAAAAGAAAATATTCCATTGCACTTTTATCTAAGACACACCAGTGAAAATCAATGCCTGTGGTTCATTCATTGATGCAAACCTGAAGAGCCTTCATTTTGTTTTCTCTTGAATCATATAATGGTTTGGGTTGGAAGGGACCTTCAAGATCATCTAATTCCAACACCCCTGCCATGGGCAGGGACACCCCCCACTACACCAGGTTACTCAATGGGTCATCCAGCTGGAAATCTTTCATCCCTCCAGATCCAAGGCCAGCTAAAGTCTCCTCAAAAATTAATAATATAAGAACTAATTTTGAAAACAAAACAAAACAAAAAAACCCCAAAACACAAACAACTTCTTTCTATCTATTTTTAATCCATCAGAGCATCTTTAAGAATTTAGAAACAATGTGATAAAGACACGGCAAAACTGTTCACCAGCCAGGCTCAATTCCACTGGGACTTCATTTGACTTCCAAGTTGTCCACCTGCTTAACTAATACTTACAAATGAAGCAACTCTGATATCTTGGTGTCCTGTACCTTTCCCAAGGATACAATAATTTGCCTTCAGCTGGATTCCTGGAGTATAAAACGTGTCATAAAAATCATCTAACCTGTACACAATGCTGCTTTCTCAGTGAAGTGGCAGGGAAAGTCATCAGGAAAGAGAAGACAGTGAAACACTAATGTTGCTAACCTGTACCTCAGCAGGTGTTTCTCCCCTTGGACCTTCTCCAGGTCCAATGCTTTCTATAATCAAGCTTGTGGAAACAAAGCAGCCTTGCTTTGAAAAGGAAGAGTCTTACCCTTTTGTGTGATCAGTGGACATCCACGAATCTCCCAGCAAGAGGGATGTAAGGTAAGTACCACTTTTTGCGGAAATTACAGTCACCAGACTGAAGGAGCAGCATCTGCCACAGCAACTGGACCCACAGCAGTAACTGTTACTCAAGCATTATGATTTTCTTCTATTAAAGCACTTGTATCATCACACAATGGCATAGGCAAAACAAAATCATCCCACAGCACAGGTCATTTGCCTGCCATGCTTCATGTCAGATACATGTTCAAACATCCACACTGAAGTAGTATTTGCCACTTCCACTTCTCTCCCTCTCATCACAACATCCATCATCAGGGTAAAAGGATCAAAGCCTGGTAACAAAACACCCTGCTCTAGTGGCTGCACAGGAAAGGCCATTCACCAGCATTTTGGGATCCACACTGAGTCACTGGGGTCTCCAGGAAATAAGCTCAGCAAGAGAGCCTGCTCTACCTTTTAGGTATCTTTTCAACCTAATGCTCCTATTTACCTGTATCACCACAAGCTCTACAAGCCCCCATCTTCCTCCTCGTGAGCATGCTTTTATTTCTGCAGTTTGCAGCCAAGTTAAATGCTACAGTAAAAGGAGGGAACAGAAAACAGAGGTGATATAACAGCATGAAGCCAGTTTACCCATTCTTATCATATTGTTATAAAAATCATAGCTCTAGATGCGTTTGCAACAATGCCACGAGAAACTAAAAATCTGGGAGTAACTCTGACAATTTCATGTAAAAGATAAGGCAATTCAATTTACAGAAGTAAATTTCTTCAGCAGTGTTTCTCTTTTGAGAACAAGGATATAAGCCAAAACATATTAAGAACGAGTTACTGTTGTATAATTAACTTACCAAAGTACAAAAACATTTATGCTAAGGAATAACGTTAACCGTGTTCCCACTTGAGAGTGTCCTGTGATACAATATTTAGTGACATGTTTGCATTTCTCAAATACTTACTGAAATCCATCTTCTACTGGACATGATGCAGGTGGATTATTTGGCCAAACAGCGTGGGAATGTGTTGGAAGAAATTGTAAAAATTGTTTCCTGGTTTTCCAAACAGGGCATCAATTACCTTTCACCTTAGACTTCCCCCTAAACTGCTGACCCAAAGCAGTCTCACACAAGCCAGCTTTGAGCATCAAAAACCTCAGGCATCACATTTTCAGGCTACAAGCAATGTAAAACAAGGAAAAGACCAGAACTAACTCCTAAGCAATTTTTAACAGGAGGGTTTGTTATTGATAGTAGCGTGTCAGAGCCACAGCACAAGCAGTTCATACCCCACTTGGAAGTAAATAAGCCAGAAAAACATACAGAATATTCTGTAATTGATATGTCTCTTTCCTTCTCATACCAATTCCAGGTGTGGCCAGCAGGACAAGAGAGGTGATTTTGCCCCTCTACTCTGCTCTGGTGAGACCCCAACTGGAATTACTGTGTCCAGTTCTGGAGCCCTCAACATAAGGACATTGAGCTGTTGGAGCAGGTCTGGTGAAGGCCACAAAGATGACCGGAGGGCTAGAGAACGTCCCTTTGGAGAACAGGCTGAAGGAGTTGGGGGTTGTTCAGCCTGGAGAAGAGAAGCCTCAGGAGGGACCTCACAGTAGCTTCTCAATATCTGAAGGCGGCTAAAGAAAAGCTGTGGTAGGACTTCCGAACAGGGTCTAGGGTGGCAGGATGCAAACTGGAAGA
>VZTY01022205.1:36495-64760 GCA_013400935.1 Turnix velox | reverse complement strand
ACATCAATGAAATTTGAAAAAAAAAAAAAAAAGGCATATTTTGGCAGTTCTCTTCAAGAAGGAGCCTTCAAATCACCATCTTGGTTGTTTCACTCAGAATCCCAGAGCACAGGAAAAGCCCTGAAATGGAGCAACAGCCTGCAGTCAGGAAAGGTGATAAGGGATTTCACGTGTGGGGCCAAACCTCACTAAAGTCAGGGGAACAGAAGATATTCTTCGCTTTCAGACTGTCCCACTCTGTCTGCCAGCAGCAGTCAGACCATAAACAGAGCTTATTACCAGCAGGGAGCACATGCTCACATAGTGAGAGAGACTGCCTTCCAAAGCTTATAATCTAAATAATGAGACAAAGGATGAGCTGAAACCAGAGCTACAGGGTAAAAGCAGACTGCCCACAGGCTCAGAAGCAGACCAGGGGCAAAACTGCACAACTCTTTAGATCTCTTGACCTCAGGTTCAGTATCTACCCACTAGCACAGGGGTCAGCAGCTCAAGTGTCACAGGCCCAAGAGCTTCTATTTCATGAAGAAAAAATACCAACTATGCTGGTTTCCTTTTTCTCTCGCACAGAGGCAAATTGTGCCTGCAAGCAGCAACACTCCCAGCTCCTGCTAACTCCTTAAATTTTAGTGGGAGTTTGGAGTTTCCCTCTTCCAGAGGCAGACACATCAAAGAAGTGCTGGGAGCAGCCTGTCTCCAAAAAAGCTTCTCAGTCCTGCCTCTGCATTCCTGCTCAGTCTCTGTTTGGCAGTGGACAGGCTCCTGCCTCCTGCCTCCTGCACACCTTGACAGGGATGGTGCATGATTTGAGAGGCTCTGCCACAGGTCAGATTTGGGAGGTACTTTCCAAACCCCTGTCACATTCAAGCAAGGCTTATTTTATGCCAAAAAATGTCTACCTATCTTGAGAATAAGTGCCACGAGTCAGCACAGACCAGATACCAGCCTCCCACGATGTGGTCCCAGAATAGTTAAAAATAACTGAGTCATGAACAGGGATCAGTTTATAAAGTTCAAGCCATTGCTCTGCCTGGAAGGTCAAAGACATTACTTCAAGAACTAGCACTGTGCTTAGAGGTCATTTCCCAAGCACAAACTGCAACAGCACAACCACATAAACCACAAAATCTCAAGAGAAATGGTTGGAGAAGTCAAAGGGTTAGCAAGAACTGCAGACCAGGCCTTGAGAAATACAGAAACCTTGCACTACCCTGGCTCCTAGCTCTACAGAGTGTCAGGAGTTGGCAGAGTCCAAACAGAACTCAAAAAAAATCTCAAAAAAACCTTAAACTTTGAGCTACACAGAAGAATCTTTTTGAAAGTCAGTGACCAAATGTCTGCAGCCGTTTCATTTTGGTGCATGGCAGAACAATCTCATTTTCAAAATCTTAGACCTATGCCCCACACAGATAGAAAAGAAAAAAAATACTATTTTATTTTTTAGAATCATAGAATGTTTGGGGTTGGAAGGGACCTTCAAGATCATCTAGTTCCAGCCCCTTTGCCATGGGCAGGGACACCTCCCACTAGACCGGATTGCTCAGTGCCTCATCCTGCCTGGCCTTAAACACCTCCAGGAAGGGGGCATCCACAACATTTTTGGCTGAAACTATTTGACAAATGTAACCAGAGTTTGCAAGTTACATTGATTCCCCTCTCATCTGATAGTGTTTATTAGCCAATTTACTGTTCATGGAATATTTTGCTGTCATCTGCATATGAACAAGTTGAAAGAAGAACTCATCATACTGAGGATGCTAAAGGAGAAAATGTAGCCAATATAACTCACAGGCTGGATTTCTACAGGGAAAAAACAAACAAACAAAAAAGTCTAAGAAACAATTTGAGCAATACAACCAAGAGAAAAACCCAGCAGGTACTGTGACAAAAGGCTTACAACACACAGCTTGGTCTTACTGACTACTGCCATGAAAACATAAGCCATGCCTAAATCTGTAATTAGGCTCACAGGAGCAGCTTCAAACCACAGTCAAGCTGTTAGAGCTCAAGCCAGAAAAGCCAGGCTACTAATAATGTGGACTGAAGCCAGAACAAAACCACTCTTTAAGCAGTCAAGATTTGAGACAAAAATCCCAGATCAATAGCAAATTCACTGTTGGCTTCTTCCTACATTTTAGACAGAGTAGAAATTATTCAGTCCCCTTCCAAACTGCAGTTTTGGAGGGTGGTAAGACACTGGAACAGAGAGGATGCCCCCTCAATCCCTGGAGGTGTTTAAGGCCAGGCTGGATGAGGCTCTGAGCAACCTGGTTGAGTGGGAGGTGTCCCTGCCCAAGGCAGGGGGTTGGAAGAGATGATCTTGAAGGTCCCTTCCAACCCCAACCTTTCTATGATTCTATGTGCAGCCTCACTTAAAAACTCCCCTGCTGAAAGGTATTTCAGTGATGGCTGAGCACTGTTTATTGAGCAGAGGCTGGTTTTAGGCACTCCAATGTGAGCTGTCGGCACACTGAGCTACTGCTTGGTCCCAGCAGCACTGGAAAGAGAGTGTCCTCCCTTCACACACAGTGGTTGCCATCCAGGTACATATTCTCATCCAGTCTGTAGTTCCAGAAGCATCTCAGCTCTTTAAGTCATACCCAATAAGCTAACTCACACAGCAACCATGAGACAACAGATGGAGACAAGATATTTCTGGGTCCCAAACCCCAGCATTGGTGAAATGCCCATAGTTTGGTGAGATGGGGGACATTTTATCTGATAAAATGGATTGAACCAGCTGTTCCAGTCCTGTGAGCCTGGTTTTTGTCTATTGGAGCTAAAGAGTCAGGTCACATAAAAAAAAACAAAACAACTTCATATCCTCTAGAAGGGGCACAGAAGTCTCCTTTTAATGCCCAGGCAAAGGGTGCTGGCATCTCTGTGGGAAGGCAGTGAATAGGAACCAAAAAGCTGCTTCCAAACAGTGCATAATCCTCAATGTTGCAGTTTTTCCATGGAAGAGTGGAATGGGGAAACAGATGGCTAGAGGAATAAAGAGATTTTGATCCCAGGGTGGACTAGGTAAAGCCTGATCAATCAAAGAAAGCAAGTGAGCAGTGGGACTCATAAAGACTGATCTCCCAGGGCTTGGGGTTTGATTATCCAATGTCTGACAGAAGCAGGAGCTCTACTCAGAGCTTCTCCTGAAGCAGAGGCACGTGTCCCATGTGGATTCATTAATGTCTAATAATGTAGCCCAGCTTACCCCTAACCCTCCCCTCCAGGGGAGAATTAATTTGTGCCTCTCAGCTTTGACTCACCACCTATTTTCACTCAGCTTTTTGGCTGAAATCACCTAGGGTATACAAAAGCTTTTACAACAGAAGTGACAAGCATGAGAAAAGATTATACAATCACATACACCTTAAGAAAACAGCCTAACAGTGGCTTTTTTGGCACAAAACTCCTGGTGACTGATAGTTTCAAAATAAAAATAAATTCATTTACTTATTATGCTGTTCGGGTAAGAGGACATAATTCAGGGATCGAAGATGGAAAGGTAGTGCACGCAGCAGACACCAAAACTCTTGGGTGTATTTCAAGTATGAGGCTAACACTGACTGAATCCTCAGCTGCATCAAGAGAAGTGTGGCCAGCAGGTCAAGGGATTTGGTCTCTCTACTTGGCTCTGGTGAGACCCCAACTGGAGTTACTGTATCCAGTTCTGGAGCCCTCAACATAAGAAGGACATTGAGCTGTTGGAGAGGGTCTGGAGGAGGGCCATGAAGATGATGGGAAGGCTGGAGCACCTCCCTTATGAGGACAGGCTGAAGGAATTGGGGTTGTTCAGCCTGAAGCAAAGAAGGCTCAGGGGGGACCTCACAGTAGCTTCTCAATATGTGAAGGGGGCTACAGAAAGGCTGGGGTAGGACTTTTGAATAGGGTTCAGGATGACAGGACTAGGAGGAACGGATGCAAATTGGAAGAGGGGAGATTTAAGCTGGAGATAAGGAAGAAGTTCTTTCCTGTGAGGGTGATGAGACACTGGAACAGGCTTCCAAGAGAAGTTGTGGATGCCCCCTTATCCCTGGAGGTGTTTCAGGCCAGGCTGGATGAGGCACTAAGCTGCCCGGTCTAGCGGGAAGTGTCCCTGTCCATGGAAGAGGTTTGGAACTAGATGATCTTTAATGTACCTTCTAACTCAAACAATTCTATGATTCTAACTGGAGCCACACTGCCACACACCAAGTAACGCACAGCAACCTTTACCCTCCTGCCACCAAAGTCACCAGGAAATACTTTCTTCCTTAACTGTTTCTGAAAGGGCACAATACTAATGACTACTGCTAATTTGTCATATAGACACCCAGCTCTCACTCCAGGGAAAGTACAGATCCCTCTGCCTGTAAGTCCAACCCAATTACTCCTCCAGGCCTAGTGCTGGGATGTGGGTTTCCAAGTATGGCACAACAGCCAACCGTCTAAACAAAGAGCCACCATTGCCTCACATGCACTTCATGCTTTGAATCTATTTGTGTTTTTTAACTGCTGGCACAACTAAGGGCGATGCTGTTCTCAATTAAAACCCACCAATTTCTTCCCTGGGCTTAATGAGGAGCAGGGCTGTTCATTCTGGCACCACCAGTATTTTTTTTCAATTAATGGACTTAACCAGCAGCAGATGCTGTGTCTTCCTTTCTCCCCTTCTCCAGCAAGCAGCCCACCTCTATTTTAAAATCAGTGGTGATGATGATTTTAAAGAAACAGCTAAATCAGATACTGCTTATAGAGCTCAGAAGAACTGTTAAAAAAACCAAAAAACAACAAAACAAACAAACAAACAAACAAACAAAAAACCTCACCAAAAAAAGTAACAAAAATACCATGTATGTTCCAATGCTGAGAGACCCCATAGGAATCACAGAATATCAGGGATTGGAAGGGACCTCAAGAGATCATCTAGTCCAATCTCCCTGCCTGAGCAGGAACACCCAGAGCAGGTCACACAGGAACTTGTGCAGATAGGTTCTGAATGTCTCCAGAGAAAGAGACTCCACAACCTCTCTGGGCAGTCTGTTCCAATGTTCTGTCACCCTCACTGTGAGAAAGTGTTTTCTTACTTTACTCAGGAACCTTCTATGTTCCAGCTTGTACCCGTTTTCCCTTGGCCTATCATTGGAGGGGTATCCTCCATCTTAGAATCATAGAATGGTTTGGGTTGGAAGGGACCTTCAAGATCATCTAGTTCCAACCCCCCTGCCATGGCCAGGGATACCTCCCACTAGACCAGGTTGCTCAGTGCCTCATCCAGCCTGGCCTAAAACACCTCCAGGGAGAGAGGGGGCATCCACAACCTCTCTGGGTGGCCTATTCTAGTGTCTCACCACCCTCACAGAAAGGACTTCTTCCTTACTTCCAGCTTAAATCTCCCCTCTTCCAATTTACATCAGTTATTCCTAGTCCTTTGATCACACATCCTGCTAAAAAGTCCTACTCCTGCCTTTCTGTAGCCCCTTTAAGGTACTAAGAAGCTACTATGAGTATATCCTGGTAACCTAGAGCTTATTCATAAATAGATATACACCATCTGAACCTATGGCTGAATTGCGCAGATTATCACCAGTACACATACAGCCCTGGCCAGCCTGGGGAGATATGTCAAGCTACTGATAAAAGTTTTTAACTGCTATTGACATAAACAAGTGGACTGTGGTTAACAGGCAGGTGTTTCTCCTGTGGGAGAATAAAATTGGAATAGCTCCAAAATGCGAGCTTCCTCCAAAATCAAAATTACCTCAGAAATGGAGATTTTAAGCTATAAATGCAATGTTGTGGTCAAAAAGCACAATGGGCAATGCTGAAGACATGGCTCAGGTGTATGACAGCTTTCATAAAATCACATCTTTCACACTCCTGTCATACCATGCTTTGGAGGTAGCTGTTTGAGGCTACCACTAACAAACATCACTGCCATCCCTGCATTTACTTCACATTCAGACCCCATCCCTGGAGACAGTCTAGGGCAGGCTTGCTGAGGTTCTGAGCAACCTGATATAGTGCAGGACGTCCCTGTCACTGCAGAGGGTTGGACTGGATGGCCTTGGAAAGGCCCTTCCAACCCAACACATTCATTCTATGATTCTGCTGGCGTATCTGCTGAGAAAAAAGTGTCACCCATATCTTTTTTATATACCTGAAGAGCAGCATAATGGTTAGACTTCTCTACTCATACATACAGCAGACAGCAGTAAGACAGTACCTGCTTCTCAGACACCAACATCTAGATTACATTTAATCTCTACCTGCAAATCACTGCATCAACTCAACACTTTGTGAAAATCAGAAAACCAGACCAAGGAAGCCTGGTTCACAAAACAACCTGCTATCAGTTTTACGAGTTGGTATTGATTTTCTGATGGATAACAAGAAAGAAGCCATTACTTCTGGGAGATCATTGTTTCTCCTCTGTGTTGTTGCCTGCTCCCATTAAACTTTCTAGACCTTGCTTTCGTTAAGGTGACTGGAATTTTCCAGAATTCTCTGCTCCAGATACTTTGGGATCTCCTTCTCTGGAGACATTCAAACCCCACCTGGACACCTTCCTGTGTGACCTGATCTGGGTGCTCCTGCTCCAGCAGGGGGATGGGACTAGATGATCTCTTGAGGTCCCTTCCAATCTCTGAATATGCTGTTGCAGCACAGAAGCATCAAAATCTATGCACTGAATTGCAGTGCTCCAGATCACGCTTCCATTCCACAAGAGCGGGCCACGACTACTTAACAAAACAGTCTTAAAACGTGCTTATACTTAATGCTGGAAAACATCTGGCTCTTTTAAGTGCCGTGATTGATTTTGTGATGTGGAGATCCTTCTTTTACTGAGACTTAGGAGCACTTCTCTCTATTGGCTACTACCTTGCTCTCAAACAGCACCTCTCAGTCAGTGTCTTCTGGAAATAAACGGCAACACAAGGCAATACTCTTCAGGATGGACTGCCTTGTTCAGTGTTCTGAACATCTAAAATCTACACAACTCTGGAAGATTTAATTTTTGAGCACTGTAGCAAAAAATGATGTTACTCTTTTCCTGTCTCTACAGCCTAGGTCAGGATTGATGTTCACTTCGTGGCAGAAAGACAGGAAGAGGAAAGGGATAGCTTATTTTCCTTCATTGTAACAAAACTAACTTTTCTTTCTATTAAGCAGCTGGAGCAGATCAGTTTTAAGAGAAACAGCACTTAACTGGAAAGATAAAATTTAATTTAGAAGAAGCATACAAGCTGCCCAAGGGAAACTCTGCCTCTCCACCCTATAACCCAAACTGGTTTCAACTCCATATTCTTTTTCATGGAAACTGTGAATGTGAAAGACAGGGTCACAAAGACTATTTAAAAGGGAAACAGAACATAACTGTTGCTGACTAAAACCATTACTCTTATTCAAGGAAGGCAGGGAGCAATTATTAAAAGAATAAACAAAGAGAAGGGGGAAGATGGCAGACTGGGAATTTATTCTTATGTGGATTCCTAATCCTGCTTTTGGAAATTTGAAAGGAATCCAATGAAGTTTTCCAATCTGAAAGTATGGTATAAGAACTGTGACCTTCTAATAATTTCTTACTTCTTTTTTTTTTTTTTTTACTATAAAGAAAATAAAGTTGGTAGTTATATCCCAGTATAAGTGAACAAACAAATAAAAAAGTAGGAAAAAGAGCAAGAAAAGAACCCAGAATTGATCTACCCAAATTACAGAATCATCGAATGGTTTGGGTTGGAAGAGATCTTAACGATCATCTAGTTCCATCTAGAAAGGTTTCCCAGCATGAGGAAGGCTGATGGCAGATATCCATAATGCTTGATTTGCCTTGCTATAACAATGCCTTTGACGTGCCTTATTTTTCCAAGCTTTCTGAAACTCTTTTTTGAAGTTGGATAATTAAGAAACAAAGTATTTGCAGTACGCTCCCTGACCTGCACAAGAGTTAAATGAGTTGCTACTTTGAGGGAGACAATAAAAGCCTCCTTGGGCAAGATTTAAGGGAACTGAGGAAGGAGAAGAGGAACCGCTGTGACACCAGGCTGGGCAAGACAGATTCTGCACAGAAAATCACACTACATCAGTTTATCCTAAGTCTAACTTAAGGACTTTTATTTGCTGCAATCCATTTGAAGTATCCTGTTTTGATTTAGGAAACACAATTTTGTCTAGATGACATTCTACCTGACATCCCCTAAAAGTCACTATTTCAGAGCTGTCTGATAAGCACAGAGATGCTAGAAGAGATGCTGTGACTTACAGCCGAGTCTCCAAGGCAGAGGCTTTAAATAAAATCCCCTCTAAGGCCTTAACTGCCATGAGAGAGAGGTCTTAAGGAAAACACTTTGTTAAAAATCCACTTCACCAGGTCCAAGTGACTTCCATGTGAGTGAGATCAAAAGAAAACATTCATTGGAGCATACTTGGTTTTGTTTGATTGACCTTACCTTCTGCCATCACAGCTACCACAGACTGGGAATAGGCCAGCAGCACTCACTAACCTGTTCTTCATAAAGGTCTGGTTATGGAGGGTTGGAACTAGATGATCTTTAAGGTCCCTTGCAACCCAAGCTATTCTATGTTGGGCTCAGGCTAGCAAGCAACCTTTGTCCCTCCATTCTACCTCTACCGCAGCTAAGCAAAAGCAAGGTGGAGCAGGATCTTACACTTTCAGAGGGTGGGAAGGTATAAAATCAGTGTGAAGAAGGAGGACACGGGGGTAACACAACAATGCAAGCACATGGTGAAACAGCATGTGGGTGAAACCACTTATTAATTTAGATCGTATCACAATCTATTTCTTTAAAAAGTTACAGTAACTTATAGAATCATAGTGTTGGAAGGGACCCTCAAAGGCCATCTAGTCCCACTCCCTGCAGTGACAGGGACATCCTGCACTAGACCAGGTTGCTCAGAGCCTCAGCAAGGCTAAGGATGGGACCTCCACTGTTTTGAATTATTCCAAAGGAAGGATCGAGGGGAAAACTCATGTATTCTTCTCCTTCTGACTGAACTTCTTTTATAGATCTTTTTCTTTGCACAGAGACCCAGCAGAGGACCAACACCCCAGTGAAGTCCCACAGCAGCACCAGTCAGAGACTGTAAGAGGAGCTTATGTGGAGGCTGGCCCACTTCACAGCTGTTAAGTCTGGGTACTGTGGATTAAACACCTGTTTTTTACAGTCTGTCAGTTTTGCTGTTTGTAGAAATAGTTTGTGCACCAGGGAAAAAGATTTTAAGATGAGGAAAAAAGCACAAAACCATAAATACTAACAAAGAGAATCTCTACAAGAGACTTGAGACAGGCCACTTCCAAGTGGCTGATGTTCCTTTAAAATACTGGTGTGAAGAACAAGGAGCTCTGGGATTTGAGCAAGGTTAGACTGTGCTACTCTGAGCCAATATCATTCTTCCCATTGTAATTCTACTCTCAGTGATGATAAGTCAACCCCATTTCCTAGCTTAAACAGAATCTTCTGGGATCCAGCATTTATATGCCATTCAAACATAGAAACCCAAAGAAAAATGGATGCACACAGCAAAATGTAGGGCTGCTTAAAATAGCTTGTATTGAAATATTTACACTTCAGAATTCTCAGTTGTTTGTAACTAAATTAGAAAAGAAGGAAAGGCCCATCACAGAATCACAGAAAGTCAGGGATTAGAAGGGACCTGAAGAGATCATCTAGTCCCATCCCCCTGCCAGAGCAGGAACACCCTGACCAGGTCATATGGGAAGGTGTCCTGGTCTCCAGAGGAGGAGACCCCACACCCTCTCTGGGCAGGCTGTGCCACTCTTCTCTCACCCTCACTATGAAAAAGTATTTTATTTGATTTCTGTGGAACCTCCTGTGTTCCAGCTTGCACACATTCCTCCTTGTCCTGTCATTGGAGGTCACTGAGAAGACCCTGGCTCCATTACAAGTTGCATCTCCAATTATCATCATTTTAGCAGCTTTAAACATTCCTGCCTCTTTTCTGTCATATATCTCACAGTGAGAAGGCCTCCTAAAAACTCAGGAACAGAGTCTGAGTGAACCCCTGAGGTGGGAATTGGCTGTACCTACTGCTGCCACATTGGGACAATGCCTGTGGCAGCTGACTCATCCAGATTGCATTTCTCAGGAGTAATTTCTTCCCCCACTACCCACTAACACCATTAGGTTGTTTCCATTGTGTCCATTCAACAACTTGAACTAAGCACATCACCATGGCAGTTACTCCCGCACATGAAACTTAGCTGAATTTCAACTGGTTTCTTTAGTAATCCTTGAAAAAACTAATACTGAAGAAACTAATATTGAAGAAAACTTTCAGACACCTCTCGAGCTCACTTGGGGAGTCTGTTCCTCACACTCACCACCTTCTCATGGCAGGAGCTGTAATTCTTCATTCCTACTGACTGATTTAAAAACTCTTGAACAGAAGTATTTAAAGAACAACAGAACCATCACAGAAATCTTAGAAAATATGATCTCCACAACGCAGAGATAAGAGAATGTGCTTTGATATTTCATCTGATTAAATAACAGTAATCAAAAGCTAGCCCTGCTTTCCCATGCCTATCAGTTAGGGGAACAAAAGATATCATCTGTCTTTGAAACTCATACACCCTCAGACTTTCATCACTGAAAGACGATGGTTAGTTCAATATATTGTCTCCTGGTTGCCTAAAAAAAGGAAGGTATTGGAGTGACTGCAGACTACTCCAACACATCATCTCCTCAACTGTAAAAAAAAAAAAAAAACAACACTTCAACACCAGCTTAAAAGTTGAGTAACCAAGTCTGTAGCTTGAGTATTTATTGTGTCAGAGGGAGGCAAGTAGGAAAGCTAAGGCCTCCTCAGAATTAAGCCTTGCAAGAGGGGTCAAGGACAACAGGAAGGGCTTCTTTAAATACACTGCTAGTAGAACTTGCACTAGAGGCAACGTGGGCTCACTGATGAGTGAGGTGGGTGCTCTGGTTTCAGAATATACAAAGAAGGCAGAGTTACTGAATTCATTCTTTGTGTCTGTCTATGCTGCTGGAGGCTGTACTGAGGAGCATCACATCCCTGAGACCCCAGAGGACGTCAGAATAAAGGAGAAGTTGATGGTTGTTGAGGATAGGGACCAATGAAGCAATCTGGATGTTCACAAATACATGGGTCCTGATGGGATATAACTGAGGGTGCTGAGGGAGCTGGTAGAAGTCATTGCTAGGCCACTCTCTATCATCTTAAATAAGTCCTGGGGAACAGGAGAAGCACCTGAGGACTGGAGGAAAGAAATGTCATTCCAGTCTTCGAAAAGGACAAGAAGGAGGACCAGTCAGCCTCACTTCCAGCCCTGGAAAGGTGATGGAGCTGTTTCGAGGCACATCAAGGATAAGCAGGTCATTAGGGACAGTCAACATGGATTCACCAAGGGGAAGTCATGCTTGACCAACCTGATAATCTCCTATGAACACATAACCAATAGGGTAGATGATGGCAAAGCAGTGGATGTGGTCTATCTTGATTTCAGGACTGTTCAATGAGGGACTAGAGTGCACTGTCAGCAAGTTTGCTGGTGACCCAAACTGAGATAAGTAGCCGACACACCAGATGCTGCACTGCCTCCAGTGAGACCTGGACAGACGGGAGAGTTGGGAGGGGAGAAATTCAATGAAATATAACAAGGCCAAGCGTTGGATCTTACATATGGGCAAGAACAACCCCATGTGTCAGTAGGAGGACTAGAAATAATGGATGTAAATTAGAAGGGGGTAGATTCAGGCTACATATAGAAATAAATTCTTTATGGTGAGGGTAGTGAAACACTGGAAGAGGTTGCCCAGAGGGGTTCTGGATGCCCCCTTAATTACTGGAGGTGTTTAAGGCCAGGCTGGATTTGGCACTGAGCAGCCCGGTCTAGTGGGATGTGTCCCTGCCCATGGCAGAGGTGTTGGAGCTGGATGATCTTTAAGGTCCTTTCCAATCCAAATCACGCTATGATTGCGGACTAAGTTGGGGACTGATGTGTTAGACAGCAGTGTAAGGGAAAGGGACCTGGGCGTCCTGGTGGACAGCAGGATGACCATGAGCCAGCAATGTGCCCTTGCGGCCAAGAAGGCCAATGGCATCTATGGGTGAATTAGAAGGGGAGTAGTCAGTAGGTGGAGAGAGGTTCTCCTCCCCCTCTGCTCTGCCCTGGTGTATTGTGTCCAGTTCTGGGGTCCCTCAGTTCAAGAAAGACAGTGAATTGCTGGAGAGAGTCCAATGCAGATACACAGAGATGATTAAGGGATTGGAGCATTTCCCTTCTGAGGAAAGGCTGAGGGAGCTGGGTATCCTTAGCTTGGAGTAAAAGAGACTGAGGGGTGACCTCATTCATGTCTATAAATATGGAAAAGGTGAGTTTCAGGAGGATGGAGCCAGGCTCTTCTTAGTGACATCCAATGATATGACAAGGGGCAATGGGTACAAGCTGGAGGTTCCACAGAAATAGAAGAAAAATAGAAGAAATAGAAGAAAAAGCTTTGTCAGGATGAGGATGAGAGAACAGTGGCACAGGCTGCCCAGAGAGGGTGTGGGGTCTTCTCTGGAGACATTCAAACCCCACCTGGACACCTTCCTTTGTGACCTGGTCTGGGTGTTCCCACTCCAGCAGGACTAGATGATCTCTTGAGGTCCCTTCCAATCTCTGATATTCTGTGATTCTATGCCCCAAGTGAGAAACAGTAACTGAGTGCATGTTCTGTGCTCCTGGAAAACACAGCACAAGTTAATTTAATGCCCAGAAGAGATGTAAGATTTAGCTGTCTAGAAGACAGAAAATGCGTGATTCTATTAAAGAAAAGAAAACAAAACCCTCCAAATTAAGTTTTCAAAACAAGTCGGTAGCCAAAGCTCTTGGACTCTCCTGAAAGATGAGATTTTGTTTTTCTAACTAAATCTAAGTGTTGCTTTAATATATTCTGCTCCTGATCTTGTTCTCTGTCTTCTCCCTCACATATAAAAATGGACATTTGCCCTAAGGCAAGTATGAAAATGCAGGTCACGTTCATTCATCTCTTGGTTCTGATGGTGCCATGGTTTAGATATGGAACTCAAACATCATTTGATTACTAACTTATTGTCACAGTGGACATTAAATGAAATACATTATCTCCAGGAAAGTAAGTGAAAAAAGCTACTTTGTGCTTCTGAAGAGTTTCTAATACTAAAGGAAAACAAACAGCAAAAAACCAACAAAACTTGGCAACAAAATCCTGTTCTTAAAACTTTACCTACTTAGAAATTGAAGACATGCACTCTCAAAAGACAAAGGCACATCATAAGGTTCTGCCTAGACTTTTAAAATACAGTATCAGCAGCATCTGAAGGGTTAGGTGTTCAGCTAGTTAAATACCACAGCCTCACCAATAATGCAAACAAAGCCTTCAAAGGGCATGCCATGGGATAAAAAAATATGGACTCACCTTTCCTTGCAGCCCTTGCAGCCATGTTCTTGAGGTGTAATGGAGAGCACCCCAAGGCATATCAGCAGCACATCTGCCTGAAGTTCCTCCTCCAAAACATAAGGTCTGGACTTGCTAAGTTCAAAGCCAGGCCAGGCAGCTACTGATTTTAGTTCCTTCTCTACATTTTGTAGCATTTCCTCCTAAGATTTCTTCTGTTATATGCTCTAGCTGTTATCAGAGCATCATCTTGGATTAAAAATGTGCTCAGCACTTTCTGTATCCAACCTGAGCCCTTCATTTCACTCAGAGAGTTGAATAAACTGAGCAGTGCAGGATGTAAGGCATGAAAACTGTCAACCCATCAAAATCAGGGGATGCTTGATTTGACAGGATAGTTGGAAAAGTGAAAATACCGCCTGCATTTTGGACAGTAACTGAGCTTTCACAGGCTAACAGACAGCCAGCAAAGACCCTTAGAAACAAATCTGCCTGTGCAAAGTAAGTTAGTCATGAAACAGGCTAAATCAGTTCAGACTGTTTGTGTCCCTCCCATTACAGGCTGAAGGAGTTGGGGCAGTTCAGCCTGGAGAAGGCTCAGGGGGGACCAGTCATCATAGAGTCTCAATACCTGAACAGGGCTACAGAAAGGCTGGGGTAGGACTTTTTAATAGAATATTTGATTGCAGGACCGGGAGGAATGGATGCAAATTGGAAGAGGGGATGTTCAGGCTAGAGATAAGAAAGAAATTCTTTCCTGTGAGGGTGGTGAGACACTGGAACAGGTTTCCCAGAGAGGCTAGAATCATAGAATCACAGAATCATAGTATAGTTCGGGTTGGAAGGGACCTTAAAGATCATCAAGTTCCAACTCCCCTGCCATATGCTAGGACACCACCTCCCACTAGATGAGGCTGCTGAGTGTCTAGTCCAGCCTGGACTTAAAACACCTCCAGAGAGGGCGCATCCACCGCCAGTGGGTTATAACAGCTCAGCTCTGCTCCTCCTTCTGAAGACAGGCTGAAGGACTTGGGATTGTTCAGCCTGGAGAAGAGAAGGCTCGGGGGGACCTCAGAGTAGTTTATCAATACCTGAAGAGGGGATCTAAAGAAAGGCTGGGGTAGGACTTCTTAATAGGACATGTGATGGAAGGACTAGGAATAATGAATGTAAATTGGAAGAGAGTAGATTCAGACTAGGTATAAGAAAGAAATTCTTTACTGTGAGGGTGGGGAGACACTGGAAGAGGTTGCCCAGAGAGGTTGTGGATGGCCCTCAATCCCTGGAGTTGTTTAAGGCCAGGCTGGATGAGGCATTGAGCAACATGGTCTAGTGGTAGGTGTAATTGCCCATGTCAGGGGGGCTGGAAGAAAACAAACTCCCTTCCAACCCAAACTATTCTATAACTCTTCAATGATGAAAAGCAGTCTACAATTTGCAGGATGAGCATTTGAATGTTTAAACTGCCTAAAGGCCATCAAAGACATTCAGAAGAATTGGACAGATCCTAACCATATGTCACTCTACAGACAACTCCTTATCTTTCCTAAAGAATCACTGAGACAGCAGCTATTGCCAGTCACTGACAGGAAGGTGCTGATAAGAGCAGCTCCTTGCTTTACCATTGGACCTCCTTCCACACAAAACCATCACTTGCAGGGAGATGGAATGCTGATCTTTGGTATATGTTTGCAAAATGACTTACAGAAGCGTTTTTGGGATGCAGGCACTACAGGAAACATGCACAGCAGTGAAGTGTGCCCACAGATTTATCACCACCTTGCCCTGGGGTGACAGAAAACATGCTTTAAAAGGAAAAGCTCAAGACTGCAGCCCAAACTCAGAGATGTTCCTAAGGAATTCTTTTTCATTACTGTTTATGCAACAGGAAAAAATTAATATTGCATGAGCAGAAACATACTTCAGCCTTGAGCTTTTTCTCTAGCAAAGGAGAAGGGGGATCCCTTCAAAGAAAGATGAGCAGACTGACCCAACCCTGAAACTTCCTTTCATTAGGGCCTGGGATTTCCTATTTCCATCAATAATGTACTTCCCACAAAAATCAGACTGGTTTTCATAGCAATGCTATCAACAGACAGCCTTTGGGGTTTGAGTGTGTGTGCTTTTCATTGTTAACCTTCCAAAGCTAATTTCAAAGCCTTGGGATGTGTTGTCTTCATGGCACAGAATTGACAGATGTTCTACATGTTAAAAATAAACCTTGATGCTATTCTTGTGCTGCCCTCCATGGATTCTTCCTTTTATTTTTTTCTACCTTTTGGAAGTTACTTTACTTACACAGAAACCACACTGGGATAAGTAGTTCTCTTAACAAGGCAGGGGAAAAAACTGGGTCTAGATGCAAGTTTTGAGGATTCAGCAGATAATCTGTGAAATGTTTCTCTGGTTTTGCTACTGGGTTGGAGCTCCTGTGAATGCAGAGTCATAGAATGGTTTGGGTTGGAAGGGACCTTGAAGATCATCTAGTTCCAACCTTCCTGCCATTGCCAGCAACACCTCCCACTAGACAAGGTTGCCTCATCCAGCCTGGCCTTAAACACCTCCAAGGAGAGAGGGGGCATCCACTAACTCTCTGGGCAACCTATTCCAGTGTCTCACCACCCTCACACGAAACAACTTCTTTCTTCTCTCCAGCTTAAATCTCCCATCTTCCAATTTGCAACCATTCCTCCTAGTCCTGCCATCATGGACTTTATTCAAATGTCCTACCCCAGTCTTTATGTAGCATCCTTCCTTCAGGTATTGAGGAGCTACTCTGAGGTCCCCCCTGAGCCTTCTCTTCTCCAGGCTGAACAATGCCAACTCCTTCAGCCTGTCCTCAGAAGGAAGGTTCTCCAACCCTTTGGTCATCCTCATGGCTCTCCTCTGGACCTGCTCCAACAACTCAACGTCTTTCTTATGTTGGGGGGGTTGCAGAACTGGACACAGCAACTCCAGTAGGGATCTCCCCAGAGCCAAGAATTAGGCTGAACAAGCTGGACAGACCTGGGTCATCTGAAGTTATCTCCCAAAATGACATAAGAATAAAAAAAATACCCACCTGGCTCTGGAGACTCAGTAAAAACCAGGCAAATAGAAAACCTGCATTCAGCTGGAACCCTGGCTCCTGACACATCAGGTAATGCAGGGAGCAAAATACACAGCTAGGAATCTCACAAAGAGATTCCAAAGAAGTTCTTTCTCAATATTATCTCTAGGCAGTGCAGAAAACCTAAGGCCCAGGACGCCACTTCTCCAGGCAGTAGTTAACCCAATGCTATAGAGAGATTGTATCAAAGGCAGCCAAACCAGCTTTAGAAATCTTAAACCACCTCATGCTCAAGTGTGGATGAGAAGGCCAAAAAGGTCATCTCTACCTGAATTTGCAGTTCTTTCCCCCGTCAGTCTAAAAAGTAGGGACAAATATTCATGCTCACAGGCAGAAAGCAAGAAAGCACATGCTACTCCTTCCAAAAATAGACACCCTGCAGCTTGTCAGCCTGCAGGTCAGCAGAAGTATCTCAGCATCAGCTCTGCAAAAAAACTCTCTACAACACTCATCTTTGAAACTGATGTGAATTTGATTCCATCCAACTGCAGAATCACAGAAGGATAGGGTTAGAAGGAATCTCCAAAGGCCATCTAGTCCAACCCCTCTGCAGTCAGCAGAGACATCCTGGACTAGATCAACTAAGAACTCACAATTTCAAAGGTTATAAAAAACAGTGGTTATCCCACAGGAGAACCCAAATTCCAGCATCATTACTGCTAAGCAACAAACATAACATCTATGAAAATTCCTGCTGAATTTTCATTTACCCAAGAAAGACTACGAAGGAGCTGCATTTTGCAAGTGCAAGTCTTGATGAGATTATTCCTTGCCAACACAGGGCTTGACACACCAACTGCTCCTGACAGTCTGTGCCCATAATCTGCATAAGTATGCAGATAATACCATTTCTACTATTAATAACTAGTAATAGAAAAAAAAAAAATCTTTCTCCCCCCCATGCATCAGGCCCAGTGAGAAATCACAATCTGAAAGCATTTCAAATGTTGTCAAGCATGAAAATCAATCAGTGCTGACAAGCTCAGCTGAAATGGGGCTCAGGGAGGCTGTTTGGAGCAGGGCTGGAGAGCTGCCAGCCTAATCCCCTCACTCTGACTACAGCCCTGCCACTGCCTCCTGACAAGGGAAAATGAGCAGATTACACATGAAGGTAACAAGCTTGAACTGCACCCACCCTAATGAATGAAAGGGAGTGGGATAAGGAGAGAGGGGATATATTAACTTCCCGTCTGCACAGCACAATTTTGTGCTTTGGGTGAATCTTATGAATAAATCTTCCAGTGAGAGAAGTTAGTGACACGCACATAAAATTAGAGGATGGTTTGGGTTGGAAGGGACTTTAAAGATCATCTAGTTCCAACTCCCCTGACATGGGCAGGGACACCTCCCACTAGACCACATTGCTCAGTACCTCATCCAGCCTGGCCTTAAACACCTCCAGGGATTTCAGGAGTATCCACAACACTCTGGGCAACCTCTTCCAGTGTCTCACTGCACAGGAAACAACTTCTTTCTTATCTCCAGCTTAAATCTCCCCTCTTCCAATTTGCTTCCATTCCTCCTAGTCCTTCCAATCACATACCCTTTTAAAAAATCCTACCACAGCCTTTCTTTAGATCCCCTCTTCAGGTATTGATAAACTACTCTGAGGTCCCCCCTGAGCCTTCTCCAGGCTGATTCAGTCTCATTCTGACAATCAAGTAACAATTTTTAAGAGCCAAACTATTCTGCCCAGTAAAACAGAAAATAAGCCATTTTCAAGTTCTCAGCTTCTCTCAGCTCCCTAAGACCAGCCTGACCTGTGTGCTCACTGGCCAGCACAAGGCAGGTTTGCTGTGTGACCCTAGAAATTGCTCTCTCCAGGCAGAACTCCGCACCCCAGGATGAGGAGCACTTGTTTGGTGGTAGCACCAGAGCAGCCTCTCAGCTCTGTCTTTGGCCACCTGTGAAACAGTATTTGAAGGGATCAGACAGTCACTGAAACGGGCAAGTAAATCAACTTGGAGACTCACATCTTATATTCCAAATGCTTTCAAATTAAACTGTCAATCTTAAAGCCCAGTTTTTCCACCCTTTTGTATGCTGGTGACTCCTCTGAAACGCTGCTGGCTTGCTGCAGTGAGGAACTAAATACTAATCCCACTGATAACTCATAAATTTGTCTCATTCCTTAAATCCCAGAGTGCTTAAACATTTCTCTTCTTAGGCTTCAGCATAGCTGGACCCGGTCGGGTTACTGCCCTCTCTTGTCTGTTGGTCTGTGGTTCTTTTCTCTGAGAACTAAGTAGAAACATCAAATCACACAGAATCACAGAATATCAGGGACTGGAAGGGACCTCAAGAGATCATCTAGTCCAAACCTAAAGGTCGAGTAGGAAAACCCAGACCAGATCACTCAGGAAGGTGTCCAGGAGGGATTTGAATGTCTCCAGAGAAAGAGACCCCACACCCTCTCTGGGCAGCCTGTGCCATTGTTCTCTCACCCTGACAAATTTTTTTCTTATATTTTTGTGGAACCTCCTGTGCTCCAGTTTGCACCCATTGCCCTGTGTCCTATCATTGGAGGTCACTGAGAACAACCTGGCTCCATCCTCCTGACACTCACCCTTTACTTATTTATACACATGACAGAGGACACCCCTCAGTCTCTTCTTCTCCAAGCTAAAGAGACCCAGCTCCCTCAGCCTTTCCTCAGAAGAGAGATCCTCTGATCCCTTCATCATCTCTATTTCTCTGCAGTGGACTTTATCAAGTAGTTCCCTGTCCTTCTTGAACTGAGGGTCCCAGAACTGGACACAATACTCCAGATGTGGTCTCACCAGGGCAGAGTAGAGGGAAAGGAGAACCTCTCTGACCTACTGACTATGCCCCTTCTAGTACAGCACAACTTTACAAAGCTTCCTCTTTGCTTTAAGAACTTAGCCCAGAGGAGTGTATGCAGTGAGGCCTGTGTGCAACTGAGAGCAACCAGGCTGGTGTAAAGGCAGACGTGTGCTTCCACCATCACTGGAGGGAGAAGGTTTATATTAATTCAGTATCCAAACTCCCACTTATTCTCCCACTTTTTGCCTTTGCTGTTGGACACTGGGGCTTTCTGATTTCAATGGCCATGTTTTGTTCCAAATCTTCATGAGCTTGAACAAAGAGGCAAAGGTTTGAAAACAAAGCTTTACAGGACAGCTCCCACCAGCCAGCTGTTAGAGATAATATTCCTCCTGATTATTATTCATGAATGTTCGACTGAGGGAAATGGCCGCTTTCTCACGAGCTGAAAGGCTGCTTGTGGGAGAACAAGAATCCCCATTATTACCTTGATGTTCATTACTCTCAGTTGTTCCTTCCCTCCCCTTAGAAATTTATATCACCCAAAGGGAAGGGAGCAAAAGACTCACCTGACTTGTGAGACTACTCACCCACTACCAAAACCAAAGAGAAAATAATTCAAATGAGCCATTTCGAAATCACTGTTAATGAATTAATGTCAACTTTAATGAAAGAGTTAAAACAGTGCAGTCCAGAGTGAACACCAGCAGTATTTTTTAGAAAAAATGCCAGTGATAAGCCTCACTTCTAAAACAACCAGCACCTCTAGATGTGGATACTACTGATGAAAGCAAGAGGATCACAGACCCTTGACACTTTTCATTACAAACATTTCCACTGCAGTTTTAGTGAACATTATCCATCTTAGGGATTTTAAATTAGATTTAGTATTATATTTTGATACCAGAAGTTGACATTCTCCAATCTGCTCAAAAGGCAAGTGTAGTACTGGAGTTACTGGTCCAGTTCTGGAAGCCCTCAACCTAAGAAGGACATTGAGCTATTGAAGCAGGTCTAGAGGAGGCCATGAAAATGATGAGAGGGCTGAAGCACCTCCCTTCTGAAGACAGGCTGAAGGGGTTGGGATTGTTCATCCTGGAAAAGAGAAAGCTCAGGGGGGACATCAGAGTAGCTTCTCAATACCTGAAGGGACCTACAGAAAGGCTGGGGTATGACTTTTTAATAGGATATGTGATGGCAGGACTAGGAGTAACAGATTGGAAGATTGGAAGATTTAGGCTGGAGATAAGAAAGAAATTCTTTCCTGTGAGGGTGGTGAGACACTGGAATAGGTTGCCCAGAGAGGTTGTGGATGGCCCCTCTCTCCCTGGAGGTGTTTAAGGTGAGGCTGGATGAGGCACTGAGCAACCTTGTCAAGTGGGAGGTGTCTCTTCCCATGGCAGGGGGGTTGGAACTAGATGATCCTGAAGGTCTCTTCCAACCCAAACCNAGAAAGAAAGTAGACTCGCTTGGGTTGGGTGATGAGACACCGGAACAGATTGCCAAGAGAGGTTGTGGATGCCCCCTTCGCTGGAGGTGTTTAAGGCCAGGCTGGATGAGGCATTGAACAGCCTGGTCTAGTGGAAGGTGCCCCTGCCTATGTCAGGGAGGTTGGAACTACATGATCTTGAAGGTCCCTTCCAACACAAACCATTCTATGATTTATGTAGCATACTTACTGCAGGTGAAGTACAGGCAACCTGTAAATCATGAGTAAGACAGTGTTTTCTTAACATCTGGAATAGGATACAACTGAATTAGAATATACTTCCAGCCTGAAACCAAACCAAGTGAGGACATGGGTAAGGGCTACTGAGTGTCAAGTGATGCCTGAGATCAGCTGCCCATTGCCCCTTCTAGAAAAGATTGGAACACCAAATGAAACCTGCAGGCTGCAAATTCACAAGCAGAAGAGGAAGTGGCTCCTCACACAGCATTTCATTAGACTGTGAAACTCATCTGCACAGAACAGTGACAATGCTGGAGAGGACTAAGGATTCAAAAAGCAATTGGAAAAATTACTGTAAGTAATATCTGAGGATGTCATCTCTGTCTCAGGGAAGTCTTAGAGCTTGGGACACTGCTATGATAATTACCAGGATATTCTTGCCCTGTTCTGGTGCTATTTTCCAGACTGCCAGTCTGTTGGACACAAGAAGTGAAGGGGACATTTTGAGTCCAATGTATGTCAACTTATTAAAGTTTAAAAAGAAAAAAAAAAAATCAGAACTTAGACAAATCGGATGAAAATGGCTTTCAGTATGTTATCTGTATATCTGTTTATTGTACCACTCAATAACCCCTCAGTGGAGTTCCTGTAGTGAAAGGCCTCTAGAAAAGAAAATATCAGTACGACAGGTCCTTTCAACACACATGCAGATGTGCTCTGTTGCACTTGCATACAGAAAGGATCCCACATGCACAATAAGAACAATGCTTTTACACCACAAAATGTAAAATCAAAATGTAAGTCTAGAGAAAAATTAAAATACACACACTCCTCTCTCCCCCCCAGTTAAGTCCATGATAACAGTATTGCTACAGTAAGTGGACTGAAAGTCTTAGCAGCTTTGGTTGGCAAGCTGAAAAAACAGGAATTGTATTTTTAAATACATAGAAGAGAGATTAAATATAGTTTTACTGTTCTCAATAATGTGACCCAATGTTACTCAAGGCCAGGCTCAATGAGACTCTGAGTAACCTGCCCTAGTGCAGGATGTCCCTTCTCTTTCCACAGAGGGTTGGAATAGATGACCTCTGAAGGCCCATTGCAACTCAGTGCACTCTATGATTCTATGTTCACCTCGCTTGAGTCACAACATACTCATACCTTGCAATATCCCTTAATTAGCCATGTCACAAGGATACATATTTATTCTGGCTGGAAAATCCTAGCCACAATACATACTTCTATTCTTCCTGTCACCACCCAAACAGTACTCCCATCCACAAACCCAGAAGAGAAGGATTTAGGGGTGTCAGTGGATGAAAATCTCAACATGAGGCGGCAGAGTGCACTTCCAGCCCAGAAGCCAACCCTGTCCTGGGCTGCATCAAGGGAAGTGTGGCCAGCAGGTCAAGGGAGGAGATCTTGCCCCTCTACTCACCTCTGGTGAGACCCCAACTGGAGTTACTGTGTCCAGTTCTGGAGCCCTCAATCTAAGAAGGACATTGAGCTGTTGGAGCAGGTTCAGAGAAGGGCCATGAAGATGATGAGAGGGCTGGAGCACCTCCCTTCTGAGGACAGGCTGACGATAAGAAAGAAGTTCTTTCCTCTGAGGATGGTGAGACACTGGAATAGGCTGCCAAGATAGGTTGTGGATGCCCCCTCTCTCCCGGGAACACAGGAGGTTCCACAGAAATAGAAGAAAAAGCCTTTTCAGGGTGAGGGTGAGAACTGCCACTTGATTGTCAGAATGAGACTGAATCAGCCTGGAGAAGAGAGGACTCAGGGGGGACCTCATGGTAGCGTCTCATACCTGAAGAAGGGGGCTACAGGAAGGCTTGGGTACGACTTTTGAATAGGATCTACGATGGCAGGAGTAGGGATAATGGATGTATATTGGAAGAGGGGAAATTCAGACTACATGTAAGAAAGAAATTCTGTACTGGGAGACACTGGAAGTGTGACTCACTGGGTGGTGAGACACTGGAAGAGGATGCCCAGAGAGATTGTTGATGGCCCCTCCCTGGAGGTGTTTAAGGCCAGGCTGGATGAGGCATTGAGCAACCTGGTCTAGTGGGAGGTGTGTCCCCCCATGGCAGGGGGATTGGAACTAGATGATCTTGAAGGTCCCCTTCCAACTCAAACCATTCTATGATTCTATGAGTTGGTATACAGAAGATTTCCCACAGCCTGTCAGTGCAAACAGCAATGATAAAAAGGAAATTCAGAATAAAAAAGCCAACCTCTCGGCCATTGATGGTAGAAATGACAAAGGAAATGGAGCACTAGAAATCAGGTAAAATACCTCTGCGATTCAGAGAAAATATATAATTTCAAAAATGGGGAAACCCCATGCAATCAAGAAAAGAACCAATTGTGCTTGCATCGGGCAGTTTCTCCATTCATGGAAGGATTTGACCTGCCATTCACCCGCTGAAGAGATTTCCAAGAACAAATTAAAACCTGAGCAGAGAGAGGGGAAGATATAAAAAGGGAGAAAAGGAAACCAATACCCTAAAACTCTTCCCTAGATCTGAAGTGCACACCTGCACTGTGGAAAGCAAGCAGGACAAGGCACCGCTTTATGCTCAAGAGGAGAAGCAATGCCTGATCACACTGCTACCTATTCATCATCTGCTGTAAAGCTGGGTTTTAGCAGGGTCTGACAAGAGAGATGGGGTCTAATAAAACCCTGACAGCCAGAGTGAGGCAGCCTCCTGCCTGTCTCCCTCCTTCCCTTTGAAAGGTGGAGTAAAGGTTCGGGAAGAACAAAAAGATGCCGATGATTGATAACAACTTAATATCTTTGTGCAGCTTTATCAGACCTTTTAACTAATGACTAAAGTAACTCCACCTCTGTAAAATCAATCATCATGTCGTAGAAGTCTGAAACACTACAAAATTAAGTGCTTGCCCCAGGGACACAGAGCATGCATCATGTTTAAAGTGAACCTCATTCCACCGGGAGTTCCTAGATGTTACTTTTGACTTTCATTGCCCTAGGAGACATTTGCAGATGGAGAGAAACATGGAAAAAGAATCCAGAACTGGCACATTCACGTTCCCTCAAAGAAGCTGCTCAAGTAATCCTTTAATTCACTTATCAGAGTATGTGCTTATCAGAGAAGTGAATAATTTAACCACAAAGGGATAATCTTGCAGCAGTTGAGCAGGTTGAACACTACAACCTTATGCTTTCCCCAAGATGCTCAGTCTTCAACAGAAAGGCAAACATATCCTACATACTCAGATGCTGTGACCTCACTTTAAGCACTACAAACTGCCTCTCGCTTTTTAACTTCAACAACTTCTGGAACCATCCATTTTGAGACACAGCCCTGAAGTACAGCCAAGAGAAAGTGGGCAAGGAGGATTTGACATGTGCAGTGTACCTGCCTAAGGAGAGACAAGCAGAATCATGACTTTGTTTCTCCAGCAGGTACATGAAGGTACAGAGCACACCTAGAACCTCACCTTCCCAGTCAGATCACCCTGCACCACCAACAGCTTTGCCAAGTTGCTTTTGACATCAATATATTACTCCAGACTGTCCAATCATATTGTTGGAAGGGACCTTCAAAGCCCATCTAATCCAATCCCCCTGCAGTGACAGGGACAGCACTAGATCAGGTTGCTCAGAGCCTCAGCAAGCCTGGCCTTTAATGTATCCAGGGACCTTCACCACCTCTCTGGGCAACCTGGGCCAGTGTCTCACCACTCTCATTGTGAAGAACTTCTTCCCAATGCCCTGCTCTAGTTTCAAACCATTGCCATATATTTTAAATCTATCACTCAGAGAATTATAAGTGAAAACACTGAAGCTCAATATCCATTTTTAAGAGGAAGGAAAAAGTTAAGATTCTCAAGGAGGTGATCAGGAGGAGAAAGGAGAGAGGGCTGACTAAAAAATACATTTTTAAATACACTTCCTGATTCAGGACTCAGCAACTTTTCTCCTTGCTAGTGGAGAAAGAAAATATCTGGGCTTCCTATTTCCTTCTCTTCCATACAATCTAAAGAACAACAAGACCTTCTGCTGCTGCATTTCACCTCCCTTTGTCTACAGCCTCTCCCTCTGAGCAGAAGAGGAGAGTGAGGGCTCTCACAAACATACAGTCCCTTGTCTGCCGGCTTGTGCAGTGGCATTTCCATCACCATTGCTCTCCTCCTGCACTGGAGAACTTGCCTACACACCTTTCCTGCTCTTGTCATTCAGTCACAAATCTCACATCCTTACCTTCTGGAGGCAAAACCCCCATTCTTCTCATTTATGAATAGGAAGATTTCTCTCTAAGTGGGTCAGACACCTAAAAGTATTATTGAGGCTTTATTTCCTAAGCTATTTAAATGTTTCAAGGAAAAAAAAAAGACTAAAAACCAAACACCATATTCTCGTTCAAGCTTTTGTAATCCCTGACTGGATATTTATATGACAATGACTTAAACTATCATTGCCAACAGCTGTTGCCTACTGCCAGGTGAGATCAGGAGAGTTTTTCCTTGTATTAAGAAGAGGAGATACCTGCACAGTACTCGAGTTTTAAACTGCTTCTATTTCAATCCTCTTTGTAACCACACTAACCTTTTAACAGGTTGGGCTCCTGACAAGCATAGAGGTTTTTAGGTTTTTTTTTTTAAAGCTCAAATTTCATATGAGCCTTGGGATTCTTTATCCCCTGTCCAAACATCATTCCAACCCCACTCTGCTCCTAAAATCTATAAGAACTTTTATTTAGACAAAAACCTAAACTGGAGGGTATTAATCATATACTTTGTGGAAATATCCCTAAACTACTTTGACAAGCAGCTCAAGACGGACTTTTATCTTGTCATGAAGTCATAAAGTGTAATTTGTAACATCACATAGTTGCTCCTATGGGAACAGATGGTGACATCAAACACAGGATCATGACTTCACTATAGGATCAAGAAGGATTAGCTTTGCACCAAGGAAGTTCAGATCTAATACAAACAAATGGCCGCAACAATTGCATAGAGAATTTACGGCATGATAGTTTACTTACTGTGTAAATGTTCTTCTTATTTACTCCAGTATGAAAATCCCTTTAAATCTACCAGCTGTTTGTAAATTAAGCACAAATTGATTAGCTGTAAAACAAGCTCAGAGGTTCACAATGGGGGTTGCACACATGCCTGGCTATGACTGCGCTCAGGCCCATGAGTTCCACCTACAGTGAGAAAGAAGCCAGAACCACAATAGTAGCCCCTCAACCATGACTTCGAGGACTTTTACCTGCCTTAAACTTTCACCTGCCCTAAGCACAGCTCAGGGTATAAATGCAGTGTACCTGCTTTGACTGGGGTGTTTGCTTGAGCACTGCTAGTCATCCCTAAAAATGGTTTGGCCACAATTATTTAATTACATGCCATATTCTCTTCCCTAAGGGAATCCTTAAATAGATGAATTCCCTGGCCTTTTGCCTTTATGTTACCAAAAGAGGACCAAACAGAGGGTCCCAGGGTTTAACTGCCTCTCTGGAGACATCTATTCATGTCCCTAGCAAGAACCAGGCCTTGGAGGGACAGCACATGAAATCAAAGACTCAGCTCCCCCTCAGGAGAAATATGCAGATGGACCTTCCCAGGACACAGCTGAGTCTTCTGGTGGGATATGGAAATCCACCTTCTGCAGCTATTCCAAGGATTCTCAAAGGTGAGAGAAGAGACAAAAGGCCTCACTAGCAGCAGCATGGGAGGAACCTGCCACTGGGGAACCACCTTCACCAAAAAGCTCTGAACCCACTTTCCTGTTTTGTTGGGTTCCTCACTGCAGGCACCCAGTACATTGATTGTGCTACATGTAAAAATCATAACTTGCTACACACACACATACAATCACAGAGTGTCAGGGATTGGAAGGCACCCGGAGAGATCATCTAGTCCAATCCCCCTGCCAGAGCAGGAACACCCAGACCAGGTCACTCAGGAAGGTGTCCAGGTGGGATTTGAATGTCTCCAGAGAAGGAGACCCCACACCCTCTCTGGGCAGCTTGGGCCACCGTTCTCACACCCTCACTGTGAAAAAGTTTTTCTTACATTTCTGTGGAACCTCCTGTGTTTCAGCTTGCACCCATTGCCCCTTGTCCTACCATTGGAGGTCACTGAGAAGAGCCTGGCTCCATCCTCCTGACACTCACCCTTTACATATTTATAGACATGAATGAGGTCACACACCAGCCTATACAACTGCTCTGTTGCAGACCTGCGGTAGAAGCCAGGTCCCTTCAAAAAGAGGAATTTAACTTTCTGATGAGCACTTACAGAATCACAGAATGTCAGGGATTGGAAGGGACCTGAAAAGATTACCAAGTCCAATCCCTCTGCTGGAGCAGGAGCACCTAGACCAGGTCACACACAATCACGTCCAGATGGTTTATACATATTAATTATTATAACTCACCTCCCCACCTCCAAAAGCTTCACAGCTAAAAAACTCCTGGACTACAGCACTCGCCATGTCCCCTCAGACCATCTTCATTTTGAAACAGTCTGCTCTGACAGCTTCCCTGCCTTCAGGAGAAGTAAGTTGACACCTGTGAGCATGCCTGGTCACTGGGCAGCCTGATCTAGTGGGAGGTGTCCCAGCCTACGGCAGGGGGGTTGGAACTCGATGATCTTTAGGGTCCCTTCCAACCCAAACTATTCTATGATTCTATGCCATGCCATTGCCCTGAGAGAAACACCACCACAGTGCATGAAGGTAATCCCCATTCCATGCCTAACCAGCCTCATGCCTCGCTGCCCAGATGCCAACTAGGGTATGAAATTCTGTTCCACCACCGAAGTTTTCTAGATGGTACATCAATTAGACTACCAGTCCTCTTGCATAAAGCAGATTATGTTGATTAGTGCAGCCCTGAAGGAAGGAGAGACTTCAAGCAGTTCTCTCCAGAATTAAAGTCAGGCAACAGCTGAAGCACACAAGAGACCTGCAGAGATGCTTCCAACCTCACAACCCATTTAGACAGGTCTAAGTGCTCCCTGTGCCTATAGTTAGGGGACTCATTACACTTTTGGGGCTGTGTTAAACAGCACTACCTTACAGGAAGAGACTTGCTACAGAAATACACTCCTTTTGTATATCCACAATTAAGAAAATACCAAAGTAAATCAAGAAAACAATAGCATGAGGGACACTGTGGACATCACCATAGTAGGACACACCAATTACAATCACTCCCAGACACATTCAGTTTGAAGAGACAGACTTTTTTACCTTCTTTCACACATACTTACATGATAATGAGATATCTTTCAGACTACCTTGTCACTTCTACCCTCCTTT
>VZTY01022205.1:3892-35883 GCA_013400935.1 Turnix velox | reverse complement strand
ATTGCCCCTTGTCCTACCATTGGAGGTCACTGAGAAGAGCCTGGCTCCATCCTCCTGACACTCACCCTTTACATATTTATAGACATGAATGAGGTCACACACCAGCCTATACAACTGCTCTGTTGCAGACCTGCGGTAGAAGCCAGGTCCCTTCAAAAAGAGGAATTTAACTTTCTGATGAGCACTTACAGAATCACAGAATGTCAGGGATTGGAAGGGACCTGAAAAGATTACCAAGTCCAATCCCTCTGCTGGAGCAGGAGCACCTAGACCAGGTCACACACAATCACGTCCAGATGGTTTATACATATTAATTATTATAACTCACCTCCCCACCTCCAAAAGCTTCACAGCTAAAAAACTCCTGGACTACAGCACTCCCCATGTCCCCTCAGACCATCTTCATTTTGAAACAGTCTGCTCTGACAGCTTCCCTGCCTTCAGGAGAAGTAAGTTGACACCTGTGAGCATGCCTGGTCACTGGGCAGCCTGATCTAGTGGGAGGTGTCCCAGCCTACGGCAGGGGGGTTGGAACTCGATGATCTTTAGGGTCCCTTCCAACCCAAACTATTCTATGATTCTATGCCATGCCATTGCCCTGAGAGAAACACCACCACAGTGCATGAAGGTAATCCCCATTCCATGCCTAACCAGCCTCATGCCTCGCTGCCCAGATGCCAACTAGGGTATGAAATTCTGTTCCACCACCGAAGTTTTCTAGATGGTACATCAATTAGACTACCAGTCCTCTTGCATAAAGCAGATTATGTTGATTAGTGCAGCCCTGAAGGAAGGAGAGACTTCAAGCAGTTCTCTCCAGAATTAAAGTCAGGCAACAGCTGAAGCACACAAGAGACCTGCAGAGATGCTTCCAACCTCACAACCCATTTAGACAGGTCTAAGCACTCCCTGTGCCTATAGTTAGGGGACTCATTACACTTTTGGGGCTGTGTTAAACAGCACTACCTTACAGGAAGAGACTTGCTACAGAAATACACTCCTTTTGTATATCCACAATTAAGAAAATACCAAAGTAAATCAAGAAAACAATAGCATGAGGGACACTGTGGACATCACCATAGTAGGACACACCAATTACAATCACTCCCAGACACATTCAGTTTGAAGAGACAGACTTTTTTACCTTCTTTCACACATACTTACATGATAATGAGATATCTTTCAGACTACCTTGTCACTTCTACCCTCCTTTTCCCATCACTTTTAAATCCACCCAGTTTCCCTCCTGTTCCTATTTCAGTAACAGTTTCATCCCCAAACAAATACTTCACAGTCAAAAGCTTTTCATTCCAAAAAAACCTCATCAGCCAGAACAAAGCACACTGTACCACAAAACATCATTTGGTAAAGAAACACTGAAAAAAATTAAAATTAAAAACCCCAGCCACCTGAATGCAGCAAACATTTGACAAGCCATTGAAACTCTGAGCCTAACTCACAAGAGGCAAACCATAGTGATAATACACCCTCCCATCTCCTCCAAAACTCACATTTGCAGGGCCAGTCTGAGCTTGCATCCCAGAAACCAACGCAATCCTGGGCTGTATCAAGATAAGTGTGACCAGCACAGCAGGCCACGGGAGGGGACTTCGCTCCTCTACTCGGCTCTGGTGAGACCCCACTTGGAGTTACTGTGTCCAGTTCTGAAGCCCTCAACATAAGAAGGACACCCCAATGGAGTGGGTCCAGACGAGGGCCACAAAGTTGATGAGAGGGCTGGAGCACCTCCCTTCTGAGGACAGGCTGAAGGAGTTGGCGTTGTTCAGCCTGGAGTAGAGAAGGCTCAAAGAGGACCTCAGAATAGCTTCTCAATACCTGAAGGGACCTACAGAAAGGCTGGGGTAGGCAGGACTTTTGAATAGGATACGTGATGGAAGGACTAGAAGTACTAGATGTAAAATGGAAGAGAGGAGATTTAGGCTAGAGATAAGGAAGAATTTCGTTCCTGTGAGGGTGGTGAGACACTGGAAGAAGTTGTCCAGAGAGGTTGTGGATACCCCCTCAATCCCTGGAGGTGTTTAAGGCCAGGCTGGATGAGGCACTGTGCAAGCTGTTGTACTGCAAGGTGTCCCTGTCCATGGCAGTGAGGTTGGAACTAGATGACCTTGAAGGTCCCTTCCAATCCAAACCATTCTATGATTCTATAAGATATACAAGAGACTGCTCAAAAGCATTAAAAAGCCATACAAGCATTCCTCAAACAGCGGGGCAAGCTCTGTATGAGCTCTATGTGTGCAGGACTCTCTGGTCCAATGTATGTCATGGTCAGCAGAGAAGCAGAGGGCAGAGGATCACTCTATCCCTGCGCAAGACAGAGCAGGGAAAATGCCAGCTCCTGCACAGAAAGCCAGGAAGGTGGAAGGACACATTCTTCTGGGGAAGGTTCAAGAAATAAACCACTAAAGCCCCTCCATAATGGAAACTGTGTTATTAGAGGAGAAAGGAGTGTTACACCCATGAGATGCTACTGTTCATGAGTAATGATCAGTAGCAGCGTTGCTTTGTCTGAGTATAAATACTCTCTTAAAAATTATTAGGGTGGTTTGTAGCCTTTGGTCCTGCTAAAAAGTCATGTTTAAGATCCAATGTCTTGTAGCCTTCCTAAAATGTCTCTCCAAATTACTCAGGCTGCATTTAACCGACTTCTCCTCACTGCTCTCCAAAAAGCTGTACCTTCTCTGATCCTGACCAGCAGATGAACCCAGGGCTGAGGCGCGCTCAGATCCACCTCATACAATGGTGCCAACTGGAGCATGACCTCCAGAAGCTCAGCTTTCCCATTCATATTTCATATTCCACAGATGTTTTCCATTCACTTTTTGCTGCCTGTTTTTAATGCACCACTGCCTCTCTGTACAATCCCCCACTTAAAATATATCTTATTTTTTGTTGTAAGAAAGAAAGAAGGTGAGAAGAAAAGCTGAAAGGCCTGTCAACCCCTGCTTCCCGTTGACACACTCTCTTCTTCACATCAAAACCCAGGGGCTGTAATTGACAGGAAAGCAGCAGAGAGTGAAGGATACACAGAATCATGAAAAAGCCACTGGTGACAATGTCTTTCCCCTCCAGTGACCAACCCACCCTCATCTTTCTTCCCAATGATGTCTTGTGGTTCTTAACCTTACAAGCAAAGATAGGTTTGGCCCATTAGTTACCCTCTTTAAAGCCTTTTGTTAACCTCTGGTCTAGAGCTTAAGCCATGATTTTACTCTGAAGCTCCAGATCACAGAAGCAGATGGTGGCAGAAAAACCTCACCTAACCCTTAATCCTATTTATACAACTCCTCTTGTATAATTCACCTTATTCTTTATGCACCATCTTCTGAAGGGGGCCTACAGAAAGGCAGGGGTAGGACTTTTAAATAGGGTCCAGGATGGCAGAACTAGGAATAATGGATGCAAATTGGAAGAGGGGAGATTTAGGCTGGAGAGAAAAAATTCTGTCCTGTGAGGGTGGTGAGACAGTGGAACAGGTTGTCTAGAGAGGTTGTGGATGCCCCCTTAATCCCTGGAGGTATTTAAGGACAGGCTGGATGAGGCAGTGAGCAACCTGGTCTAGCAGGAGGTGTCCCTGCCAATGGCAGGAGAGTTGGAACTAGATGATCTTTAAAGTCTCTTCCAACCCAAACTATTCTATGATTCTAGGCAACACATTTGTTGTCCCCACAGATCTCAAGCTGGGGCAGTGGGTATCAGAGACTCTGGTCATGGGAAATGCCTCAGGCTGTGGAGCCCTTTGAAGCTGATATTTCTGGCCACAAACATCAAAATCCAGACTCCAAACACAAAAGCCTCCCAGCATATGTAAAAAACTCTATTTGCATTTGGGGAATTAGGAATTAAATAAAAGAAACTACTTAATCCAAAATACATCCCTGATGCTATAGTGCTCTCTGTGTGTTTGCTTTCATTTTTTACGCCTCCTACTCTTGTTGCCAAAACCAGTTCCCCCACCAAATGTTGGTTTGGTTTTTTTTTTTCCTAAAGGACTGCAGGAAAAGACAATGAACCCCAACTCTGTTGGCTACAGCAGAGGATTTCCCAGTAAGCCATGAAGTTCCCAATCTTCAAAATTCAACTCTTAGGATGGATACATGACTCAAAAATAAAGTATGTAGAAAAAAGGAATGGGGGAAAAAAAATCCAAGAGCAAGCAATTTTTGCTTTGACATTACTTTACAAAAAGAAACTGGAAGGGTAAATGAGAAAAAAAAAATCCCAAAATCCAAGCACTCAGTACAGAGAAACCATCAAGAAGCATCACACATGTGTATTAATAAGGGTAATTAATGAATTATGTCTTTAGATATCCTGTCTTAGAGGCAATGAGTACAATTTCAGCAGAAAAAAAACCTCTGAAGCCTGCCTTGCTTGATTTTCAGGAGAAAGATGAGCACTGTAACTTGATGGTAAAACTATAAATCATCAAGGAATGTTAATTCCAGTGCTGCTTAGCACTGGATCTTTTCTTTTTGTGCTGTGGGACACTGGCCCCAAACCCAAGGAGCACTGTAATAGGGTGATAACAGGCTAGGGGTGAACTCCTTCCCACCAGAGCCTCATTCACTGAGCTCTAACACCATGACACATAGAGCAATGAGCTTTTATTGATTCTGCATTTGGACCCAGCTCAAACATTCAAGCAGTCACTCTACAGAGGGGAAAAAAAAAGCTTATGCGGGAGTGTACAAAGGACATATCTGGTGCTAAAAGCAGAAACAGAACAAATACTATTTCCACTCTTCAAAAGAAATGAGGAATTTCTCTAAAAGGAGGATAAAAAATCCAAAAGCTGTGAAAGAGGACAAAATACAATACAAAGGAGAACTAAGGGAAAGCAGAAACACTGAAATGCAGAAAAAGACAGTAAAAAAGGATATTGGCTGAAATTTTCAGCTGAATCTATTCCAACAAAGTACCTTCCTTGTTGGAGAGGGTCCAGAGGAGGGCCACGAAGATGATGAGGGGACTGGAGCACTTCCCTTATGAGGACAGAATGTAGAAGTTGGGGTTTTGGGGCCAGGAGAAGGCTCAGGGGGGACCTCATAGTAGCTTCTCAGTACCTGAAGGGGGCTACAGACAGGCTGGAGTAGGAATTTTTAGACGGGTCCAGGATGGCAGGACTAGGAGGAATGGATGCAAATTGGAAGAGGAGAAATTTAGGCTGGAAATAAGGAAGTTCTCTCCTGTGAAAGTGGTAAGAGACTGGAACAGGATGCCCAGAGAGGTTGTGAATGTCCCCTTAATCCCGGTCTAGTGGCAGGTGTCCCTGCCCATGGCAGCTACATGTCCACAGAAAGACAGACACACTCACAGACTCTCTTGCTGCCATGACCACCAGGAATCCCACATTCCTCTGTCCCCAGGCCTGGATCCCATCGATGTTGTGAGCTGTGGCAGGTGCAGAGCCATGGTGGAGCACTCGCTGGAAGGCTGAAAGCCAGGCTTGAGATTAATGACCCACACTGACAGTGCAATCAGGAGCAGAGAAATCATAATCTCTTTTCTGCACACCATTTATAACAGCCAGGGCAAGGTATTTAATAGCATGTGGGCTGGAAGGGCCATGAGATTTGCAGTGCAGCTGGAATGAGGAGCAATGCTACCTGAGGCTGTGATTTACATGACTGCTGCTGGCTCGAGGCAAGTGACCCAAAGTAGAGTGTGCACACTTGACAGGACTGCAAAGCCAGATGGAAAATACCAAATCCTGAAACAGTCCTTATTCAGCAGTTGTATTTTTCAAGAGTCATTGACGTGAGATCTCACCAATTTTTCAAAAAGCAATTTTTCTCAGCCTTTTTTTCTTTTCTTTTTCAGATGAACCTGTGAGGATGTTCACTAATTTGTGAAGCAGTGATGTGTAAAGAACACACTGCAGGCTACTAATAGGTTTTTAATAGAGCAAAAATTGCTGCAGATTAGAGCACATAAGCATACTGACTAATTGCAAATCAAAATGTGCATCACACTAAGTACGTGGCACCTACAGGGTTATAAAATCTTGATATCTTAATTTTCTTTGCTCCACTTATCAACTTGGTGAAGTTTCATAGTAGTCCATAGGAGGAACTGTCCAACAGAGGGGAAATTCAGTTAGAAAAGTTTAAAGATGAGGTAACACACTAGTAACATAACCCTGCTTCTATTCTGACAGGTAATCTGGAATCTTGGGGCCCCTGGAAATATGTTTTATGCCAAGCAAATGTTTTACATTCCCTCCAGCCCTGCAAAAATCGAAAGAGGTTCAGGTCATGACTGACAAAGTTCAACAGAACTGACAAAGACAGCCAAGGACTCTGCTCTGACTTCAAGAGAGAGACCAGTCCATGCAGACAGAACCTGTCCCCTCTCTCAGGACTGTGTTTCGTCTTACTGCACAAGAGAAGTAGTGAGGAGAAAAGACTTAGGAAAGAGGCCAGGAGGAGAGCACAAAGAGTGCTTAAGGACCCCAAACAGACTCCTGTAACAAGACAGATTCAACTCTTAACTAAAATTTTTCTGACAAAACAATTGCCTAGCAAGTCCTAAAAATTTAAGCAAATTCCTCTTGTGCTGCCTCAGTAAACTGATACATAGATCACCTTTCTTTTTCTTGTGCCAGCACAAGTTCCCTTGCTGAAATTTAAGACCATTCATTCTCAGGCGATATTTCCTAAGCCAAAAAACATGCAACACCAGTCCCTAATACCACCAGTTAAAGCTGCACTGATTGAGCTGAAAGCAGTTGCTTCTGTGGATGTTACCCCTCCTTCATCCCAGTTTATCTTATCCTTAAATGAGATACCAAGTTTAAGCTGAGGCAGTCATTAATTATATGGTCTGCTTTGAACCTAGCACAACACAGGAGCTAAAATAATCAAGAATTTACAGCACAAACGATACAACTTCAGAGCCTCCAGCCCAAACATTACTCCTCACTGCTGCCCACATAATCCCCTCACTGTCTCTGCCCACATAGCGCCTCATAGCAGGATCGTGCAAGACTGGGATGGCACAACTGCTCTGAGACTGGACAGCATGGCTGACAATCTCTTGAACCTTGTTCCTCACCAGAATGGCTCTCAGATACTCAGAGCTGCTCCAGACCTCTGACAGGCAGCAATGAGATGCTTGGGTTCTTTTATAAAGGGAGCATTTTTAATTTAGAAAGCCAGAATAGCTTCTGCTCTTCCTAATCACCCTCTTCATAGGAGCGATGGATCTTTTCCCTTTCTCCCTGGCAATGACTTCTAGCTGTTGATACACCACAGATACTCACACCACGCAGGATGTTTCAGATTACAGAAGACAACTGTCCTGCATCTTTCCTTCTGTCCACATGCCCATAAGAAACCAGTACTCAACCTCCTCTGCAAGGCAGCTTCTGAGAGATGGGCTCCAAAGAAGCTTTCCAAAAGAGCACATGACAGCAAGCAACAATTTGGAGCTGTCAAGGAAGTGCAGGTAGTGAAGTAGTGCCCATTTACCAGGTGGGGACAGAAATTCTGCAAGCTGTGTCACCTTGGCTATGGGAAGTTGTGCTGTGGGAGTTAGAGGGCTGAGACAAACGAGCAGGATCTGCTGCTGCACTGTTTGGGCAGCAAATGACATGACGGCTAATGACATAGCATTTAGCTCTGCTGGAGCAAGTGTAGTCCCTGCAGAAGCACAGTGGAAATGTGCAGGGTGAGCAGTGACAATTTTCCACGTGCCAGTGTGATGCAGTGGGGCCCAACTGCCAAATTTCTGTGCTGGAGACAAAGCCTTTCTGCTTTTGCTGTGCTTCTGAGCATATATGGTTAGTATTATGCCTTCTGCAGAAAACTCTTCTATGGTTGGAACAACTGCTTGTTAGAAGACTTTCTAATAGGGTATAGGATGGCAGGATTAGGAGTAATGGATGGACATTGGAAGAGGGGAGATTTGGGCTAGAGAGAAGAAGGAATTCCTTTCCTGTAAGGGTGGTGAGACACTGAAAGAGGTTGCCCAGAGATACTGTGGATGCCGCATTAATCCCTTGGAGGTGTTTAAGGCCAGGCTGGATGAGGCATTGTGCAACCTGGTGTACTGCAAGGTGTCCCTGCCCATGGCAGGGGGGGTTGGAACTAGATGATCTTGAAGGTCCCTTCCAACCCAAACCATTCTATGATTCTGTAAGAACCACAGCAATGCTCACAGAGCTGCTGGAAGAGCCCCGTGTTTCTTTGCAAACTGCTCACGGCTTGGTTTCCCAGATGAACCTGTGCAGAGAGGCCAAAGAATCCCATTTGCCCCTTGAAAGAGGGCACAGGGAAAGAGCACATCAGCCACAGAGCTGAGCTGCCCTCCTCTCCCCCGCCCACACCAGCCCACAGTGAGGTGGTGCGTGGGGAGACAGCAGCCGGTGCCTGAAGAGCTTCACAGGCTCCAGGGCATCTTCACCATCTGTTTCTGCCAGCAGCCTCTCTGCTGATGGGCTGGGATTGCTGGAACATGAATCCTAAACCAGTCTGTCCCGGTTTGCCCATACAGACAACAGTTATAGTGGGGAAACAGACCCCCTCGGGAGGATTTTCCTCTTCACTCCCATTTTTTCTCCACCTCACTGTGCCACAGAAGGGAGGAGGGTAACCAGCTTGAGCTCTGCTGAGCACACATCTCAACCTTAAATCCACAAGGTATCTGTTTGCGACAGGAAATCTAAGCAGGAGGCTGTTCTCTGTACTTTCTCTTCTGTCAAGCATATGGGAGCCCATATTATGCATGCAGGCTTTCCAGAAGTGGTATTTCTCACACATAAATACTCATGAAGGAGAGACAGTTCACGCATCCTCACTCTGCAATTCAAATCACACAACATTTCTATCAGTGGAAAATCCACTGTGCTTTAGTGAAGTCAACAACAACCATATCACACGATGAAAGAGTAAAATCCTGCCCTAGTATGTCACTATCTCTACATTCTGTGCTTTTCCTTACCAATTAAAAAAAAAAATCCATTTAAAAGTCACAGGCAGATCACAATTAAAGCCGCTTTCACCAGTAGATTAGAGGTACTTAAGTCATCTTCCCTAACCACAGCCACTGCTTCACATGTCTCACTCACACGCCTCTACTAACATTCCCAACAGATGCCAGCAGACTCTCTATTCCTAGATATGTCTAAAACCTAAAAATGCACTTTTTTTGAATTAAAATGAAAGAAAAAAATAATAATGGCTGTGAGAAGTTATGTCACACCATTATCAAATGGTAGCCCTACTGCTCACTAAGAAAATTATTCTGCAATTCATAAAATACAGACACTTCCTAAAAGGGTGAGGTTTTCAAGAAGCCCTTCAAGGGAGGCTTCACTTACTCTTAAGACTGAAGTTTTTAGTGAATTTTAAAGAGTCTTTAGCTCCCATTTAAAGTGCAAGCAGTGAAGACTCAAGAATACATGTGAAGGTCCCATAATGTATAACATCCATCTTTGATTTGGAGATACAAAGAAGAAAAGGAGACAACAAATGAAAATCTGGTATTTTAGATAAGAGAAGGTGGCTTTTACACAGAAATCATAACAACATAAAGCTTCCCTTGGCAGCCATAAGTGCACTTACACTGTGTGATATCACTTCCATAATACTTGGTTTTATCTAGACATGCTCCCTTTGCCTCAGTGGGGAGCTGCAACACCACTACGGCTGGAAGCCCAATAATGGCAACATCATAAATAGACTATGAAGTCATCTTCCTTTCCAAGTCTGGAGCTGCAGAGACCTGGAAGGTGTAGCACTGCAGTCCACTAACACATCCGATTGCAAAAACTGCTTCCTAGCCACAGGAGGAACAGGCATAAAATGATGAACAAAAGGGAAGAGAATCAAGAAATCTCACACCAAAACAATAATCCTTTTAGAGAACACACACTTACCTAAATGCCAACAGATGGTGGAACAGGTTCAGGTCACAGGCCATCCAGGAAACACAAAAAGAGAAAAAAGGAAAAAAAGGGGAATAAATTAGCTTCAAGGTAGGCAATGCCAGTTAATCCCAATTAGTCTGATGACAGGAGGTAAGAGCACCCACCCCAAACAAATCAGACACAACCTTCATTTGAGTGAGCAAAATTTAACAAAGTAATTCTACCCAAGTGCTGCCCTTTGCTATGGTTTGGCAGCAGCATGATGCACACAGATGAATTGATATAAAAAGGAGAGAAATGAAACCAAACCCTCAGCCAAATATGGATGGAACAGAACTCCTATCACAGGGCTTGGAGAAGCTTTGCTCAACAAAGACTTCCTGCAGCCCCCACAACCAGTGGCCTGAGCACACAAAGGCCTGGCTTTGCCTTCAGATCTCACTCTTAGGAACCTGATTCCTATCGAGCCCATTAATTCTCAGCTGCACTCAGCCTGGAGGACATTTCAAAAGCAGATACTCATCAAGGACAAAAAACTGCTTTAGGAATAAAGGAGAAAAAGGAAATGAATGATCTGCAAAATACCTTTATTTTGCACTGGTTTGTTTTTTTCTTGTGGAGGCTCATGTTACAATGGTATTTATGTAACACAACATAAACTCAATCTTTCTTCCCATTGCATGGCAAAAATCTTAACCTTTTAACAAAGGCTGTGTAGAGGAACAGACAGCACTCAGTCCCACCAGCTGCAGTCACTCACGATGACCTACATTTCTACTGCCACCACCGCCAGCTGGAAGCATGGTTTTTATTTACCTCTACTCTACACATTTTCACTTCAGCTCAATCTACATTCTGCATTCTTTCCCTAAATTGAGGATAGAGATTTCCACCAGCCCCATACCTACAGAATCATAGGATGGTTTGGGTTGGAAGGGACCTTAAAGATCATCTAGTTCCAACCCCCCTGCCATGGGCAGGGACACCTCTTCTCTTTCACAGTCTATCATTTTCACAATGTTTTTCTGTCAAATCTTACTTTGATTTTGTTGAGTCTTGCCATGGCTTCTACAACAAAACTTCTTTGTAGCCTCTCCGTTAGCTCAAACAAATTAAAATATCCTTGTTAAAAATGGCCACCAACTGCCACCACATTCAGCCAGACCTTCAGTAAATAGAGGAGGATCAACTGCTCTCCATCTTGTTCATTCTCTGCTCTGCTCTGGTGAGACCACATCTGAAGTATTGTGTCCAGTTCTTGGGCCCTCAGTTCAAGAAGGACAGGGAACTGCTGGAGAGAGTCCAGCACAAAGACACAAAGATGATGAAGGGATTGGAGCACCTCCCTTATGACGAAAGTCTTAGGGAGCTGGGTCTCTTTAGCTTGGAGAAGAGGAGACTGAGGGGTGACCTCAGTCATGTCTGTAAGTATAGAAAGGGTGAGTGTCAGGAGGATAGAGCCAGGCTCTTCTCAGTGACCTCCAATGGTAGGACAAGGGGCAATGGGTGCAAGCTGGAACACAGGAGGTTCCACAGAAATATAAGAAAATACTTTTTCACAGTGAGGGTGAGAGAACAGTGGCACAGGCTGGCTAGAGAGTGTGTGGGGTCTTTTTCTCTGGTGACATTCAAACCCCACCTGGACACCTTCCTTTGTGACCTGGTCTGGGTATTCCTGCTCCAGCAGGGGGATGGGACTAGATGATCTCTCCAGGTCCCTTACAGTCCTTGATATTCTGCGATTCTCAGAGCTGGGGCAGCAGGGGAAAAGACTGTGGCCCAAACTCAACATAAACAACAGCAAGTAAATCCATCAGGCTGTGGGCAATTTGGAGTTACAGGAACCGATAGAAAGCACTGCCAAAAGACAGCCAAAACCAGCACAGAGCAGGAAAGTTCAAGGAAGAAAAATTCACCAAAAAATAGCAAATACAGAAGGAACTGCTTCTAACTCAGAAAATTTCTTGAACTTGAGTTTAGTCAGGGGAAGCAGCACAAGTTTCTGCCTTGCTTTAGTTATCTGTATGTGTCTCTCCATGATCAACACCATTAAAATATGGACTTTTAATCTGAGTTGGGAGAGCTGTACCCCAGTATTCCAACATTCAAACTTGGCTTCTCTCCAGGAAGGCTCCCTATAGGTAGAAATCAAAGCAGGTGCTCTAAAGACAAAAGGTGCCAAGGAGATGAAAATGAGATGAAAAACTTTAAAGCTGAAGAAAAACAGCTCCTCTTATTCCACATCAGTGCCCCATCTTGCCAACACCAAGCCTTGCCCAGAGAAGAGAACTTGCTTCCTCCTCTGCCTCATTCAACATTGTGGACTATTTTCTCTGGGACGGGGCAGCAGGGGCCAACCAAGCCAATTAAGACCTCCTCCTCTCCAATTTAAAGATCTGCCTCATGCCTCATATCACTTGGTGCTGGCAGAACGGATAATTTCTTTGGCTTTGTTTTATGTTTCCTAAATCATAACATAATTTTACACGAGCACCAGCTCTGCCAGGCAACACAGAACCAAAGGAAAAGGGAAGATGAAGAGACAACAAAACAAAACAGCTACAATACAGACTTTTTCCCAGCTTAAGCACTGACTTAAGCTGTTAAGTCAGAGCTTGTAAGTTCTTGTAAGTAATACTTATAACACAGCAAAAAAACCCCTCATGATACCCCATTTAAAATATTCTTTTTGCATGTTTAAAACCCTAAATCCCACTGAGCCTCCAATAGAAAAGAAAGAAAAAGGCAAACTAGGCTGTGGCTAGCTCTGGCAGAGTTCCTTCTTTTAACTTTTAAGCAAGCAAGCTCTTAGAGTTTAAAGCATGGGCAGAGAGTGACAGAGGATCACAGGTCAAAATATTCTGTAGCTGAGAATGAAATGATATCACAGAATCATAGAATGGTTTGGGTTGAAAGAGACCTTAAAGATCATCTAGTTTCAATTCTCCTGACATGGGCAGGGACACCTCCCAGTACACCAGGTTGCTCAATGCCTCATCCAGCCTGCCCTGAACTCCTCCAGGGATTAAGGGGGCATCCATAACCTCTCTGGGCAGCCTGTTCCAGTCTCTCACCACACTCACAGGAAAGTACTTCTTATTATCGCCAACCTAAATCTCCCCTCTTACCATTTGCATCCATCACTCCTGTTCCTGCCATCCTGGACCCTATGCAAAAGTTCTGCTCCAACCTTCCTGTAACCCACTTCAGGTATTAAGAAGCTACTATGAGGTCCCCTCTGAGCCTTCTCTTATCCAGGCTGAACAACCTCTAACTCCTTCAGCCTGTTCTCAGAAGGGAGGCTTATCATTGCTTGGCTTTTATTCAGTGCCCTTTCAGTCTCTGAAGCAGCATTTGTACAGCAATATTGTCTCCCTTCTATGTGCAGGGGTGAATAAACCAAAATATGGTATGACCTGCGCACGATCTCACCCCGTATCAGATGCAGAATCCAGAGCAAGGCCAGCTGGTAAAGGGGCCCAATAAGACCTTATCCCAGCAGCATTTCTCCAAGCTGAAAAGAAGATCAAAACCACTAAAAAGCAAATTTCAAAAGCCCTGATGAGTTTCCCTGCTTGTAGAATAAGTGAACATTTCACTGAAATATAATCATATGGTAAGTGCTGTGGGTTTTTTTTCAGTTTGTATGTAATGAAAGCATAATGATTCCTTTTAATCGTCACTAAAGATTTATCATTTTCTGCTGCTGCATGAACTAGGCTGATTTTATATTGGACATGGATAAAATTACAGTTTTCTACCCTAAAGACATTTAAAAAGCATTCAGTAGCATGCTGTGGGAGTTGCCACATTTATGAAACTGAAAACTAGCAATCAGGTATCTCAAAAGGTATTACAATATAAGGGGTTCTTTTAATGGAACTGTTTTAAAGTGCAACATTGGGATATTTGCTTTAATAAACACTACAAACCATTTTTTTTCAGAACCAAGAAGAAAACCTAAATATCCATCACAATTGTGAATCATTGGCCATTTCACTTGATCTTCAAAACCAACAAGGGTTTTCAGGGGATTGGAATTTCCTTGGTTTCTCTCAAACAAAGCAAGCACAGACATAAACCTGCTGTGACTAAAATCTGTAGTTTTGACTTCAAGTAACCATAGAATTAGATCAACATCCCACGCTTTTCAGAATCCCACCCTGTGTTGAGCACAGCTTGTTCTCCAGGAGCAGGACCAAGCATGCCTCAGGAGTTACTTCATTATAGAGATGTTTACTTTAAAAAAAACCAAGAATATTTAGTCCTATTTTGACAAACCTTGAAGTATTTTCCCTCCTTTCAAGTACATGTGTACAAAGATTAAGAAAGTAGTTTTGTTACGAGAAAGGGGGAGCAAAAAGTTTTGCTTTGAATGAAAAGAGAGGAGTACAGTGAGACAAACACAGCTCCATGCAGCTGAGAGAGTGCTGGATGGTTAAGCAGAATGGTTCACAGATCCTTGTCCTGTTGTACCACCACAGCAGCATCATTTCACCTTCCTGGCCATATTTTCCTCTCATCTTTCATTGCAGGCATCCAAAAGCAGGAACTGTCACCAAGAGTATATGAGCAGTATAAAAATAAATAAATTTTTAAAAAATCAATAAGCCACCCACATTCATGCTACTTCTTTCCTCCACATTACCGTGATTTTGCATATCTGCACTATTTCTTCTTGGAATGTGACTGCAGTGGCAGGCCTGCTGTGGCACAGCTGGAGTGAAGAAGCAATTTAGTAGCCAAAGTCCTGCCTTATTTCATAGAATTTGTCACTGTCTATGAAATCATAATCATAGAATCACAGCCAGAAGGGACCTTGAAAGGCCATCTAGTTCAACTCCCTGCAGTGAGCAGGGACATCCTGCATTAAATCAGGTTGCTCAGAGCCTCAGCAAGCCCAGCCCCTCATGTGGAAGAACATCTAATGCCTCATCTGACCCTCTCCTGCTCTAGTTTCAAACCATTGCCCCTTGCCCTGTGGCTCCATGCCCTGGCAAACAGCCCCTCCCCAGCTTTCCTGGAACCCCTTCATGCAGTGGGAGGCCACTACGAGGTCTCCCTGGGATTCTTTTCTTCTACAACAGCCCCAGCTCTCTCAACCTGTCTTCATAGGATAGGTGCTCCAGTCCCCTGATCATCTTCATGGCCTCCTCTGGACAGTTGAAGGACAAGTGAACCGTGTCCTAAACTCCAGCTTCAAAACACTACTGCTGATTTGCTGGATGGGTGAAGCCAAGCACTCAGGAAAGGTTCAGAAAATAACCTCTCTGCTGCTGTCCCCTCACACCACCTCACTGCCTCTCACCACCAGTTTTAACAAGGTCGGAGTAGTCAGTGCCCAGTGCCAGCCAAACATCCCTCTCTTCTTTGTTAGTTGTCTGTGCAATTTCCAGACTTGGGCACCAGACTTGCTGACAAACAGCAGAAGCAAACTTCACTGTAGAGAAAAACTCAACCAACCAACTAAAGAAAAGATGATCTGCAAGTCACTTACACCTTCCCTCCATGGTTGTGTTAGTAGCTTTAAAATGACTTATAAATGCACACAGAGAACAAACTGCAATGAAGAAATAAGTGAAAGAAGAACTCTAGTAGGATAAGGCAAAAGAAATATATTGAAATCAGAAACACACAAATAAACAACCCTTTATGAATAACCTCTGGTGGTGTTAGGGCAAGAAATCACAAGGTAAGAGGTAATGGGCACAAACTGCAATGTGGGAAGTTCCATCTAAACACGAGGAGGACTTTTCTGCAGTGAGGGTAGCAGAGCCCTGGCACAAGCTGACCAGAGAGGAGGTGAAGTCTGTCTCTGGACACATTCAAACCCACCTGGACACCTTCCTGTGCCACCTACTCTGGGTGACGCTGCCCTGGCAGGGAGTTGGACTGGGTGGTCTCTAGAGGTCCCATCCAGCCCCACACTATTCTATGATGCTATGAAAACACTTGCATAAAAAAATCCAGCAGCTGGGAAATGGGAAAAAAACCCAGCTATTGTTTCATACATGTGTATATAAAACCCTCTGAGCAGCCTGCAGACCTTCTGCACACACTCCTGACCTGATGGGAGGAGCAGAATAACCTCAGCCACATGCAGTCTTCATATCATAAAGAATACCTTTATGCAGAGTGATTTACAGGCCAGCTACTAGCAGAAATGAAAATGTTGCACATAAAAATACTGTCCTGTGGATCAGCAACAAACAGAATAAAAAAATCCTGCAATAATTTCCCCAGGGCTGGAAAAAACTCAGCTATCTGTTCTTTACATCATGTTAAATTCATCTTGAACATTCCTTATTGACTGCACAAAGCATTACATGTCCCAAATTAAACTCAACACAGACTAGAGGGACATAGATCTAGTTCTTCAGCCAACAGAACACTGGAACAAGTTGCCTAGAGAGGGTGTGGGGTCTCCTTCTCTGGAGACATTCAAAACCCATCTGGATGTGTTCCTGTGTGACCTGGGCTAGGTGTTCCGGCTCCAGCAGGGAGATGGGCCTCAATGATCTCGAGGTCCATTCCAATCCCTGATATTTGTGATTCTGTGAACAGTGACAAATAGAAAACTTAAAAGGTTCACGTACAAATCTCAGCCATGTTATAAAGAATCAATTATTTCCTAAGTTTGGGACCAGAAGGCAGGACTGGTTGTGGAAGCCCATCTTTGCCTGTTGAAGAGGAGTATAAATTTAGCACCTCCTACAATTTAGGAAGGCATCTCCACTAGCACATCTAAAACATCTCCAGCTCAGCTGCTCAGTACATGAAGCTTGCCAACTGTCTGTAAAGGGTGGCATGTCTTTATGCCACTGTGCAAACAGAGACAATCAATTTTTCCAAACTTCAGAGCAAGTAAGTAACAGCAAAATGACAGCTGCCTGGGCTGTGAAAACAGCACTGAGGGAGAGAAGATTCCAGTACCTGAAGTGGCTACAGGAAAGCAGGGGAGAGACTATTTACCAGGGCAGGGGTGAGAGGACAAAAGTCAGTGGTTTGAAACTAGAGCGGGGCAGGGTTAGATGAGACATTAAGAAAAAGTTCTTCACCATGTGGGTGGTGAGACACTTGTCCAGGTTGCCCAGAGAGGTGGTGGAGGCCCCATCCCTGGAGACATTCAAAGCCAGGGAGAGAGATGAGCTTCCTAGAGTCACAGAATCGTTTGGGTTGGAAGGGACCTTAAAAACATCTAGTTCCAACCCCCCTGACATGGGCAGGGACACCTCCCACTAGAACAGGTTGCTCAATGCCTCATCCAGCCTGGCCTTAAACACCTCCAGAGATTAAGGGCACATCCACAACCTCTCTGGGAATCCTGTTCCAGTCTCTCACCACCCTCACAAGAAAGAACTTCTTATTATCACCAGGCAAAATCTCCCCTCTCCCAATTTGCATCCATTCCTCCTAGTCCTGCCATCCTGGATCCTATTCAAAAGTCCTACCCCAGCCTTTCTTTAGGCCCCCATCAGGTACTGATAAGTCACTATGGGGTCCTCCCTGACCCTTCTCTTCTCCAAGCTGAACAAAACCTAACTCCTTCACCAATGAGGATTTCACAACACCCTCAAGTGGAAACATATATAAGTTTCCCTCCCATTTTCTCTCCTGATCATCCAAGCCTCATTACTCGTTTGAATGAAATGTCAGCAGCAAATGCACAGGTATTTAAGTGCTAGTGGAATGCCTGCAGATGCCAGTAACCCCTCAGGCAGGGAAATAACCACAGTCAGCAGCCTTAAAAAAGGTCACAGGAGACTCCTGACCTTCCTTTGCAGCACTCAAGAATCTTTGCCTCTCCCTCCCTTTGCTTTCCCAAGCTCCAAATGCATTCCCTGATCTCCTCTGTCTCTCTTTGGCAATGAGGTCTCTCAAGTGTTCTTCTACCTTATTCAAAACAAGTGCAAATGTGTGACCTAAGGCAGCCCTGCTTTGGATCTAACAAAGGCGAGTTACAAACAGCTTAGATGGCTTCTGAATGGAGACATAGCTCTGCCTCCCTCCCTCTCCACGCCCTCCCCAGCATTCCCGGGAGAGGCTGAACCCTTCATCTGCATCACAAGCCCCCAGCTCACTGAAAGCATCGGCCCTGATTTATAGCTGCATCCAGCCCTGAGCTGGGAGCCACAGCATTGTCTACAGGCAGCCAGACAGTACAGAAACCACTTGACAAGAATCCAAGGAGAAAGGACATTAAAAACTCCAGGAATAAAAAGGGAGCAAAAGAATGAGACCAATAGACTAATTTAGTCAGGTTCCTTCCACTCTTAGCTCAAAAACTAAGAATTTTAAGAGTGTCAGAGCTCCTTCCAGACTTGGTCTTCCTGAAAGGGAATGGAGGGTGGACAAAAAACTGAGTTTCTACATAATCTTCCTTCTTTCTCTTTCCTTCTTCTCTCCCTTTTTTCCTTCCTTCTTTCTTTCCTTCTTCCTCCCTTCCTTCCTTCTTTCTCTCTTTCATTTCTTTCTTCTTTCCTTCCTCCTTTTCTCCCTCCTTTCCTTCCTATCTTCTGGATGCTCACCACCAAAAGCCCACAGAGAATTGTAAAGCTCAGCCTGCCAATGCAACTGTGCAATGCAGTTAGAAAGTAAGACAAAAAAGGAAGGAAAAATACAAAGGCACATTTTCAATGAGGCAGCTGGAGCTGCTGGGATTTTTTTAGCTCTGGTGTCAGTCGCAAGCATCCAAGTATCTGACAAGTCCCATCCTGTTCCTTGGTTGCTGCAGGATCACCCCACCTTTTGGCACAACTGGCAGTGTTGAATCAGAGCAGGAAGAACACAGCAGATCACAGAAAGAACTTATTACAGAATCAGAGTTGGAAGGAACCTTCAGAGGTCACCTGGTCCAACCCCCTGCAGTGAGCAGGGACATCCTGCACCAGATCAGGTTGCTCAGAGCCTCAGCAAGCCGGCCTTGAATGTCTCCTGGGATGGGGCCTCTACCACCTCTCTGGGCATCCTCACCACCCTCATGGTGAACATGCATTTACCAAGTTTGCCTCAAACCTGTAAAACCACCTTAAAACATCACTGGTATCTGACATTTTTATTGTTTACTTTAACAAGGCACTGCCTTGGAGCCTTAGAGAAAACACTACAATTAAAGCTATAACTACCGGTTTCTCCTCAATTTATCTCCTGACTTCAGCTTGCAGAAGAGGAGACTGAGGGGTGACCTCAGTCATGTCTGTAAGTATGGAAAGGGTGAGTGTCAGGAGGATGGAGCCAGGCTCTTCTCAGTGACCTCCAATGATAGAACAAGGGCCATTGGGTGCAGCTGGAACACAGGAGGTTCCACAGAAACATAAGAAAAAAACATTTTCAAAGTGAAGGTGAGAGAACAGTTGCTTAAAGATCCCACTTTGTGGCAGGGTGCGGGGTCTCTATCTCTGGAGACATTCAAACCCCACCTGGATGCCTTCCTGTGGGACCTGATCTTGGTGTTCCTGCTCCAGCAGGGGGATGGGACTAGATGATCTCTCCATGTCCCTTCCAGTCCCTAGCATTCTGTGGTTCTGTGTCTAGTGTGCTTCATAAAATATTGCCCATTTCTTCAAATATTTCCTGCTAAACACACTTGTGCCACGAAACCAGGTTTGAGCCATTGTACTTGGCAAAGACAAGCAAGAAGCTGTTGGTGCAACCACTAGAAACAGTTCCAATAGGTTGAGCTGGGAGTGGGAGCAATAATGCTGAAAGAGTGGACATCATGGCACTGAACCCACCTTTCCTCTGAGCCTGAATGCTTTTGGTGTGGTGCATTTCAAAGTACGTCAGATGCCAGAAAGTCAGGTTTGTTTGAAAAAACTTGAGTAATGGAGAGCTCCGTATCTTGATCTTTATAATAATCTGTCTATCTTTAGGCTGGAGATAAAAAGAAGTTCTTTCCTGTGAGGGTGGTGAGAGACTGGAACAGGTCGCCCAAAGAGATTGTGGATGCCCCCTCAATCCCTGGAGGTGTTTAAGATCAGGCTGGATGAGGCATTGAGCAACCTGGTCTAGTGGGAGGTGTCCCTGCCCATGGCTGGCTGGGGGGGTGGAACTAGATGATCTTTAAGGTGCCTTCCAACACAAATCATTCTATGTTTCTATAAACTCTTACCAATGTTACCTGCTTCTGCCTTCCCAAAGCCTTACCAATACCCTGTATCACTGGTGGGACTATGCCTTCTTGGGATCTAAGTATAAAATGATCTTTGCCAAACTTCTTGGAAACGAGGGTTGAATGCTAAAGGACTGGACTAGCCACCCAACAATCAGAACAAATAGTACTTAGTGCTTCTAACCACCATCTCCCCAAAGCAGGCCACCATGATCCTTGGGTTTCCTGTGTAGAAATCAGTATCTCCAAACATACATCTTTATTTTGTAGTTGAGGCGAGCAGGAGTGAGCAGCCCCAAGATGGCCGCTCTGCAAACCTAAATTTATTCTAATCAATCAAGTCTCATAACTGTTGCCACAGGCTGAAAAAAAACCTATTTGGGCAACTGCTCAAAAAACAACAAAGGATTATACTAAAACAATACCTGTAATGCCAGAGCTTTCACTCACATTACCCTGTGACAGTATTAATTAACATTTTAGTCTCTCAGGCCAGGTGGTTATCCTCACAAAAACCACATCAGCCACATATGTGACTGCTGGGCAAAGGATTTCCCAAGGAAATAGGGAGATCAGAACTGCTATAAAAGTCTCCCTTTCTCTCCTATTAATCCTTGCTACAACTCCTTTTCCCCTTTAAATTTCACCATCTGACAATCATTCAGCAGCAGGTCAGAAATTACTCTCAGTCAAAATACAGAGTTTTCAAGTGTGAGCAGATACCACATGGGTTCTGGACTCCACTAAAGTTTATCAGAGGACAGAACAGTGTCAAGCAAAGCAGGGAGAAAACAGTTTAACCTCACATTTCCGGCTAAGAATATTTTTCCCCTTCTTCCAGACTCCAGCATCAACCTGAAAAATGTCTGTATTTCAAAAGGAAGGGTAGCAGAACAATTAAAAGTTAAGATGAACAGCGATGAGAATTGTAAGCTGTGCTTGGCAAAAATCCACCCTTGACCTTCCTGCTCCTCTTTGGAACGGGGAACACAAGATGATAAACAGTGAGTATAAACACTTAACTATATTCACACCCAGTATGCATAGTTAACTCACCAAATAGAATCATAGAATAGTTTGGGTTGGAAAGAAACTTAAAGACATAGTTCCAACCCCTCTGCCATGGGCAGGGACACCTACCACTACACCAAGTTCCTCAGTGCCTCATACAGGCTGGCCTTAAACACCTCCAGGGAGGACACATCCACAACTTTTCTGGGCAACCCGTTGCAGTGTCTCACCACCCTCACAGTAAAGAACTTTTCTTCTCTCCAGCCTGAATCTCCTCTCTTCCAATTTGCATCCATTAGTTCTAGTCCTTCCATCACATATCCTATTAAAAGCAACAGAAAATACATTAAGTGCATTTAAGTGGAAGGTTTTGCCTCTTTTATGGGCTGCTTTTTTTTTTTTTCAGTCTCGGTATGAAACAAACAATAAATTACCTGTTCACTTGCTTGGATTTAATTTCGAATTTTTAAAGAGTTTGACAAAGAATTCACCAGCCAATGGTAAATTCATCCCTAGAGGAGAGAGTGGCTGTGTTGAGATGCAAAAGCCTCTGAGACTCAGAAAGTTTACTTTCAAGATTTGAGATGTTTTTCAAATCAAGGTTAAAAACAGGAAGCGGTTACCTAGAGCGAGCTGAAGCCTGGGGGATGAGCAACAAGCAACAGCAAGGTGAAAAGTTTGAGTTTCTAAACATAAAAAAAATTCTCTCTTTGAAGGAAATTTCTATTTTCTGCAGCTGGGCACTACAAACTTGCACACACAAAAGACATCACAGTGAAGACTGACTCTGCAAGCATTCAGTGGTTAGATGTCTAATCATCATTTATTTGTTGAACTTACATCACTGTTTATAGCATTTGAGCATCTCCTGTCTGGGGAAAGGCTGAGGGAGCTGCATCTCCTCAGCTTGGAGGAGACTGAGGGGTGACCTCATTCATGTCCACAAATACGGAAAGCATGTGTGTCAGGAAAATGGAGCCAGGCTCTTCCCAATGACCTCCAATGATAGGACAGGGGGCAATGGGTGTAAGCTGGAACAAAGGAGGTTCCACAGAAATATAGGAAAATCTTTGTCAGGATGAGGGTGAAAGAACAGTGGCACAGGCTGACTAGAGAGGGTGTGGGGTCTCCTCTGGAGACATTCAAACCCCTCCTGAATACCTTCCTGTGACACCTGGTCTGGGTGTTCCTCCTCAGGCAGGGGGATTGGACTAGATGATCTCTTGAGGTCCCTTCCAATCCTTGATATTCTGTTATTATCTTGTTTTTCACATGATTCAGCAGGGGCAATTGGAGAAATACAGAACTTAAACCCTGGTTTTGATTGCTGCCAACTTCTTCTGTAGCACTGAACAACCCACATGGCTTTCTGTTTCAGAATAATTTTTATGTTTCTGCATAATCTGGGACATCACTATTAAGGAAAAGAGATGAAGCTCAAAGATAACTCCATTCTGACATGAGAACTGTTATATGGCATGAAACAAGAGGAAAAGCTTACATATCGGGAAAAGAGGGCACAAAAGTACTTCTAATCTCATCACTGCATCCCATTTCATTCTTCCTTGGTAAAATCAGACCCTCCTTCAAGACAGAGATGGTGATTTCTCCGCATTGAAAATTGGCACCACTCTTTAAGCTAAGGAAAGAAACAGCTATGGCAATATCCTGAATAAATAGGAAACAAAGGTGATGGTAGGTCTTGATGATCTGAAAGGTCTCTTCCATCCTAGATGATAATGATCTTATGATTATGAAATTATTTCCAGAATATGGCAATTATATATTTTAATAGGGTCCAGGATGGCAGGAATTGCAATTGGAAGAGGGGAGATTTAGGCTGGAGAGAAGAAAGAAGTTCTTTCCTGTGAGGGTGGTGAGACACGGGAACAAGCTGCCCAGAGAGGCTGTGGATGTGCATTGAGCAACCTGGTCTAGTGGGAGGTGTCCCTGCCCATGCCAGGGGGGTTGGAACTAGGTGATCTTGAAGGTTCCTTCCAACGCAAACTATTCTATATTTCTATATCAATCCTAGCTAGCAGGTGCTGGTCAGCCATAGGAAGGGAAGCTAAGATTTACAAAAGCCATACAAAAACAAATGAACTATAAAAAGACAAAGAAGCAGCATTCAGATATATAAAATTGAAGAATTAAAACTACAGCTGTTACATGGAGAAGAAAACCATTTATATTTCATGCCATTACTATTGAGGCTGCACACCACAGTCACATTCTGTGCTACACCATTACAACTTTACTGGCCAACCAGACAAACAACATCCTACTAACAATATGATGACTTCAAACCATTGATATCCCTATTCCTCCTACTCACTGAAATTTGACTCTAAAATTTTTCCAAGGACATCGGAAATGCTAGGAATTAAATAATAAAATAGTTTCTTGCCCCCATGCAGTCTAAAAAGTAGCCCAGACATGCCGTAAGTGGAGAGGGAAGGAAGGAGAAAGACAAAGATATTACTTTATTAAATACATACATATATATATATATATGAAGAATTACTTAGCATTTGCCCCATCCCCTTATTCTGTAACCTCTTCCCTTTCTCAGCCACTCCCAGTCCAGAGGGGAAGCACAAGGGGCTTTATGTTCATGGCATATTTATGGGTCTGGAGACCTGGGAGCCTTGAAAATAAGAAAGATTCATGCATAATACAATGGGACTTGCCACAGGAAAGAATGAATTCACCACACTGGCAAACTGAACTAAGAGGCAGGAAACTCATCAGAAACAAAAAGGATGGCTCCCAAGGTGTGAATAGTGGGTAAGAACAGGTAACCACCACACACCATAACAGAAAAATTACATTTCCCATTATAATTTATTAGCTGGTAAATGATCAAGCTCATTGAATTAATCATTCCCCACAAACAGTTGACAGAGTAGCCCCATCTCATCTTAATTCCAGTATATTAGGATAAACTAAAAAATAAATCATGACTAATTTACAGAATGGAAGACTCCTCAACTCCTCAATATTACATGCTAAGCAAAAAAGATCAATCAGCAGGCACTGTGAACCACCCCTGAGCAATGAATGACACAGGTCCCAATCCAATGACTGCCAAAAATCAAGGCATACAAAGAGCTTCTTGCATAAATCCAGTCTTATCATGAAAAGAAGTAATATATGTTTTTTAACTTCAGCAAATAAGCAAACTATAAAATTCTAACAGACTGGGGGATGTCTCAGATGACAAGAGTAGGACTACAGATAACTATAAATCTCATCTATAAAAAACAGAACAGACATAGAGGTTACAGCAACTACCTTTAGCTTTTGTAAGCAGAGAAACAGGGAAGGAAAATCCCTTTCTCAACCAAAAGAGAATCATAGAATCATAGAATAGTCTGGGTTGGAAGGGACCTTCAAGATCATCCAGTTCCAACCCCCCTGCCACAGGCAGGGACACCTCCCACTAGATCAGGCTGCCCAGTGCCCTGTCCAGCCTAGTCTTGAACACCTCCAGAGCGGGGGCATCCACAACCTCTCTGGGTAACCTGTTCCAGTATTTCACCACCTTCACTGTAAAGAATTTCTTTCTTATGTCTAGTCTAAATCTATCCCCCTCTAATTTATATCCATTGTTTCTAGTCCTCCCATCCGATATTATGTTAAAAATTCCTTCCCCTGCCTTTCTGTAGGACCCCCTCAGGTACTGATAAGTTACTATGAGGTCCCCTCTGAGCCTTCTCTTCTCCAGGCTGAACAACCCCAACTCCTTCAGCCTGTCCTCATAGGGCAGTTGCTCCAACCCTTTGATCATCTTCGTGGCCCTTCTCTGGACCCTCTCCAATAGCTCAATGTCCTTCCTGTGTTGAGGGCTCCAGAACTGGACGCAATACTCCAGGTGGGGTCTCACCAGTGCCGAGTAGAGGGGTAAAATCACCTCTCTTGACCTGCTGGTCACACTCCTCTTGATGCAACCCAGGATTTGGTTGGTGCCTTCTTGGCTGCGAGTGCACACTGTTGGCTCATGTTGAGTTTGTCATCAACTGACACACCCAAGTCTTTCTCTACGGAGCTGCACTCAAGCCACTCTCCACCCAGCCTGTATCTGTGCTTGGGATTGCTTCGACCCAGGTGCAGGACCTTGCACTTGGCCTTGTTGAACTTCATGAGGTTGGCTTGGGCCCACCTCTCAAGCCTGTCAAGGTCCCTCTGGATGGCATCCCTTCCTTCAGGTGTATCAACTGCACCACACAGCTTGGTGTCATCTGCAAACTTGCTGAGGGTGCACTCGATCCCACTGTCCATATCTCCTACGAAGACGTTAAATAGCACTGGTCCCAGTACTGATCCTTGAGGAACACCACTCCTCACTGTTTTCCACTTGGACAATGAGCCATTGACTGCAACTCTTTGAGTGCAACCATTCAACCAGCTCCTTATCCAGCTAGTGGTCCATCCATCAAACCCATTCTTTTCCAGTTTGGAGACCAGGATGTCATGTGGGACAGTGTCAAATGCCTTGCACAAGTCCAGGCAGATGATGTCAGTTGCCCTTCCTTTGTCCACTGATGATGTTACTCCAGCTTCTTCAGATCCCCAGCTCCTTTTATCTATTCATTGTCCCAAATGAAGAGAGTAAATAACTGCAGCCATAAAAATCCCCACATGACCATAGTACATGCCTAAGACTATTGCTTGAGTACAACATGATGTCCTTCAATACTGTCTTAAGCAACCACCACAATATCACACATACAGTGTCTTCAAAGCTATCCATCAGATCTCTATAGAGCAGGAAAAGGTTTCTAGAAAACCTGGCTGAAACACCTCCCCTGTACAGACAGACTGAGAGAGCTGGGATTGCTCATCCTGGAGAAGGATGCCAGGGAGACCTCAGAGTGGCTTCCCAGTGCCTGAAGGGACTCCAGGAAAGCTGGTAAGGGGCTGTTTGCCAGGGCATGGAGCCATGGGGCAAGGAGCAGTGGTTTGAAACAAGAGCAGGGCAGGGTTAGATGAGACATCAGGAAGCAGCTGCTCCCCATGAGGATGGTGAGACACTGGCCCAGGTTGCCCAGAGAGGTGGTGGAGGCCCCATCAAGCCTGGAGAGATCCAGGATAGGCTTGCTGAGGCTCTGAGCAACCTGATCTAGTGCAGGATTACCCTATCACTGCAGGTGGTTGGATTAGATGGCCTTTGAAGGTCCCTTCCTACCCAACAAATCACATGATTCTAGAGAAGCAGCTGTGGCATTTAATTTTTTCCATTTGTCCATTTGCTATTTCCTTCACCAAATCACAGAATGGTTTAGATTGGAAGGGGCCTTAAAGATCATATAGTACCAGCCACCCTGCCATGGGCAGGGACACCTCCTACCAGACCAGGTTGCTCAATGCCTCATCCAGCCTGGCCTTAAACACCTCCAGGAAGGGGGCACGGTAATGGACATGGGAACTTTTTTAAAGAACACACAAGCTCCTCTGTATCATATTGAACCTTGCAGCTCTGTGTCTTTCATTGCTGAAGAAAGTCACAGCACACCACTGGGGCTGACAAAGGTAAAACACAACACAAAATAGTAGTTGTGTTGATACTTTTAAAAATCATCTATCCCTGCAGACACAAGGGGAAATTGTAGAGTCTCTGCCTGTGTTTCCTTCCTTTGGAGACTTCAGAGGGCCTGGCTCTGTGAAAGCTCTCTAAGAAGAGGCTGTCCCCCTGGTGTCCAACACAATGGCTTCAGTCAGGAAAGCATGCTGACACCAGGGCTGGAGAGCGGTTCTTTTCCTGCTTTTTTCCTGCTTTTCTTCCCCTACCCCTCCCTCTCCCCACTAAAGTGAAGAAGCAGTGAGAACACGAAGGTAGCATCATCATTTCAACTTTCTCCAAGACATGAAATTAGATCGTGCCCTTCAGTTCTCCTTGAAAAGTATCTGAGTTCAATAAACTCTTTTATCAGGATTAGAGGTGAGGCTGAAAGCAAATGGTCCCTTTTAGCTGATAAAAAAAGAAGAAATGCATTCCATCTCTCAACCACCCACCCTCTGGGCTGAGAGTTTCATGCATATTTGACATGTTTTCCATCTAGATGCCAATCCAGCACTTCTACCCTCTTGCTTTTTTTCTTTCCAGTGACTCGAGTGCATGGTATTTCTTCCCAGGAGCTAATTTATTTTTTAATTGTACCAGAGTACTCTGGGATTTTTATCTTGACTTTGCATATTAATGAAAAAAACAGGAAAAAAATACCTAAAGCAAAGGATATATATTGTGAACAAAAGCTGTTTGCGGTAAACTAGAAAGTGCTTATGGGGTTGTTATTTACTGTTCATGATTTTCATCACAGTTACAGTAAAACCCAGAGGTTTTTAAGCAAGATTGATCATTCTACCATTCCAGGAGAGAGCAGAAGGGCTGCTTCTGGCCCAAGGCACCTACAATACAGAGAGGAGGGTGAAGATGCAAGTAAGGGAAAAAAATACCCTTAAGTGAAGTCCCAGAGACAGCCTTGGGGACAGAGATGAAAAACTTCCCCTCAATAAATTCATAATGCAACAAAGGAAGTTGTTCATTACTCGCAATACACCACAGATCAGCAGAACTCAGCAGCATTTAATCATTCAGGTACTCCAGAATTTTGTTTTAAACAAGTATTCAGAAAAATTCAAGCAATCTAGGCTCAGAAAGAATTCCTTGCTAAAAGGCAAGTGAATGCTGATTTGCAGATGCACTTGGAAGGATAATTACTGGTTATAAAAACCATCATAGTTCCATTTTCCTTTTAAAAATTAGAATGTTTGGGCTGTGCTTTTGGTCAGTAATGAAGTGCAAGGTTAAGTTACAATTTGTGTGGCAAGGACTCATCTAAATGCAAAAAAACCCAAACACAGTAAATGCTTAGGAAAGGGTAAAAGTGGTTGAAAACTGCTTGCTGGACTATTTCTGTAGTGTTGTTTGTTTTCAAAATGTCATCTTTTCTGCTCAACTATATCAAGTGTAAAACAAGAAAAGCTAAACAGCTTCGTTTCAACATCAGAATGTTACCACTAGCTCTTTATAACTGCCCTAAATACATCCATGCTTCTTTTTTTTGCAGGAATTGAAACAAACACAGCAAAAGTTACAAAAGCAACAATCTGATACCCATTTAATCTTAAGCAGGACTGGTGTGGGTGGCTTCTGAGGTCTTAAGAATACACCAGGAGCTTTGCCTTTCCTGGGAGCCAGAGGTCAGTCAGCACTTAGGGCAGCCAACAACCAACTCAACCAACCCATCACACACTGATGCTCTGTTGGTCACTCTCCCCCTAGCCCATAGCAATCTGGCAAGTCTGAAAGCACAAGTAACTTAATGCCAGTCTCTCTTCCTCTAAAGCTACTCTTTTTACCCTCTGTTGCTAGAGGAGAGCACCAAAGCACTTAAATGTTGATGTAAAAAAAGCAGGGTGCTGCCTTTTACCACAAAATCAAGGACAGCAATTGGAATTACTAAGTTTACCCTGTCCTTCTGCCAGATTTCAGGATAGAAACTCTGATTAAACATAAAATAGCTACTGAGAATGAAGGCATCCAAAGTCTCCCAAAGCCCTCAATATAAGAAGGACATTGAGCTGTTGAAGAGGGCCTAGAGGAGGCCACAAATTTGATGTGAGGGCTGGAACACCTCCCTTATGAGAACAGGCTGAAGGATCTCATCCTGAGATGAACATGACCTCAAGAGATCATCCAGTCCTGCCCCAGCAGGAACACCCAGATCACATCACAAAGGAAGGCATCCAGGAGGGATTTGAATGTCTCCAGAGAAGGAGACCCCACATAGCCAGCCTGGGCCACTCTTCTCTCACCCTCACTGTGAAAATGGTTTTTCTCCTATTTTTGTGGAACCTCCCATGTTCCAGTTTGCACCCACTGCCCCTTGCCCTATCATTGGAGGTCACTGAGAAGAGCCTGGCTCTATCCTCCTGACACTCACCCTTTCTATACTTACAGACATGACTGAGGTCACCCCTCAGTTTCCTCTTCTCCAAGCTAAAGAGACCCAGCTCCCTCAGCCTTTCCTCAGAAGGGAGATGCTCCTATCCCTTCATCATCTCTGTGTCTCTGCACTGGACTCTCCCCAGCAGTTCCCTGCCCTTCTTGAACTAAGGGCCCCACAACTGGAAACAATATTCCAGTGTGGTCTCACCAACTAGATTTAACAGATTTCACAAACAACCACATTAAAGAAATGGGCAGCAGGAACAGGAGTGAGAACATCACACGAATAAAGGCACTCCTTGGGTATTATGGGGCCTTTCACCAAATCAAGAAAGTTAAAGAAATTTGAGCTGATATACTCCAAGTTAAACTCACCCCACATTTTTACAAAGCCTAAACATTTATGTCATAGTGGCATCCAAACCTACTCTACACCTGTTGCACTATTATTTTAACATACACAAAGCATACATATGCTATAGAGCCTTTCACTACCAGCACAGCAAGAGCACTTAGTGTACGTTTCTGTTTGCAGAGAAATTCATTAGGGGAAACAGAAGGCAAGGAAATTAGTCTTAATGGATGCAGGAGTGGATTTCTCTGCCTTTCTTTTGCTGTTGCTCATTAAATGGGTAATTTCCTTCTCATAAACAATATAGTCCATATAATACATGGGCATGTTTGGGGAGATGATGAATGAAATAGTTTCCTGCTTTCCCAGTTGGAAAGATGAAACCTAAAAGCAGGGTTCCCAAGGGCCAACCCTTTCTCAGCTCCCCAAAGGAGAAGTCTGGTCACCATCAACCCCCACCTCCTACTGCCCATACCAGGCCCAGTTCTGTTCTCCTGATCATCACCTAGCAGCCTGCCCAGCCCCTTCTTTTAATCACCTCTTGGACAAAGTGATGATTTCAGCAGAAGACATTTACCTGAGGTCTAGAAAACATGAATCTTTCCTGTTTCACAATTGTAAATACACTTGGAGACCTCTAAAGTGATCCAGACAGTATGCCTTCTGCAGTTCACCTCAGTCATCCTGTTTCTTGTGGAAGCTTGCTATGGACACATTATGCCAATGAGAAATCCTCAGAAATCCATCATGGGTTCTGAAATAAAAGCTTCCAAAGAGTAAGCCAAGGATTTCAGTCAGCCTTGCAGTATCCAGCTGTTCGTATGGAGAAAAAATTGGGTGAGTGCTAAGATACTGGCTAGGAAAAATCAAAGAACGATGGACAACTTGCAGCCCAGAAGCCAACCTAACCCTGGGCTGCATCAAGAGAAGTGTGGCTAGCAGGTCAAGGGAGGAGATTTTGTCCCTCTACTGGATTCTGGTAAGAACCCACCTGAAGTTACTGGATCCAGTTCTGGAGCCCTCAACAGAAGAAGGCTGTTGGAGCAGGTCCAGAGCAGGCAACAAAGATGATAAGAGGGCTGGAGCACCTCCCTTCTGAGGACAGGCTGAATGAGTTGGCATTGTTCAGACTGGAGAATAGAAGGCTCAGGGGGACCTCAGGATAGCTTCCCATTACCTGAATGGGCTACAGAAAGGCTGGAGTAGGACTTTTGAATAGGGTACAAGACGGCAGGACTAGGAGGAATGGATGCAAACTGTCAGAAGGTAGATTTAGGACAGAGATAAGAGAGCACTTCTTTCCTGTGAGGGTGGTGAGACACTGGAAGAGGTTGCCCAGAGAGGTTGTGGATGCCTCCTCCCTCCCTGGAGGTGTCTAAGGCCAGGTTGGATGATGTAACTTGGTCTAGTGGGAGGTGTCCCTGCCCATGGCAGGGGGGTTGGAACTAGATGATCTTGAAGGTCCTTCCCAACCCAAACCACTCTGTGATTCTATGAACTTACAGTTTTGGCCTCATCATCAGGGCAACACCCAGATTGAAAACATACACCACCTCTTAAGATTTCTTACAAAGTTTCTGTATCCTTTAATTAGAAAGGGCATTCAATGTTGCCAGAATCCATACTGGGTTGCTCTACATAAACTGCTTTGCTTTAATTTCCAAAATGAAGAAAGAATACACACCATCCCATCATTGAAAGGGCATAGAAATCATCCAAGTAGGTGGGAAAAGAGCACAAACAGCATACAACAAAAATTATACAAGTATATGCAGTTTTCAACCTCTCAAAACACCCAGCTAACAAACTGACAACTGCTACTCACTCAAACCATAGACGGGCATCACAAGGGGAAAGATGAGCTCTTCCTCCTGCCTGTGCCAGGTCACACACAGCTTGGATGGGTTTAGCTCCACCAACTCTTCCCGCAGAGCATTACCACTAATCCTTTTTATTCCACACACACACATCCATTTTCCCACTAGGACACAGACCAAGTAATTGCAGTCCAATCAGGGTTTGGATTCTGCCTTAACTACCAAGTTCAAGCACTGGAGTTCAGCTCTTCAGAGATGAAGAAAGAAGGGTGCAGATCACTGTGGCCACTGAGAGGGTGTGCTGAAGGGTCCTGGTGGCCAACTGCTCCCTTGCAAGAGGCATCACTGAGCAAAATCCTCAAGTGCGACCTTATATCATAGAATGACATCATCTACCTGTACTTGTGTAAGGCATTTGACACTGTCCCGCATGACATCCTGGTCACCAAACTGGAAAAGAATGGGTTTGATGGATGGACCACTCGCTGGGTAAGGAGCTGGTTGAATGGTCGCACTCAAAGAGTTGCAGTCAATGGCTCATTGTCCAAGTGGAAACCAGTGAGGAGTGGTGTTCCTCAAGGATCAGTACTGGGACCAGTGCTATTTAACATCTTTGTAGAAGATATGGACAGTGGGATCGAGTGCACCCTCAGCAAGTTTGCAGATGACACCAAGCTGTGTGGTGCAGTTGATACACCTGAAGGAAGGGATGCCATCCAGAGGGACCTTGACAGGCTTGAGAGGTGGGCCCAAGCCAACCTCATGAAGTTCAACAAGGCCAAGTGCAAGGTCCTGCACCTGGGTCAAAGCAATCCCAAGCACAGATACAGGCTGGGTGGAGAGTGGCTTGAGTGCAGCTC
>VZTY01022203.1:56915-74662 GCA_013400935.1 Turnix velox | reverse complement strand
GCTGCTGTGGAGTCTCTTGCTGCATGATGCATACACAGGCCCTTAAAGAAAATCCCTTGGGATAGCCATTAGGAATTGTATAGAAATGGAAAGAAGTGTCTAACTTACTCTGTAGTTTTGTTTTTGTATTCGATGAGGCAAAAGATTTTGAGATTTAGGCTAATTGGATGTTTTTCAGGATTCTTGTGTGGTGGGTCCACAAGGTGTGCTTATCTGCACCCAAGTCTGCTTTTTTTGGTCATGTGCAAGCAAGCACATTGGGGCAGGTGTGAATACCTGCATACATGTATGTGTATGCATCTCTGACTCTGTGTGCGTTCATCTCTGTGTTTTCAAAAATTTGAATTCTGTCTTTTCAGCTACTTCTGCCAAATAACAGCAAATTACTTTGAAATACTGGTGGTCTCTGCCACCTACATAATACAACTTACTCATGTTTCAAAATATATCTTTAAGACTTTCTATACTTCAGTGAGATGTAAACCTACACATTTTGCAGAGGAAAAGTTTCTCACAGAAAATAGCTTCAAAATGTACCATGAAGAAGATCTTTTTGTGAGACATTTCTATCATCAGGTAATTGGTGACAAGGTAGTTTACATGCCTCTTAAAGGCTAGAGGACACCACACATATTTCTGCTGCAGACTTTGGGAGGTTTCTACCTTGCTTTGGGCAAATCTAATATTAAGAGCTTGGCAAGTTTTCAGATATTGATTGTGCTGCTGGAGAATGTAAGTTTGACTCTTCTGTAGTAAAGTCATTCCTTTGAAAGATGGAAGTAGCATGGGGGTCATCGTCTTGCTACCTTTTATCCATTATTATTGTCCGCTGCTAGTTATTCAGTAATCAAATCTCCTAATGCACTCTAGGTAAGCCTGCTTTGGGAGAAGCCTTAAAGAATTCTGAGATTAAATAAGAAATAACAGGTAAGTCTTGGAGACAAAATGATCTAGCTGTAAAGTGTTTTATCTCAGAGTTGCTACATCAACTGATATTTATCTCAGTTTAGTTAAGTGAAACAAATTCTATATAGTGTAAAATCAGCTCTTATCTTGGAAGTGAACTACACTGAATGAAGCTCAGTTTAAGTTTAGAAGGCTATTTTCAAGTTCTTTACAAATGCTTTAAATTTAATGTGATTTACAAAGCCACAATAAATGTATTTTATTTCTTTAGATCAACTTTTTTGAGTGACCTTGTCCAGAGGAACTAGCAAGTCTGTTCCAAAACATACTGCATTTCAGGTCTTGCTATATGAAGGAGTCTCAATGGGTTAACCAAGTTACAGACTGGTATTTCAAACTGACTGTGTGCAAGCTGAGTCAAAACAAGTAAGTAAGATAACTTACTCCTCACACTTGCTATAGGGTAAACACTTGCAACATGAAAGCCTGGGAAATTTCAATGGAGTACCTAACACATCATTTATTCCTAATCTACCTTACTGCGTAGTAATTAATACCTGTAGCTTTACACTGAGCTTGACAACTTAAGCACCACTTAGGAGACAATGAAGACCATAAACCTCTCACTTCTCTGAAAATTTAATTTTTGATTGTGAAATTACTTGTTTTTTCCAAGTACTAAAGTCAGTGTGAAATGGTGTGTTTTGAAAAAAGTAGTGATTAAATTTCTCATGGAAACAGTTTTTCCTCTTATTGATTTTGTGACATTTGGGGAACAAAGATAATAATTTCATACAACTCTATCATACCTTCCATTTAAATGATTTCTTAGCTTTTCATGGTGATAAAACATGGTAAAAATGGATGCCTAAAGTAAAAAAAAAACAAAAACACCTAGATAAAAATTCAGATATTCATAGCTTCTTTTCAAAAGACTATATCTCTGTCTGTGTTGTCTAAACATATAAACATATGTTGCTCTTGTTGACTGGGATAGGAAAAGCTGACCTCCTTGGGAAAGGAATAGAGTTTTACTTAGATGCAAAAAAATCGCTTCCAGTCCTGACTTGTGCCTGCTTTTCCTCATTGAATATATTGAAAAAAGGATTCTTAGAATGTTGGATTTTGTAGAACATTTGGCCTAGAAATGGGTGTTGGCTGTCAGTCCCCCTTGTAGGATGAGTAACAGTCTGTGGTTGTGGAGAGGAATACATGCCCAGAGCCTGGTACCAGCTGAACTAGCCTCCACCCTCTCTACACACTTTGGCAGGCGTACTATTCCCCCTCCACTTCTTGGGATGCAAGTCCTCCACAGAGATCAACTGTACCTGCAGCTATTTGGAATTTCTTATCTTCAAAGCACTCTAAATTTATTTCCAGATACAAACCTTCCCCTCCCCCTAGTTTTTTCACATTTAAATTGTAAAATAAATTAAATACAAAGCAACTTGGGTCTATTTATAATTTTTGGTATATGAAAGCTTTTCTATAAGACTCTAAATAATGATTTAACAATATAGACAGCAGATATGGTAAGTAGCTGCTTGGGCTAAGGAGCCTTTATTTTCAGGGACTTTTATTTAATTCCCATTAGTATATATCATTGCTGTACAAATAATGAGAGGAAAATGTCCTGCAATTCCTGAAAGGAGAAATTAGTTATTTCATCAGAAGTATGAGAAAACAGAACAACAAAACCATTTGAAGAGATACATAAAGTCTTTCCCTGTTGTCCTCTAATGAGTAGTTGTCAGGAAAACTATGTTGTATAGCAGCTTGTAAACAGAGAAGTACTCTAAAATTGGTAGTCATCTTCCACTGTCAATAATTCAACTGAAGGTGCCAGCTTCCTTTCAGAAGGACTGCCATTCCAGCTATTTGCCTTAGATGACTTCCATTGTTCTCTTCTGGAGAAGAGCTTATGCAGCCTCTTTTGACGACTGGTGAACTGCTAGCTACTAAAAATATCAGCAAAAATTATTATTTCAATAAGGGTTATATTCCAGGACAGAAAAAGAGTTTCAAGTGAAGTAACATGGCCACAGAAAGCAGAGGGAGAGGGAATTTATTATTTGGCATACATATGCTCACACATACACATTTGTGCACAGTGCAACATGGACAAAACATCAGGAAAGTTGAATTAAGTGTATGACAGGAGAATAAAGGCCAAGGTTTGGAAATATAAATTTGTTCATGCCCTTCATGGAAAAAAAAAGGAATATTTTTTCTGTTTTTTTTAATAGCATCCCTTTAAGAAATACAGTATTTTATACTTTTAATGCTAATTGTTATTAATAATAGCACAACACAAGCATTGAAAGCTCACTATGCAGTTTGACCCACATAATCGTTGTGGTAAAGTATATGACAATTTTATTTAAGAAATTAGATTTTAATGGATACATTTACCTGTAAATTCTCAGAAAATTAATTCATTCAAACTGAGTAGAAATTTGGTCAGAGAGAGGCTTTATGTCTTGTGTATGATAAAGGGATTGAATACCAGCTTTAATTACAGAGCTTCAGCTGGCACTTCCACAGTATATTCCCTAAATTCTGTTTGATGTGTATATCAACATCCTTCAAATACCACAAGCTAAGAAAAAGACTGTTAACTGCCAGTTTATGAAACTGTCTAATACTGGCTGACTTTTTTTAAAGAAGCTTGACTATATGATGGCATTTATGCCATTAAAAACTTAGCTCCTTTTTCACTCTGTTTTCAATGCTACTACCCACCCACCCTGTTTGACTGGGAAAGATTCACCATGAGGAACACCTTCTATGGTGGGATTTTTTTTCAAATACTGTTTTGAATATCGAAAGTATCTGGCAGTAGTGGATTTTATTCATGCTTCTAAAGATGATGGATATGGCTCATTTCATATATTTGGTAAATGTTAATTCTTTCTGTTCTTTTTCAGACTTTATGTTCCGTAAATGGAAAATTTAAATAGAAAGAAAGCATTTAAAATGAAAGTAAAGAATTATAGAGAACTGAGATGCAATCAAATGGAGTATTAGTCAGAATTTAAGGCCACCATAGCTGCAACTGGATTTTTTCCCAGTGTCTTGCCAAATAGGCAAAGCCTCCACCAGCATAATGTGTGCCATAGATCTCCAGCCTGACCCAATTTTGAAAGGCATGTGTTTATGAAAATAATTCCACTTTTTGAATCTCCATAGTATATCTGGCCTAAGCTGGGAAGCATTGGTTTGAAGTGTAAAATATTAACTTATATAGGGAAGAGAAAGGTTGAAGGTAAGCATTTAGTTATATATTTTAAAGCAGAAAATAGGATGATAATGCATAGGGCCTTTCCATTTAACAGAAAATCAGACATTTTCACAATTTTCAGGATATGAAGATTGAAATGTGAGTTTGTCACACATACTGCTTCCTTTTCAACCACTGCGATATCTTGCATTCTCCAGAAGCCATCCCTCCAAGCACAACCCTGCTAACTAGGTAAAATATGACAGGAAGTTAGTCTTATTAACACATTTAGACTGTTGTCACAGTGTACATGAAACATCACAGTATTTAGAGAATCACAATGAAAACCTGTAGCTATGTTTTTTAAAGGTGAACCACAGCAGACCTAAGGAATTGTTCATGTTACGTTTTAGCAGCTGCTAGTTCTTAAGATATTAAATGCTTTCAATTTTAAAGTAATAAAAAGACAATATTCTTACATAAAATATCTTTTAGGAGTGAAGGGCAGAAGGGCTTAATTCTTTAGCAGCTGCTTAATAATCCTGAAATCATATTCTGGAATATTTTGGTGAGCCTAAACAGTGGAACTGTTTAATATTCAAGATTCACATCTAATAATTTACTGGTATTTTTAGAGAAGAATTAATTTAGTACAGCATGTATTTACAGCTTCAATGTCTTGTACCTTTTATCACAAAAAATGTGTGGTTGTACAGACTTCTTACTAAAGAATATTTTTTGTTACCCGAAGCCATCATCATAGTATGTCATCCAATCAATAGTAGGTCAACCATACACTCCAGATATCCGGCTTTTAGAATAAATGTGTCTTTTTCATATCTCAGTAACATAAAGAGTAGCCCGAGAAAGATACAGATCAAGACAAATTACGTAGATCATTATGAACGACGGGGCTCCAGAGACTAATTTTTATATGAAATTATTTGCAACTTCCACAACAATTCTTCACGAAGTAACTTCATTTTAACATTACCTTCTGTGAACTTCTCATGTACTAAACCAGATGAACTTCTGCAGGAAAAAGCGAGTGATGAGGTTAACAAGAGAGGGAGTGAAAATGGTTCATGAATGTGTCTGTATGGAAGAAGGTTGGTCACAATACTGTTAAATGTTAAAAAGCTGTCGAAACTCCAAAGAAATGTTTCTTTTAGTCTGTGCAACTGATGAAAATCACACTAAAGCTGTAAACTTGATATGCAGCAACAGTAGAATGCGTCTCTAAACATATGAAAGACACTGGGCTGAAACTGGACAAAGCCTTTCACAAGGCTCACCTTTCAGTTTATTCTCAAGGGGATTGCTGTTTCAGAAACTGAAAGATACTTTTCCATATTAAAAGGCCCTTTTTAACTAGTGTCTTAGTTTATTGTTGACTCATTCAAGTGGAACCCAATAGAGCAACTGAATTTTATTTGGAAACCCACTTAGGGCTTAACAGTTTTGGCAGTATAACTTTCCTCTGGCTTTGGGAGATTTTTCTACAGCTTTTTACCATGTAAATGTGCCCACTGAGTGATTCAGTTAGAAATTTCCATGAGAATGCACCCTGACAGCAAGAGCCATAGCTGTGCCCCAGCATACACTTTCACACAGGATGGGCTGAAAAACTTTCTGGGAATCACTAAGCATGCAGGCTGACTACTTAAATATTTCCCTTCCTGCATGAAATTTTCGAGGTGAGCATATGTTTCTAAGTATATCTTGCTGTTTTAACCACTGGTGGTTTGAAGCCATTTCCCCACTGGTATTATCTTGACTGATACACATTTAGAGATTTTTCCACATAGAAATTAAACATTTTCTCCGCTGCACGTGCTTATTATGCTTGTTTTTAAACAGTAGAAAGTCTGTAGGTTTATTTCCTTCCAGAAGCTGGTTCTTCTATAATTTCTGGTTAGATCTGAAAAGTTTCTTTTACACTGCTTGGTATTTTAATGGAGTCCTGATTATTTTGGTTGATTAATTTTGCCATGCTTTCAATATGCTAAATGCTACTTAGATCCTATGTAGTTTGACAGCATTTGTGTAATTTTTAAAGGTTTTTGCAGTTCTAGTTACCTGACATCTGGTATCATTGTTTTGTCTTCATGCAACTGCTCCTACGAGTAAAGTTTTCATAGAAAAGAATATTGGTGATTGACACCTTTGTGAACTGGCAGCTATGTGTATCATTGTTTGAGAAAAGATGATCATAATCAGAATCACCTACATTAGAAGGGACCTTTCAGAGTTCAACCATCAATGCAACTCTGACAAGCCTTGAATATGGACAGAGATATGAACCCTTGACCCTCGGATTAGGAATCTGATGCTCGCACAACTAAGCTACACATCCAGATGAACTGGAAGAACTGACAGAATGAGACTCTTGAATGCAGAGGACAAAAATGAACATTTAATTGAGGTCAGAAAGAGCTGATAGAGAGGATAGAGAAGGATAGAGAAAGGACAGAGAAATTTGACTTGATCAAGAAAAGGGAAAGTGGTTTTCTTAAGGGTCCTTGAGTTACTAAATTTGAAGTTTGAGATAGGATAAGCTCCTGAGGGGGAGACAGAAAACTTTATTTAAAATTTCATGATTAGGACAATGTAAGTGACTGGGCAGTAATTTCATGGTTATGTTAAGTAAACATACAGAGAATCAAATACATTTTTGATTTTGCATGAAGATGTCCGTCCAAATGAAAGAATCAGCATAAACTTGAAAGCTGGGCCTAAACAAGGCAAGAAAAGTTATCTTTTTTTGATGAGTACAGCTTAGTTAATTTTACTATTTGGCCTTCTGGAAAACTCTACTTTGTTTGCCACTCGTGATGGTTTCCCTATTGTTTTATTTGCTGCCAGCACTAGTTAGCCAAATCTCCACGAAGGTGTGGCCTGAATATGTGCAATTCTATGCATGTATATATCCTTGGAAGTACATCAAAATCTGCTGCCTAATTTACCTGAGATTGAGACATTAATGGTAACAGTCTAGAATGGCTAAGAGAGAAGGAGGAGACCTGCTACAGTATAATCCATTCGGTATCATTTAGGCATAATCCAGTTGTCTAGCTGTTCTCAAAAAATCAACATTAAGATATCTTTGTTTTGCATATTTACCTTGTCTGCCATTTTACACATCATTCATGCAAATCTTAAAAAATCAAGATATCTAGATTGCCTTAGATAATTTTTTCCACAGAAAAATATAATAAGTAGATGAGTATCATATAAATACCGATCAAGGTAAGTGTCGAAATGTGTTGTCATGGCCAGACAACTTTGTTAGATAATATATTTTCTAGAGTTTTTGAGAGTGGCCAAAGATGCATTTCATAACACTGTGTGTTTGCTTTGCTCTGTTGTTATTTTTATGCAGGAAAAAATCCCTGTGCTTATGGGTATTAACTACGGAGCACAGACTGGAGGAAGCTTTGTCTAAGGGAAATCACTACGTGGTTGAGCTCTTAGTCTCAGGAACAGACCATTGCTAGAGAGAGGTTCCCTGGGGCACAGTCGAAGAGTTAATTTGTGATTTCAAGTATTAGCTAAGGAGAAAAGACCCTAACTTATTTTTTCTTCCAATATTAAAAAAATAAGAGTAAATATATAATACTTCTTCTCTGGATGACCATTTTGCAATAGTTGCTGCCAAACCATACAATTAATAAATAATAAAAGGAAACAAAATATCCTGCTTTTGAAAAGCTATGATACAGAATGTCATCAAAATAATACTTGAGCAATGATGAATTCGGTAGTAGTATGTCCAAAGGCATACATCGTGCTTTCATCATTTACACATTATAGGAAATACTAATTTCTGTTGTGGGTTTTACATTCTGATTGATGCCAGTTCCATTTGATTGTTGCTCTGTACAGTGAACCCGACCAAAAAAAAATTAAAAAAATTATAAGTTATTTTGAAAGTGCAACATTCTTCTCTAATGAGCATACTAAAACTTCACCATTATTTTCTCTTTTTTTGATAACAGAAGCTAGATTTCTACGCATTGACTCCAGTCGGATGGAATCAAAAGAAATTAAAGAAACCTGAAGAGTTAAAACTCAGTTGAATTTTGAAGTTTGATGCTCTTAGCCTTCATGGATTTTCCAATCCCTTTTTTTTGTGATTTTTTAAAAATTGAATAGTGTGGTCAATCTGTTCTTCTGATTGATGAAACCGTGAACAACTTTCCTTTGTAAATTTTGTCCATAAAGAGTAGTGTTTGCCCAGGCTGCTTGGAGACAAAACCCCTCATGATTTTAATGGAGCTTCTAGTGGGATACATCTCAGGCATTGTATATATCATCTGCAAAGAGTAGAGGAAGGACTGAGGAAGACAAATAGAGGAAGTAAGGTAAACTAACTTGCCTATATCTGGCTATGACTTCACTGCTAACTTAAAATACCTGCACAAGTAAAGGCAAAAATAAGATCAGCTTATAATGATACCTGTATTATCCCCAAGCTTGTAAGCTTGAGCAGTCATAACTTTGCCTGTTTCCCTCATATTCCTTTAGTACAACAGGGGACCTTCTCTTGGCTTTTCATAATAAGAAGGCTAGTACAATCTGATGGCTTTTGTATGATTCAAATAATATGTTCTTTGTCTAGGACAGCAATTATAGAAGGTCATCGTATCTTTGAGTATAACTTTTTCTGACCTTGAGCAGCTTTCAGCAAAAGCAGCAGAATCTGTAAAGACAGATCCCACACCAGAGAAAGAGTAAACAAACAGAAAAGTACCAGTACACTATGATTCAAATAACCATGGCATCTTATCATATTTCCATCAAAACTATAAGAGATAAAAAGACTAAAGCCAAGGAAAGGCAACTTGTAAGAAAAATAAGAGAAGTAACAAAAAAACAGGCCTATGAAATGAAGTATTCCTTTAAATAAATTGCAACACACATATATGCAGAGGGCAGAAGAGAAACACAGACATTTAAGAAACAAACAAGGAATTACAAATGTGGGGTATTTTGTCCTGAGGAAACTAATTTGTCAGGAGCTTGAGGAGTTCTTGTGTTTGGTGGTAGGGTTTGTTTATTTTGTTTTTGCAGAATATGCTCTGTGTGTGTAGCAAATCATCTAAATCAATGTTGTACATTGTCCTTAGGCAATTATTTTCTCTACTATTTGTCTGAAGTAAGAATTAAATTCCAAGCAGTTTAGAACTTTTATTCTTTTGTAATTATCCTTCCCTTTTTAAAAAGATATAGTGATTTATGTTACAAAATGAGTGCTTCAGGGTTACTGTCTGATATTCAGTACGTCAAAGAGAGAAACAATTAAAACTCAGGTAAATAAGAGTCTGGTAGATGCAAGAGTGTGCAGAGCAGCCTGAAATTAATTAGAACACTGAAGATTTATAGGCTTACTTTGTGTACTTGTGGTAGCATTAGATCTATTGACTGCCATCTGAGTACAATGAATGCCTGTACTATAACTTAATTTTAACCTTTGCCAACATCATAAGAACAGTCTTACAACAGACTATGTGTGTGCACATGTCTGCCAGTTCTCAAATCCATAGGGGACAAGAAAGCTAATGGTGCACTACAAAGTAAGGATCAGGGGTAACAACATTAATACCATTGTTCAGAGATGTGAAAAAATGCACAGCAATAAGCAGTAGCTTCAAAGTAGTAACTGAATCTGTTCTTAGGGTTACATTTGCCCAGTTTCTCTATTTGGAAAGAACTTGCTCTGGGTTTATCATTAGTATCCCTCAAGACTTTTTACAGCTTCTGCATTACAACTACTGTAAATCCCACTGGAAATGCTGTGACCATTCCCGTCATCCTGTAATCATCATCCTAGCCTATAATATCCATCCTAGTTAGTTTCTCTCTCTTGATCCACCTTTCTTGTCATTCATAGCACATGACACACCTGTCCAGTCACAGTCGTACAAAGAATAAGGGAGGCCATACAATACCTTTCATTGCCTTCACTTGAATGTTGACTATTCTCCAATTTGGAGCTTAGGGGCATGAAATTAGCTATATGAAAGTAATCTTTATTAAGAAAATAAAATCCTGCTTTGTTGCAGAAAGAGATAAACAAAGCTGTTTTGTACAGAGGCAGGAACAATGAATAGTTCGGAAACTATAACTTTCTGAAATACCTGACAGATTATGAAACTGATGGTATATTCACAAAGATTAGTTTTAGTCATTAAGAGGCCAAGCCTTCTCATTTGCAAAAGGCCTTCCATGGACAAGAAATAATAGTAAGCCCTATTTTGACCAAAGCAGTATCCATTCTTGCACTCTCACTACTTTGTCATGTGACTGAATAGAGGGTTATCATGGGGAACTCTTCTCCCCAAAACTGTTATTAATTAGTTGTTGAAGATGACCTTGTTTGAAGTAGTGGTGTAGTACCCAGTGACTTTTAAATCTGATCCTTGCGACCTGAGTAACTCTATATTCTACTTGGATCTGACTTCATTGAGAGTACAGATGGTGATGTTCTTATTGATTATACTCTCCCATCTTGTCCCTGCCTTTGGCAGGGGGGTTGGAACTCGATGATCTTTAAGGTCCCTTCCAGCCCAAACTATTCTATGATTCTATCTTCAAAGAAACACATTTTTCTATTATGCCCAGCTTATATGCTTATGCAACCTAGAAGAAAAAATTATTGTTTAAGTATGTCAGTCAAAAGTTACGCAATAGTTTGCCTCTTACAAGAATACTGGAAAAGTCTTGTGTGAATCAGAAAGTGGTCAAATGAAAATACAAGTGCATTTCAAGAATCATCATAATTTCCTTCTCTATACAAGTCATCACAGAAATAATTTTGCATATGTCTATACATCTTCTATTTAATATTTCATTGGTACAGCTTGTACCCAGCATGTTTCTGTAGATTTGAATCCATTACTAATCAGTATATATTCAGTGCTTATACAAACTCATCAGAATCTACAGGAGAGCTTTGAGAGCTGATGCTCCAGTAGTCCCTAAATGTTTTGGCTCGTTATGAAATCAGTTGTCCTGGCATAGCTTGAGGGAGCAGAGTGTTCTGTGCTTGTCTAAAGTTTTAGTATTCTCAGATTTTCTTTATTTAGAGAAGCTTGTCTAAAGTTTTAGTATTCTCAGATTTTCTTTATTTAGAGAAGCATAAACAATAGAGTGATCACAGAAATCATACTGGTCCATAATGCTCTCCATATTTGAAGCTCAGAGAAGGATATTATTTTATTAATGTTAATGAATTTTGGGGATATTTTTGTCTTAGCCTTCCGGCATGTTAGATATAAAAGCCCTAAAGTGAATGCAATTATATCAGTCTTTCATGGAGATGTTTTATGCTTTGCACCTCCTGTTTAAAGCCCTGAAGGCAGGCAAAAAAAGTCATATCCTTCTCCTCATTTAATGTTAGTTTGATTGATTTTATTACTAAGAGATCCTTTGGTTCGTGTAGATAGGCTTGTACAGTAAAGAGATTCCTTGTTCTATAATTCAGGTCAGTAATGTGTCAGATTCTTAACTGCATTTTTTGACCAAGAATTTGATGAGACTAATCTGCCATTCATAGCTAACACATGTGGCTTTTCTTTCTATTGTCAGAACTTGTCACATACAATTTAAATGTTTGTAATTATTGTTTGTGCTAGATCTCAACCAGAAGATATAAAGCAACCAATAAAAGGCAGTAGCTTTAGATGTTACATCAGTTCTAAAACTTTCTCTCTTCTTATGCTATTTAAGCATAAATGAAAAGATTCGCCTTACAAATATTTTTTAGACCATTTTCTGTGTGGGATTATCAGCCATACATCTGCAAGAAACACAGGTGGTCACTAAGCCTTGTTGTCCTGCTCTTTGCTCTCTACTGAAGTAGTAATATTTTTAAAAGTTTTTTTTAATGATCCTCAAATATTGTTATTCCCTGTGGGATGCGGCCAGGTAGGTATATTAGTTCTATTTTTTTCATATTCTCTTGCCCAACACCCGCTTTGAGCAGCAATTAAATGGATTTACAAGAAAATTCTTCATTAAGAAGATGATGTCCCCATGTTTATTTTATTTTCAGCACTATATTCTTGTGCACATCTATTTGCAATTCAGTCGAAAATTCAAAAATCCTTCATATTTCCATATAAGTTTTTTTCTAAAGAGAAGTTTTACTTTATCTTCTTCCACCTTTTCTTTCCATAGCCTGTTTCTCCTGGACTTTTGCTTCAGGCATGGTCTTTCTCCTGAGATCCTGCCTTGTGCTATGGATCATAAACACCCATTTGATATCGACATTAGCTCCTGACTTAGAATAATTTTCTATGCGTTCAAATCTCTTTATTTAATATTTCATTCAAGAAAACAAATTACCCAGCCCAAAAACAAGTTTTCTTAATTCCATTTTCTTTTGTAGGAAATGCATCTCTCTTTCATGCACATAATTGAATACTAAAGTATACTTTCTTACACCACTAAAACATTTCAGAGGAAGATAGTCCCTCGAGTCCCCTCCTAATAAAAATTTCTTTCAGCTGAAGACTTATTAATCAAAGCTCAAAGTGAGTGAAACTGTGTAAGCCCCTAGCACTGAAAGACAGAGGTTGATTTTAATTATTTGGAAATTATTTTAATTTTTTAATGTGTGGAGATATAGATGATACTTCAAGTAGAAAATTACAGTTAAAATTTGATCATGATTATGGCAAAGTGAATATTCAGCTTGAGGATTATTCTCCAATACAAAAATACATATATGTACACACCTGTCTAAAGCAATGAGACTTCCATCATGAGTGTGTGATTGAGTCCTATATGCAGATCTTTCCCTGCTTTTCTTAGCAGATAAGCAATTCCAGTTCAGGCACATAATCTTTAATTTTATATCACAAATGGGAGCCAGGGAAAAAAAAAGTGAATGTGCCATTCACTGAAATAATATTTACTTTGTCAGTTTGAATAACACCTACACCTGCTGCTTCAATCTTTCTCCCAGTGTTTGACCTCCATTTTCTCTCCTATCTCTACTGATTATGAGTTATTATTTAAGCTCTAAAAACAGAAGTCTATTATAGTTTTTGACCTTGGTCATTCATGTATCTTCTATATCAGGGTTTTGCACTTCCCTATCCTCTCATAAATTAAACTCAATTTTGTATTTATCAAGTAATAAGAAATATAGTTACAGCACAACTGGCTCTTAACTTTTGTCAGACATTAAATAATCCATAATGAAAAAGGCAAACTATTTACACAAAAGATACTATAAAATATTTTTAAATTATAGAAGCTCTCTGTTTATCCACACTTACTTTTTGGATACCTGCCAAAGAATCTGATGTAGGTTCTCTTGTGCTAAGAGAATTTGACACTAAAGTAGAAGCAGCATTTTCGTAAAAATACAGAATAGACAAGTAGTCCTCGAAATTTAGATCTATGCTATTAGAAGGAAGTTTTCCTGCTGTTATTATTTCTGAACTTGGAAATGCATCTCCAAAGAGCAGATATAATGCCAGGAGTTCTGTAAAAAAACATAGCAGTTGAACCAGCTGGAACAGTCTAATTCTCATGAAGCTATTTGGCAGGAGGACAAGTGGAAAGAAAGAACAGGTTAGGGAAGTTTCCTAAACTTCTCTTTTAGGTTGAAGTGTATGGATATTTAGAAATGTCCTCAAACACATGATGAGGTCTTTTTGAGAACAGCTACAAGAAATGGCAGCTGCTGTGGGAAAGGCAGCAGAAGAAAGACCACATCTACAGAAGAAAATTCAGACACATAAGGCCAGACATTCAGACATATCATGTCTGCACTTAATGTGTCTGCACACACCCCTGCAAATATGCAGTGGCAGTGATTTGGGTGTTAAGACACCAGCCTGGTCAGTGTTTTGAACTTGCAGAGGCAGAGGAAGACAGTCGTTTAAGTCTTCTCCCTTCTGTCACAGAGTGTGAGAGGGGCCAATGAATAAAACTCCATCACCTCTCTCTAATTTCTGCCTTCCAGACCTGAAGTGGGAAAGAAGTATCCAACTCTTATTAAGTAATGATATCTGGAAATTGGCTGTAGTTGCCTCAAATTTCTTTTTCATATACATTTTTTCTCTCCTTGGTGCATGAAGAAAATTTGTAGAGCTGATGTTTTCTTGGGACACGAGATAGCTATTCTGCAATATGCAATTGATCTACTAAAAAAGGTTTATCTCTGAAAAATCACCCATCACCTCTTAGAAGTTCCCTAGAATGGATTTCTAATGTTCAAGTGAATGATTGAAAGCCATCTTTTGTGCATGCTAATGTAATTTCATACATTAAATTGTCTCTTAATAGCAGCAAAATTGTGTTTTCTGTCATCCAGGGTTTATACATTTGCTTTAATAATTATAAGAGCAAGCTATTTTCTAGATAATTGCAAACACTGGCAATTCACATTTAAGTTTATGCATAAGGATATTATAGGTACTGTAAATTTTATGCTTTATGAAAGATGTAGGATTAGTCTGATATGTATCTTTTGTGCACAGCCATTGATTGATGTGCCAGGGTCTAATAAATTTTGTCTGAAGAGTTTCACTGCAATCTGATTCCTGTTCATTTGCATATGACTTCATTTTCTGAACTGTGTTAAGAGTGTAACTATTTCTGAGTAGCGTTAAACTGACCTAAATCTGACACTAATTCTGTGAGGTGACAGAGCAAAGGTACATTAGCACCACTGATGGTACTGAGAGGCATTTCTACGTGTTGTGCATTTTTGTACACAGTACAACTCTCTCCAAAGAATAGGGTATAATTTGAGAATTAGAAAATGAGGGGATTCTTTTAATCTTAATCCCTGAATGCTGACATTTTTTCCAACTGTAAAGAGCTGTTATGATATAGTTTATGAATACTTATATGTTATAGCAGTGGTCAAATTAGAAGAGGCCACATAGCAATTAAAATTTCTGAATTCGGAGAAGAATTGGACAGAGTCAAATCAATAAATCCTGAAGGCATTCAGGACAATAATGATAAAAGAGACTGAATATTTGCTCATTATGTCAAGATTTTACCAGAAAAAATTCATGTGGAAAAAAGAAAAATTTGTTTGTGCAATTTAGATTGTGTCATAGAATTGGTACCAAAATGCCTAACATTTTCACTAGAAATTTTTATATTATTATTTTCTAACTTAAAAAGGTTTCATCCTACTACCTTAACAATGATTTCAAATGTTTTCTATTGCAAGTTTTCCATGGTTTAGGGATAGGAAAAAAGCCCATTTAAAAAAACACCCTTCAGAGATCTAGTTCTATGTCACTTACCGTGGCTGCCTCTCCTCTAGTTCACAGAGAGAGACATGAATAAGAGAATCCTCCAGAAACCAATTCAGAGCATTTATACTAGACCTAGGCTGCGTCTGTAGTCTCTGCTGTAATTGTTCAAACTGCTCATTTGGAAGTATTACTAATTTTAGCAGTCCTTCTCTTCATTGTAAATAGCTCTCACAGGTATCTGCCATGCACCAAAATATTCATTAATACACAGAAACTCCAGAGAGGATAGCAATAGTTATATAGAAACACTTTATATATTAATACAATAATATGTAGATTACGTTGAGTTATGAGAAAGAAAGTAAAAAGTTGCTGGTATGAAAAACAATGAAACTAAACCACTTGAATAACATGAAAGTTGTCATTTACTAATAGTTCATGCTACAGATACTGCCTTTAATAAAAATAAGAAGAGTGACAAATAACTAAATTTTGTCATTTTAATGTTAGCATCCCCTTCAGTAGGTCCATATCTTTGCAGAGAAGTCACAAAACCTAAAATGTGCTTTGTCAGATGCCTTTGTAATTCTGCATCTGGAGCATCTATGATCAACAGGCCTGAGTACCATGGTTATGAAGTTCATTTCTAAAGCCACAGTGTAGAGACTACATAGAAAAGTGTCTGTCCCACCGAATGAAAACTCCAAATCTGGATCACATTTTCAATGGTGAATGTCCTGTCACATACTTCTAATGTTTGCTGTTGCAAGAGGGACAACAAGCTAATCTGAGCAACTGCTTACAGTTGTGAGACAGAAAGTTTGCTTCTGTATGACTGACTCCCCCATCACCTTATTTAACTGCTGTAAGTTTCAAGGCATCTCATTTAACCACAATGCGCTTTGAGCCAGAGCTGGCTTTCTAGCTACTGGCAAAAGTTTTAAATGTACTCCCTGCTTACATACGTTGAGGTTTTCTCATGTTTGTCTGGAAGGGGTGTACCCAAGGGAGCTGGCAGAAGTCATTGCTAGGACACTCTGTATCATCTTTGGTAAGTCATGGAGAACGGAAGAGGTACCTGTGGACTGGAGGAAAACAAATCCACTCCAATCTTCAGAAAGGGCAAGAAGGAAAACCTGGGTAACTATAGACTGGTCAGCCTTACCTCCATCTCTCGAAAGGTTATGAATCAACTTATCTTTGGTGCTGTCTCTAGACACATCAAGCAGTCAACATGAATTCAACAAGGGGAAGTCATGCTTGACCAACCTGATAAACTTCTGTGAACACAGAACCAAGTGGGTAGATGATGGTAAAACAGTGGATGTGGTCAGTTTTGATTTCAGTAGAGTGTTTGATACTGTCTCCCACAGCATCCTCGTGGCAAAACTGAGGAAATGTGATCTGGACAATCGGGTAGTGAGGTGAAATGCCAACTGACTGAAGGAAAGAAATCAGAGAGTTACGGTCAATGGGACAGAGTACAGCTTGAGGCCCGTGACTAGTGGAGTCCCTCAAGGATCAGTACTGGGACCAGTACTGTGCAAGATAGAGTCTCAAGTCTGTCAAGGTCAACCTCTCAAGACTGTCAAGATCCCTCTGGATGGCATTCCTTCCTTCTGGCCTGTCAACTGCACCGCACAGTTTGGTGTCATCTGCAGACTTGCTGAGGGTTTCATCAATGATTTAGATGAGGAACTAGGTCACACTGTCAGCAAATTTTCTGATGACACAAAGATGGGAGGAGACGCTAACACACCAGAAGGCTATGCAGCCATCCAACAAGATGTGGACAGGCTGGAGAGCTGGGTGGGGAGAAATTTAGTGAAATAAAACAAGGGCAAGTGTAGGGTCTTACATATGGACAAGAACAACCCCATATATCAGTATAAGTTGGGGACTGTCCTTCTAGAGAGTGGTGTAGAGGAGAATGACCTGGGAGTCCTGGTAGACAGCAGGATGACCATGAGCCAGTACTGTGCCCTTGTGGCCAAGAAGGCCATTGGCATCCTGGGGTGTATTAGAAGCATCCCAGTCAGTAGGTTGAGAGAGGTTCTGCCCTCCCTCTACTCTGCCCTGGTGAGACCACACCTGGAGTATTGTGTCCACTTCTGGGACCCTTAGGACAGGAAGCTGCTTGAGAGAGTCCAGTGCAGAGCCATGGAGATGACAGAGCATCTTCAGAGGATGAAAAGATTGGAGCATCTCCCTAACACAGAAAAGCTGAGGGAGCTGGGTCTCTAGCTTGGAGGAGACTGAGGGGTGACTTCATTAATGTCTATAAATATGTAGAGGATGAGCATCAGGAGGATGGAGCCAGGCTCTTCCCAGTGTCCTCCAATGATAGTACTTGGGGGAATGGGTGCAAACTGGAACATAGGAGGTTCCAC
>VZTY01022203.1:0-56829 GCA_013400935.1 Turnix velox | reverse complement strand
CTGGATGCCTTCCCATGTGACCTGATCTAGGTGCTCCTTTCCCAGCAGGGGGATTGGACTTGATGACCTCTTGAGGTCCCTTCCAATCCCTGATATTCTGTGATTCTTATTTTCTTCCCTCTCCTCCCTTCCCCCCCCACCCCCCCAACTCCCCACCCCAATCTTTCTACACTACTTTAAAACTTGGATAATTCAGTTGCCAGATTTAAGCATCAATGTCTAAAAAGAATGTCTTTGGTCATGCTTATTGAATGTTATCAGGCTATGACTGGGCGGGGTTTGGGTAAATATTGAATATCTGATTAAGGATCAATCAATCTTTTTCCATTCCTTGTTAATCATAACGCAGTAGTTTTATGTAAGGGAACTATCTTAAATTACTTGAAAAAACTATTCATGCTCACCCTACTGCATTTGTGACATTATTTGCTTCTGTTCAGGCATGTGTTGAGTATATAGCTTGTCCCCTTTCTTAGTTTACTTGCAATCTGTAACAAGCAGCCACCTCTCACCTCACTCAACTGTGCACTAATTTGCATAAGTTCATAACTCTCCAGTTCTGAAGAGGAGATAACAATATTAATTAGAAAATTCCATCCTCCTTGCTTCGTCCTTCTTCAAAACATTGTGACCAGTGATTTTTTTTCTTTTCATTTCACATTCGAACCCCACAACCCTTCTCACTCGCTTTCAGAATAGCAAGTTAGACTAGATCATCTCTGTGAGAATTTACAATTCTTTGGGATTATTACCTAGCTGCTTAGCATCGATGAATAAGCAATTCATTTTCTTGTTCTTTTCCACCTCTGTACAAACCATATCTATCATCTCAAGTCTAACATGTATTTGTTTTTCCTCCCACTGGCATTGTTAGTGGGTAGAAGAATTAAAATAAGAACTGTAAGATAGAAAGCATCAAATACAACTTGTACTTATGAAGCATAATTATGGCAAGAATGGATCATATGATCATTGTAATGAATCTGAAGGATAAATCTGAGAATAAATCCTCTTGGTGTGTTGTTTTTTTTTCTCCATATTTCACTCGTAGGCTTAAGATCAGTGAAGAAGTACAGTGATTGTCTTTTTACCAGCTTCATGAGATGTGCTGTTACAGCAGCCTATCAGTGCTGCACAATTAGTGACACAATTGCCACTATAAATGCACTATACAGAGCACCTGCCTATCAGAAATCTGTTCCAAGGTTCAGAAACAGCTGAGACATCTTTCCTGTTGGAAGAATATTATCATGCCCCTCCCTGCTGCTGAAGTAATTCCCCTGTAATCATGACTACAGCAAAGCAATGGGCAAGGAGATAGCGCCTTCTCTGGTGAGAGGTGAGAAAGGACCTGAAGATGTTAGGAAACATCAGGATCACGGAGGAAAAGAAAAGCCAACAAAAAAGAAAGAAAAAAAAAGGAAAAAAAAGAAAAATAGGGCTGGTGTCATTTTACAGTCTGGAAAAAGCTTAATTTAACACGCTGGTTAGAAATAGAGCACTAGAAACAGAAATATGAGCTTGAAAGTTGAGTAGGAAAGTGTTGTCTGCAATTTACACCTAGGGCAGAGAAAGTTGTCAGACAGAGGTCACAAAATGTATGTGACAGAGGAAGGAGTCTTGCTTTTCTTTTGTAGACTATCCTAAGCTGTTAAGAAAAGTGAATCCCAGGAATTCAGTCATCTGATGGAAGAGTACACCAGAAATCCTTACTTTAAACTAGATAATGCAGCTCAAATGTCACACTTTGAATATTTGCAGTGAAGTGCTTTGAAAGGAGATGCAGGCTAGAATCGTTAATAGGAATTATTCAGCAAGTGTATTTATGAGAATCATAAATAACTCACAAACAGGGAGGAGGGAGTGAAATTAACCAAATCAGCAATTCATTATGAATTATTTGCTCGCTCTTAAAGGAGAATAACAAGGACTAGGGTCTCCTCCTGTTTTAACAATGAGGTGAAGTGTGGTCAATCAGCCCTGACAGCCTGGGAGATAGGAGCTGTAATAAGAGCAGACTCCTGTCAGGGAGGTATTCCAGTCCCCCTTCCTTGCATGGGACAAGGAAAAAAGGGAAAGATTAAAACAAGCAAGCAAACAAATAAACCCCAAACTCATACTAAAAGCCCTGGATTTCCTAAGATTAAGGAGTTTGCTCTGGAGATTTTTGTTCCCGAATATTTTAGATCAGTGTTCTTTCATTTAATGAATTCCAGAAGGGAATGCTCAGTCTGAATATGGTCTAAATACTAAAAAGATTCTTATCTTTTAGAGGACTGGGAACAGATTTCTCCAAAATAAGTGTCAGGGAAAATGATAGGTTTTGCTATCTACCTTCTGGGAAGTCCTACAAAATGTGGCAGCAATCTTTTTCTAATATCTAGTCTATGTCCATTATATTTGAATAATAGTGCTCAGCTTATCTGTAAAAATCATTGCCTTATGCATTTTTTCCCTGTAGAGCTACATTAATGTCTCTAGACAGTAGATTTGGATGCTAACACCGTACCCTCTGCATTGTGCCACTCTCTGGAGACCTGTGACTCTGATGCTCAAGCAAGCTACAAGCTACCAAGTAATATAGCAATCTGTTCCCCATGCCAAACTAATCAAAAAAAAAAAAAAAGAAAGTTAATGGTGACTTTTTTCTCATTTACCCCTTACATGAACATAGTTTAAAATATTTTCTTTAGTTACAGCTTCTGAAGTGGACTCTGTTTTAATCTAAAGTCAGCAAGAGATGGAAATTTTCACTATTTCCTCTGCTAATATTAATAATTTTTTTCTTTTCCAGCTAAAAATAAGTACCATGTTTTTAATTTTCAGTTTTGACATTTAGTCATCAATTCATTCTATACTTTTTCTTCTCCAGTAGACTAAAGAATCCTTTGTTCCCTGGTATTTTTTTCTTATGCATGGGGCAATAAACCATTATCAAATAATCTTTCAGTCTTCCTTTTTATAAGCTTAACAAAATGAGTGCCTTAAATTTCTCATTGTAAGTCATTAAGTCTCCAGCCATTAAATCATTTTTTATGACTTCTTTTAACACCCTCACCAACATCCTTTAAAAATATGGAGACCAGAACAGATCAGAATATTGCATTAACAATCAAAAAGAAGTAAGCTCACCTCCCTCTACTCCTGTGTTTATATACCCATGGATGGCATTAAACCTTTTCCCACAGCACCACATAAGGGCTTTTGGAGTCATATATCTAGTGTGACCCTTAAATTCCTTTCAGAGTCACCGCTTTCCAAGACAAACTACTCCTTTCTCTAAGCTTAACATGTTATTCCCTATTTCTCAGTCTGTTATCTGGCATTTGGTGAAACAGAATGAAACACATTTTGATTGAAGGGTACCCATTTGCCAAGTAGAGTAGCTAATATAATCATCTTTTTTTTTCCATCCCATCAGCCCCCAAGTTTTCTGCAAGTTTATTGGTAGTGACTTTTAATTCACTTTCATGTAGTTGATGGAAATTTTTTTAAAGTTTGCTGCTAAAAGCCCTCTCAAACACAAGGCGGTACTAGCAGGGAGAAATTTTCACCGCAGGCTGGGAAGAGGCTTTGTTGTGGTCACGTGCAAGTTATCTTCTTATGAATCCTTTAAACACACATGTCAAATATGTCTCTGCTTTATGTGCAACTAAAAGATGAAAGATAGAACAATACTACTTCCTCAAACTGAGGAACAAAATTCTCATTTCTATTTCTTATTACTGGTACTCCTTTCTTAACCAGCCATTGAATGACTAGAAAAAAAAATTAAAAAGAAACACTATTCATTTGTTCATTTTCATGTCTTTCTAAAGGGGGCACTCTACCTGAATCAGAATGCTGAGTTTCTGGAAGCTTCTTCAAGCAGGATGTCTAAGCAACCCTTCTGTGTTTTTTTAATATTGCCCTTAAGAAGAATTTGGGTATGTTTCCTTGTGATTACTTTCTGATTGATGTGTATTTTTTGTGCAGTGAAGTTCTGTGGTCAACAGCAAAAGAGCTGAGTTTGATTATAAGGCTGTTAGAAGGTAGATGGATATTCAAGTACTGCCTCTGCCAGTGTTAGTTGTGTCTTGTCAGGTAAAGGTAATGAGAGTAAATATTGTGAGAAAAAAGAAACATCAGACTTGATGCCAGGTCCACTGGGAGATTTATGGACAAACAGAAGAAAAATTCCTGGGGAGGGTCAGTCATTTGAGTCAGGGAAAGTGGTAGGATAATCACTGAGGTGAGATCCTTGGGGAAGGAAGGCACAAATGATGATGCAGGTATCCCAATGGGATTCGAGTACCAGGCACAGAAACAAAGGGGCTGTGCTTAGAGTTGGTGCTTATGGCTTCCACCTCTAAACTGCAGTAAAGCTTCATGAACTAATTCATTGTGTGGAAGTTGCACGATCTTGATGTCACACAAGAAGTGTGGTTTATGTCATATGCAGTTTCTGTCTCTGCTTCCTCATTCCTCTTCTTTCTTACACTCCCTTTTGCACACACTTTGTAGCCTCCAGTCCTAGACTTTTCCTTCAAGACTTTTGTCACATCTTATCCCAATCATCATTCAGACTTGTCCCACCATCATTAACCTGAAGGGGCCTGTGCTCTTCTCCCACTATGTCCTAAGCAGAGTCCTTTCAACTGAAGGCTGCCATTCTGGTCTCTGTCTCACCATTGCTTATCCTGAGATTCTTCTTCTCAAATGATTGCTAGACTTTAGCTGCTTTGTGTTAGAACATGGGAAGTTTCTTGCTACATTGAGTGCTTTTTAGGATGTCATTGAGAGAGCTAGAGTGACAGACTCAGGTTTTGGTGCAGCTGCTGGACCAGGCATGGCCTGAAGCATCTATGGAGACAATTACAGAGAAAGCAATTCTCAGCTCTGGCTGGAGCGTTGCCAGTGCAGATGTTATCCTTTGGGAATATACAACTGTTAAAATATTTAAGACATTACTACTGAACACGTGCAAATCGTGATTTCCCTGAAGTGTTACTAGTTTGAGTAGATTTTTGCAGGGATGGCAAAAGGCAGATCTCTAACAAACATCACCACCTTATGTATCTATTTTCTAATTACAATTACAAATCATGAGAGTGGCAGAGCTTTCCAAATAATATGTTTTAATTAAAAAAAAAAGAAAACACTTAGATAAAATCATTGCTTGAAGTTATGCCGAAAAAGTAAGAATGAGAAAATCAGCTTGTCTAACTTTGCAGTAGTACTTTTGAAACAAGGAAGAAACAATTCATGGCTTCAGGATTAAATCAGTCAAATCATCTACTCTTTATAGTGTTCAAGACTACTATATATTTGAAATTATCCAGGGAAACAGAATCAACACACTCGGCCACTGAGGAAAAAAAACTTCAATACACAAATCAATAGTATTTTCAATAATGTCTCTGAACACTGATAAATCACAGCTTCATGGGATCCTCCATAGCCCAGAGATGCAACATTGTTCCAGTACTAGCTCAGAGAGCCATTGATTCAATTGATGTCCAGCTGCAAACAGGATTTCTTAGAGCTCTTCTACTCAAGCATTGACAACTGCAAGGCCTGTTTAGTTTTTCATACATGATCTTAACTTTAAAGTCTTTGTCTAGATCATGTAGCACTTCCCCATTTAATGAACACTGGTTTTGCTCACCTGGATTTATAATTTTTCTACAACTATATTTTAACTGCATTATACCCCCATTAAACCATATCTTCTGCAAACACTGTCTATATTGATCTAGTTTTCAAATTTTCTTAATGTTTTCTGAGGGTATTGCATGAATATGCAATTTGGAATATATTGCAAAGGGTGAGATATCAAGCCTTATATTTCTTCTGTTGAATAGATAACTTACCCTAACTATAAACAAAATTGTACTACAAATGAATATTAAAAAATAGGTTGGTTTCAGCCGTTATTCTGCTCCCTTCTCAGCCTATTCAGGTAAAGTATTTATGGGTACTTTAAGAATATTTAGAGGCCTGATTTATCTCATCTGATTTTTGTTTAGAATCTTTATGAAGTGATGTCTAAACCTCATTGTACGGCACATAAACTACAAAATCCCAAGCCTAGATCTTTGCATCAAGCTAGCCATGGAATAAGCAGTAAACTCAGACGAAATAGATTGCTTTCAAAGGCTGTTTTCTGAGGTGGCACACTTATATGAGAAAAAGACCTCTACCCTATTGATTTCTGCTGGCTATTTGTATTTGCCTTGGTGGGCATTATGTCACATTTGCAGTTTGAGAAGATTCTCCGGCTTGAGACTACAGCAAGTTATGAATCATTTGCCCTCCAACTACACACTGAAATCAATGTTTAAGAAGTGCTAGTATGGGAAATGGTAGACATTGGATGCATTTTCTAATTTGAAGACAGATTAGATGGAGATAGAGAGAAACTTCTACATCACTTAGTAGAGAAGACTACTCTCTGCGTGTCTGAAGGCCAGCTAAGCTTTCTCTGTAATTCTGATTCCCAGAAACTTAAGCTATCAAAGGTCCTGATTCCACACCTCCTATCAGTATTTCTTGACATGATCGAAGGTGCACCTTGCTGCCCTTGGACAATGGGATCATCCCTGCTCTAATGGACCATTGGAACAACAGTTTCTTGGACTCATACAATTCTCCTAGTATTTTTCTTTTAAATTTTAAGGGCCAGGACTCCTACCATTCCAATGTTAATGTATGATCCCCTGCAGGTAAAATCAATTCCCATGTTTTTCCTGAGAAAATTTTGACACTCCAGCAACTCTGTAAAGCTGAGGTGGTGAGAAGTTCTTAGATTGCAGGAGAAAATTACAGTAAAATTATACAAAAAAGCAAATGTTTAAATAATAGCTAAATAAAATAGAAAGAATACCTTAGTTATTGATGTTTACAGAACTCATATAGACTTCAAATGGGAAAGCAAGTACAATCAGGTGATGAGATGGTACGTAAAACTTCATTGGAATCATTGTGTGTCATTTTAAGTCTGTCCAAAAATGGGATAGAATTTGTGCTTCAGGACTCCTTACACAGAACTAAAGCCTAAGAGCCTAGCTGTAATTGCTCTATAATTTTTAGCATCATGAATTTTTTTGAGACCAAGAAAAATAGCACCTTATTTCTTTCACATACAGTTGTGAAATATCCTGAGCGAATTCAAGTTTGCTTCAACTCCAGTTTGCTCTTTCACCTTTAAAATAAAGTCATTAAACAGTGTCTATCCTTGCCTAGGTCATTGTGTTTCCTTCTTAGCTGGAGACCTGTATTCCAGTTGTTCAGCGTGTCTAAGTGGCTTACACAGGGGTCCAAGAGTGGCAAAAGGCAACAGGAAGGGCTTTACAGTCTCAGGGGGGAGGTGGAAAAAGACCAATACCATTTGGTGATAACAAACTATGAGGTAAGGTCTCCTTGCTCATATGGGTTGGCCTGAAGAAAGAGCTGTTCTGACAATCTCACCATAGAAAAAGCTCCATGTCAGCACCTTTGCTTTCCAGCTAAAAATTGTGTAGTCTTTTTGCAAGAATATAGCAGTGCCCCAGCAACATCTTCAGCCTAGCAAATAAACTATCAGTTTTTGATCTTTGGAAATACTTGTCTTTGATCCTTAAAATCGACTGGGTCAGCTAACAATCTGTAAGCACTAACATCACCAGAATTGATCCTAATCATTCTACAGTGAAGACAGAAATCAAGAATAACTAGTTAATAACAAAATGTAAATCACAGAAATGATTGCTTCCTCATATCTCTACCTCTTAACACATAAAGGCAATGCAAACAGTGTCTGTGAAATTCATCGGTAAAGAAGTGAAAGATTTCAGTGAGAAAAAATGCTGTTCTTAAAGAGGAATGTTTTAAATACCAGATTAAAGTGTGATAAAAATCACAGAAATATGTGATACAGAGTTCAGCCAACATTGTTATTCAGTAGAGAGCCAAAAAAAAGGGAAGAAAAGCAAAAAGGAGGAAAGCTATGACTCGAGTGAAAAGAATTTACTGAATTAATTTCTTCATTAATTTGTCTGTCTTTTCTAGTGGCATTTGGTAGTTAAGTGAATGGTGAAAGGGCAAAAGTCTACAAGGAAATAGAAAAAAATAAGAGAGGGTAAAAAGCTGCTAAAACTCTGCTTAGTTGATTACGGATAAAGATTTGTTTGCAGCAACAGGGGTCTGCTCTTGAGAAAACATAGAGGTATAAAAAATGAGTGAACGAGGAAGAAACGTATCATTCCTTATTACATTAGTATGTGGGAAATAAGTACATATATTTGAATGTGACCATTGCATAGTTGAATCCTTGCTTTAGGTTTTGGAGTGGCATGCATTGAGAAGGTCTTATGCAATAACAGTTTGAATTTCCAGGCCTTTATTTAAAGTCATACTCAGGTGAGTTTCTCTGTTTCTATACAAGGCCCATGATCTGCAGGCTTTTGTAGGAAAAAACCTAGCGTTATTCAAGGCTGTTTCTGTTTTATTCCTCTTTGCTTAGAAAAATGGACTAATCAAGAGTTTATTTTATTTAAATCAACAAAAATTAAAGCTAACCACAGAAGTGGGTCTAAAGTTTGACTTCTATGAACTACTTTTTCCTGTATGGTCAGCAGGGCACTACAAAAAGTTTCTGCAGTCTGATTTGTGACATGCAGTATTGGGAATTCATATTTATTTAATTGCAGAGAAAATAATTTTTTGGCATTTTTCCTTAGGAAAACAAGCACTGATTTAGAAATGCGACAGACTTTTAATTTGATAAGGTCTGGTACTGTAACTTTTTAATTTTGTCTCATGGGACTCCTTGAGCTTTCCCAGGTCTACCTTGTACCACAAAATTGCCTAATGTTCTTCATCATCTTTTAAAAAGAGAGCTAACAGTGGCAGTCCTGGTTTGTTTTATACAATGCTACCACATTTTAATTGCATTACAAAAGTTCAGCAGCATTTCACAGCTGCACTAAGTTACACTAATGGGTGGTATCCAGTTGCAAATGTTGAGAACAGCTTCTACACAGAAGCTGATTGAATAGTTTTGTTCACTAGCAAACACCACTCATTTTTCTTGGTCATTTCTTCCTTTTTCTCTGAAAAGACATTTCACATTATCCAGTTTGTATACCAGATGAAAAGTTTCATAAGCAGGCGGATAAAGCTGCATGGAATGAAATGTGAGTGTTCAAAAAAACTCAGTTTACCACTACTGCCAAGTGTACATGGGGAAGTCCTTCTTCCTGCTAACTCCAGGGCAGCCCTGCCTCACTTTTGTGTAAGCAACTCTTATCACCCTCCTTTCCTTCAAGGGTGCCCCATTCTTCCTCTGTGCATGGAAACCTAGATATTTACCTGCTCACTTAGTGCTAACAGCTGCTCCTCTTGGCCACCTGCCCACCTCCAAACATCTGTCCAAGCGGGTGGTCCACCTCCCCACACAGTGGTAGCAGAACATTTCACTTTACTTTTTCATCAACAACCGTTTGACTTGTTCTCGGGCCAGCAAATGCTTGTGCTTCCCAGCTGCCCCCCAGCATGGAGCCTATCTGCATGTGCTGTGGTGAACACAGCAGGAGCTCTGCACCTATTTTGCTTCTTGCCTCAGAGAAAGCAGTGTCCAGACAGAGCAGTTTGAGGACTGTTTTCAACCTGTTTATATCCTTGCTCATCTTTCACTAACAGGTATGTGGGTGACACCACCACCATTTCAAATTTGAAGTGCCTCTTAGTTGTAGCATGGTGAGCAGGATCCAGATGTGAATTCGACATGGACTCAACAGGAAATAAATACAGACAGCACTACTACATTTGTCTCAGAAAGGAAATCTGGAATCACCATGTAGCTCAAGAGAGTCAAAATGGTCTGCATCTGTGCATGAAGATAGTTAAATTTCAGATACTGAGAGAGCTTCAAGCTCAGAAATGCCACCATGATATACATTTGCATTTCTCTGAAGGAAATGATAGACAGAAGAACTGCTTTGTGGGCAATTCTCATTGTGAAGGTTCAGCTTGTTTTATGGGACTAGAGTATCAGATATGAATTTGTCCTGGTTTGAGGTAAAGTAGAGCAAATTTCCTAGTTCACAACTTTGCTTTTCAGCTAGGCCTTTTTTCTCTGACTAAACTATGAAATCAACAGCACATTGTCCAAAAGCTTTGCTCTCAGACTGATAAGACCTGGTTATACAGAAGAATGATATGCAAAAGGTTTTTTTATTTTAATTTATTGCTATGGCAATCAAGGTCAGCAAATTTGTCATTTGCCCCACCAGGGGCTGGATGCAGAAAGACGTAGATGAGTCCCACCTGCAAGGAGGAGTGGACAGATTAGATGATCCAAAATTGGCCAACAGGAGTATTCCATCCCATCTGCTCCATGCTCCGTATAAAAGCTGAGGGATAAAAGGATCAGCTCTCTTTCTTCCATGGCTGACATCCAGGAACGACCCTGACTGTTCATCTACCTTTGATCCTGATCTGAGCACTCTTGACTCCAGGCTGGAATCAAGCTCCTGACCACTGCCGACAACAGTCTGGGACCTTCCCCTTGGCTTCTGGGAACATGATTGTCATTCTGGGAGATTGATGCTGTTTTGTATATATTGTATATCTTTTAATCTCTTTTTGTTTTATTCTACTTGTTATTTCATTATCTATTAAAGTAGTTTAGAATTTTTCTAAACTCTTTAATATAAATCTCTTATTCCTTCCTCTCCTCTCTTTTGAGAGAGGAGACGTGGGCTATCTGTCATTTAGAGTGGTCTATTTGGCTTAATCTAGCACAGAATTCAAAAGAAAGAAAGAAAATCAACAAACTCCTCCTGGCCCTCCAGAACTGAGCAAGTCCTTTATCTTTCCATGAGACGTTGTGGATGCCCCCTCTCTGGAGGTGTTCAAGACCAGTCTGGACAAGGCACTGAGCAGCCTGATCTAGTGGGAGGTGTCCCTGCCTATGGCAGGGGGGTTGGAACTCGATGATCTTTAAGGTCCCTTCCAACCCAAACTATTCTATGATTCTATGATTCCAATACTTAAGCCATCCTGATGGATAGGAATTAAAAATCGATCTTGGACTCAGTGGCCAGTTTCTGTCATATTACGTATTGGAACACTATATTTAACACCTCCTACAGTACTTTATGTTGCCACAGCCTCTTAGTGAAACTACTTGTAGCATTAAGAAGTATATGCAAAATCCTACACATCATTCAATTTCATCACATTTTATTGACAGCAAAAAAGAGACACAAGAGTAATTCCAAAATGCATTTCTGTTTAAAGTAAGCAAAATATCCAAACATAGAAATTGATATATGAGGTAGACAACAACTTACAACTACACTTAAAAATGAAGTGGAAGTATGTACAACAATGAACGGAAATTATTATTCCTTTGTAGTTGGAAAATAAAGAGTAGAAAGTACTTTTTTCAGGACAGACTGAGGTAGAAAAGCTCATTTATCTAAGACTTTTAGTTAAGAAGTCATAAAAAGTACACAAAAATGGGAACTTTTAACACAGCAGAACATTCTCAAGGTTGAATTAAAATACAGTTCACCCTTCAGCATTGTGCAAAAGACACTGTTAAAATAAATGGTGCTAATTTAGCATGAGGGTAAAATGGCCTGATTGACATCTGTGGGAAATTTTATTCAGAAAACAGTGCTAGAGAGGCAAATTTCCCTACATTGTCATCATCAATTTGCCTTACCTAGAAAGAGCTATCATAGGGGTAATTACTGTGTCAAACCTACTTGGTTTTTTTATCTTTTTTTAGTCACATATCTTCTGTCTCACTAGATTGTAGATTGATACTGTTGAGCTGACTGCACTTAGTCCAGCAAGCAGATATTGTATCACACTGGTCACAATACTTGGAGGCCTCTAGCAGACCCTGGACCAAATACTGGTGTTTTTTGTGGCTTTGGTGGTACATCTATCTGGGCATTGGTGAGTCATGTAGCATGATGGACAGCAAAGCAGTTGGTGCTGACATCAGTGCCTTTGTCTGTGTCCAAGCCCAAGCCCATGTTTGAACCCTGTCCATGCCTAGATGCCTGCTGGTGTTCAGCCCAGCTCATTCTTACCCTAAACCTGTGCCTGGGCATGGCGCAGACTGGCGTGCCTTGTGACCTCCCTTCTAGGGGTGGCACTGCTGCAAGGAACTAGATTTGTGCATTCTGAGGCTGCACTACAGCGTGAATCATGACACTGTAAATTGGGGCAATCACCAAATATGCTTCTGAGAAAGCCCCCTCCTGTTTCAAGCTAAAAGACTGACTCTAATGACTCCTCAGCTTCAGGTACAGATGTTATTGTCTGAAATTAACTGGAGGTGCCAAAAAAAATAGAAGCCAGAAGAACTGGCCTGGAGGCAAGCTTTGGTTTAAATGTTTTAATTGAATTTTATTTGGTACAGGTGTCAAGGGGTGGTCTGTGTGGGGGGCAGAGAATGTTGCTCCAAGCTTGACACAGCTGATTCTAGCCAGGTCCAACCCACCAACTGCAGGGCATGTTTGAGCCCTCAGACACCATGGCAGTGTCTTAGAGTAAATGTATATAAGGGCCAGAAAATGCCCGATGGAATCAGAACAAGAGAAAAGCAAGAAAAACAGGTGAGGCATGGTCAGAAAGGGGAGGAAGAGAGGAATGAGGAAGTATGACCTGGCATCAGACTAGGCACCCACTACAGCATGTAGAGGACACAATGGCATAGCACACGGCTATTCCAGAATAAAGTGCCACCTACTGAGAGCCCACACTGAAGCAGGAATAAGATGTGAGAAGGAGGAAGCAGCAGAGAGGAACTGCTAGTTGACAAATGTATCCACTGCATCACTATGGTTGTGGACAGGAGTCTGGAGAGAGAGAGTGATGACAGTGGGGAAAGGAGAAGTGTTGTTTTAATGTTTTTCTTTTTGTTTACCACTACCTGTATCAGTAATTAAGTACTTTTAAAAATTAACAATATACTAAGCTAAATTTCCTCAGTTAGAATGTCTTTTGCACATAGTGGTAATTGGAAAGTGATCTGTCCTTCCCTCAACACAGGAACTTTCTTGTTCTTGTTCTATTTTCTCCTTCAGTCCTGGGGAAGAAGAGGAAATGAGCACCTGTGTTTGGCTGCTATCCAAGGTTAATGCTTCACAGATACTTTTTTCATGAAAATTAATTTTAAATATCTATTTGTTTTGTTTTGTTTTCACTTTGACGTAATTGCAAAAATTCAAATAATTCCAGCTGCAATAATACTACTCTAAGTTAGATGAATTTTGCATTGGAACAAAAGCATACCCCAAAAAATTGAACCTGAAGGATGAAAGAGAAGGCTCTTCAAAGACATCAAGCGATATTAAGTCATTCATAATGTTTTGTTAAGCTTTGGATGACCCCCTTGGGGAAATTTCTTATCAGAGCTGGTGATTCCTCCATGTTCTCCATGAGTTAAAACAAAATTTAGAACTGAAGTTAATACTCTTTGAACCTAAAATCAATATGAACTAGGAATAACACAGCAGTGAAAAAGGGATTTTAATGCAAAACAGAAAGCAGAATGCATCCCTGGTCATTTTTGATTTAGAAAAACTAATTAACTTTGACACAACTACAAGTGAACTGGCTCATTGCATGTCTTTCAAAGTCCAAGACAATCATTTTAACAATCATGCTTAGTATAATTGTGGTAAATGAAGAAATACATTTGAAAGTCCTAGAATTACAATCAATATAATTGACTAGAAAGGGGTGAATGTTTTTTTTCACTCCCTTATGCAGCCAATGAAATGCTTGATTTTCATCAAACTATCCCAGAGCAGTTTAAATTTGAAATTATAAAAATACATTCAGCAAACCATAGCAAAAGAGATGGAAACTCATTCAGTTTCTTGTAGATCTCACTGCAGACAGAAGTTCTGATGATAGACCTTGAAAAAATAAGGTTCTTGTCCCACTGAGACATAAACTGCTCACAATTATCTCAAAGCTGATCAGTGTTAAGGGTGCTTTTGCAATTTCTTAATACTAATGATTAATCCTGTAAAAATTCATGTGAGAATTAGAAATCGAAATACAGAATGAAGTCACATGATGAGCTTTGTCAGTCATTTTGTATGAATCTAGACTAGAAAAAACTAATTCAAAACATTTTTTTACAGATCTTACTTGAACATATCTACGTAAGCTCTACTTCTATCTTAATTTTCATTGATCAGTTTTTGCTTCCATTTTGAGTTGCTCACATTAATCACTTTGTGACTGGATACAATCCTTGTACTCAAAGTAGAATTACTGATTTTAATTTATGAACTGAACTCCTTAGTGTTGCTTTTATAATCAAGTGTATTGGTGTCTTTCACAAAGTAATGTTATGGTACTTCTTGAACACTAAATAAGCTAGAGTGAAAATTAAAAGTGGCCAATAGCACAGCAACAAAAATTCTGTAATATAATTATCAACTTGTTCTTCTCATGTGAGATATCCATCAATATTGTCTTTCAATTACTTTCTACTTCTGTTAGAAGGCAACATTTATTACAATAGTAATGTTTCTTTAAAACAGATCTGATTTGATAAACATGTACTAAGAGTCATTATTTCTTGAACACATCGGAAATCTCATCACTGCTGATTTTTAATTTATTTTTAGGACTAGCTGTTCACCAGCACAATATCAAAAAATATGTATTTTCCTTGGGCTTATTTGGCTTGAGTGCAGCTCTGAAGAGAAAGACTTGGGAGTGTCAGTTGACAACAAACTCAACATGAGCCAGCAGTGTGCACTTGCAGCCAAGAAGGCCAACCAAATCCTGGGTTGCATCAAAAGGAGTGTGAACAGCAGGTCAAGAGAGGTGATTTTACCCCTCTACTTGGCACTGGCGAGACCCCATCTGGAGTACTGCATCCAGTTCTGGAGCCCTCAACACAAGAAGGACATTGAGCTACTGGAGCGGGTCCAGAGGAGGGCCATGAAGATGGTCAAAGGGCTGGAGCAACTGCCCTATGAAGACAGGCTGAGGGATTTGGGGTTGTTCAGCCTGGAGAAGAGAAGGCTCAGGCGGGACCTTTATAGTAACTTATCAGTACCTGAGGGGGTCCTACAGAAAGGCAGGGGAAAGACTTTTTAATATGATAGCAGATGGGAGGACCAGNCCCCCTCTCTGGAGGTGTTCAAGACCAGGCTGGACATGGCACTGAGCAGCCTGATCTAGTGGGAGGTGTCCCTGCCAATGGCAGGGGAGTTGGAACTCGATGATCTTTAAGGTTCTCTTCCAACCCAAACTATTCTATGACTATGATTCTGTTCTGCAAGAGAGCTTCTGATTGTTTGTGGCTGCTTGTATCTGCTATGTGCTTCTTTTTGTGTGCACACACAGATACATATTGAATATAAAATTTCTAAATAATTGAGCATAAAATTTATAATGACTTTAAGACAACCTGCATGCCCACAAACTCATCAAGATTCTATCCAACCATCAGAACAACAGAGAAAGCAAAGAAAATTAATACAAAATTCAATGCAGTTCAAAAATAAGCTGTAGTGGCTGGGCAGAGAACTTGGGTTGTTGGGGAAGGGAGAAACCTGTAATTCTGCAACATTGCTTTCTAGAGCATTACAAGGAAAAGGCTGAGCAAGCCATTACATAAAGGATTGATTTCAATTATTATTTTGTCTCTGTGGAAAATAGGAATACACATAAGCATGTTTTTTCCCAAAAATCTGAGGTGCTAATGACATTAGGACAAAGTTTATAACCAAAGACACAGAAATCAACACAGATCACAAACAGAAGAATTTCAGAATTTTCTTTCCCTCCCCTTCCTTTCATGTCCCTTTCTTCTTTTCAGTTGAATTTCCTGAGTTATTAACCTAGGAAACAAATATATAAAGAGATGAATGCCTGAAATATACTCAACTGCTGCAACTTTTCAAAGTACAATCTACAATGTTATTCAGTATATACCAAATGTCCCTAATGGTAGTGGTGACATTTTAATCTTTGGCAAAATTCAGGGAGTGCAGAGGCAAGCACTTGTGATGTTTGACTACCTGACAGCTATTAATCTAACATTTCACAATGCCAACTGAAATTGCATGAAGCAATACTATAATTTTTTTCTGAAGAAAATGCTATAGAGGCATACTTAGAGCATAACAGCAAACAAAACCACTCAGAAATTTCACATTTATATTGCAAAATGCCTTTACATATTGCCCACCATTCTGTGGAAAAGGTACTTTCTCATATGATGAGTTTAGGTGGAGCCTCCTTATTGGAGGCCAGGAAAATCACCAAGGTGTGATTTCCTTTCTTAAGTCTGTCTCCTTACTGACCTCACCCCACAGCTGAACCTGCTAGAAGCTTCCATTCATGATCACTTATGTATTTTGCCAGGCTTTTTCTCACTAACCACAGGCTATAAATTACTCTCTGCCTCCTGGTCCTGTCTAAGTAAAATATCATGTGTAAACAGCAATGGTTAATGATGACCAGATGTCTGTATTGAAAACTATGATGTCTTTCTTAAGACAATGTTTGAATAGTTAATGTCTCTAACATCATCTTCCTCTGTAATTTTGAGCAAGTTAGTTATACCCAAAGAACTTACCCAAAACCAAGAAACACACACTACCCCATAACACCCTATATATACATTTTTTCTATTGAGCTTAGGCTATCTAGAGTTTGAATTTTCAAAACTTCTTATGCATTCATGGAAACTAGAGGGAAAATAAATCCTTACTATGCTTTAAAAACAGATCATAAATACTTGATGTTGGAGATAGACCTCAGGTGTAAAAATGAATTGTTGAAGAGCAACACAGGAAGAATACCAGATGTAAATGAAGAACATTCTGCTCAGGTGCTCAGACAATCCAGTTATGCATTTTATGATGATTTTGTTCCCTTCTTACAGAAAATAAACAGAAGGAATCTGGGCATATAAGTAAAGAGTAGCTTATATTTCGTGGCAGTAAGAACTCTTCAAGGACTATGCACATGGATAGACCCCAGACCCTATCAAAGTATTCACTGTATAAGATAAACGTGAAGTTGTTTATCTGTAGGAATCAGACAGACTCAAAAGTTCATATTTTTTTACAACCTTATTTAAATCATTGTCTTTCTAAAATGTTTCACCGAGAAGTAAACAGTTTTTATATGCAGAGAAAAGTACAGATTTGATCCCAAATAGGGGACAGCCCTCCTGTTCTCAATTTAAAGTTTTGTTTGTGCTGCACAGAACTATATAAGCAGTTTTATTGCTGTTCTCTCTTCCAGCTTAAGACAGACATTTCAAAATATAACACTGACCCTTCTAGGATGTCAGGTTGTCCTATATGTAAAGGCAATCAAGTGTAGTAAGATGTGAATTGGTATTCTGGCTGTTTATGATGGATTTTGTGTGCCACTAAAACCAATATATTATTTCCATGTTTTGCTTTTTTTTCCCTTATCTTTTCACCCTGACATCTTTAAATAAAGACAAACTTCTATGAATGCATAGAAGAACTTAAAATTATTTGAAACAAATAAAAAAAAAATTATGGAAACCCCTGATCTTGATTACAAGAAATAATTGGCATCATTATGCATTCCATTTTATTAAGAAAGAGTAATCAAATCTGATACTGTCACTCATAATTCCTTGTGCCTGTGAGAATGCAGCTGAGAATGCTGCTATTTGTGCCTAGTGAAGGACCACTGGTATTTCCTGCCTGTTCTGTTTAGATCTACAGATAAAAAAAGTTTCTACACTGCCAAATAAAAGTAATTATATCCTAGTCAGATATTTCTAATAATGAAACCATAATGTTACCAGTGCAATTCCTGTTTAATGTTAATATGAAATGCTTTTTCATAACTGGGCTGAGGTTTTAATTTTAGTGTAAAATTCGAATTCTATCCTTCTCAATATGTATGTTGACAATATTATTTATAGTCAAATTAAAATTCTTAATAGCTGAAAACCAGTGAGCATAGCAAACTTACTGTTCATAGTTGCACAGCCTGCAAGAATGATGGACTATTATGTGTGTTCATCATGCAATGGAAAAATGTCATCATTGGGAAGCTCTTTCCTAGAGAATTAATTAATTCATTAAGTGCTATCTGATTGCTATTGAACATATTTTATAGTTTCGTGTACAACAGAAACAGGCTATTATTAATCAAATTTAGTTAAAAGGTAACTCACACTGAATCTAATGATTTAGGAGGACTTAGTAAACAGAAGATTATCCAGGAAGAATAGAAGTCCATTGAGAGTTACTCAGGTTTGGCTATTAACTCCAGAACAGAGTCATGCTGGGAAGGATTTACATGTTTCTCTCTAGTCAGTGAAATATATAATAAAGGAAAAGAAAAGGCAAATCAACATGACAAGAGTGTAATCCCTTTCAAATAAATCATCCCATTTCCAGTCACAGCAAGATCAGAAAGCTGAACTGATTATAAAGGATGTTCAGGATTGCAAAGAAGGGTACTAAGATCAACATTACAAAAAGAACTACCTGAAGGACAGGTAGCTCAAAATAACATCCATGGTACAACTTTCCTGAAAAAAAGGAATTCCTGTTTGAGTAAAACCATAGTCTGATCTATCATTCAGTTAAAGTTGTATAGAAAGTGCCAAACTGTGTGATGAAACACCTAAGAAGGTAGGTGATGATCTGAATGTAATTGCATTTTTTTGCTGCTTTTGATCTTACAGATTTCATGCATGCATTGGGAATGACCATATCCTAACAGAAAGGATGCAACTTGCAGTTTAGCATGGACTTGAGGCCTCACTAGTAAACAAATTTTACAAACAAAGCTCCTGTACTGGGAGGGCCTGCATAACACTCCTGCTGATTAAGAAGGTTAAATTCACTAGATTTCTTATCTTCTAGATTATTATCTCAAACATGAATAGAAAGAGAGAAATGTAATACAGTCATGCCAAAGGACATGAAAGAGATCAAACTGATTCCTTTGGACTAAGAGTTCTTAAAGAAATGCTGTCCAATTGAGTCTGTATATAGAAGTGTAGCTGTGACCTTTAGATATGAATTTATAAGCTTTTATTTTAGACTTAGCAGTCTTTTAATGGTTGATCATGCTGAATACCTTTCAGGGCTCAAAAATAAATAAAAAGTTGTCAGCTGTTGGTCAGTAGGAGAAATGGGTAATCACAACAAAAATTGTAAAAAAAAATCAGTGACCAGAAAACATATAGAATTATAACTTAAGTACATGTGTTTCTTCCGCATGAGGTGATTAAGGAACTGTACACAGCCCAGCAAAATAGCTTTCTTTCCTGCTAGCAAGTTACTTTCAGATTAAATGAAATTCTGATATGATTCTCTTGTAATTTTAATTCCATCTGATTTACAAGATTCTCCTGAACGAGATAAAGGTAAAAATATGGTCTATGGATAAGGAATAAAGAACTGGTAATCATTGCTCTGTGTGTGTTTTTTCTTAAGTGGAAGGAGCTGGCATTAAGATCATTCATGCTGAGGTCATGTTCTTTAGTTAAGGCAACAGAAAATAGATTTTATTTTCAGTGGTAGACAATCAGTCTTGATACAGGCCTTATAGTAATAACTTATAGACAATTAATCCCAGTTTCATAAGAAGTTAAACAATTACATTTATATTTTACAGATTTTACTAATCAGCTGAGTGAGAAAGATTACAATACACAGTTTAACAATATTTTCTGCTGCAGAACAGATAAACTTCAGTCTACCAGTTACACAGTAACTCTACATAGAACCACGATTTTTAAAATGGATCTATGCACAGTATTGCATATGCAGCTGATCAGTTACCACAAGTACAAATTAATTTAATTGAATTAAAGAACTAAGGGGACAAAAAGGTCTTGCTACTCACATGCTCACTGATGATTCTTCTTTCTGATTTTTTTAAAAGAGAAGTTGATATAGGGCTAAAAGAACTCTCTCCATGAAACTAAATTAAAAGCTGCTGAGGAGTTGATCCTATGTGGTGAATTCCTGAACATAAACACAATTGAAACAACAGCATTAGTTTTAACAATGCCAAGTGATTACTTCTTTTAGTACAATTTTTACAGACTTTCCAAAAGACATAGTCTTATGGTTGTGCTTGCTTTTTATTCCAGAGTGAAGAAATTTCCATCTTATCTCTTAATATAGAAACTACCTAGAAATTGCTTCATATCAGTTATGTTCCCCTTGTCTGTTAAGTGCAAACAAATACCGAGATCTTTTAGTCTCCTGTGATTTCAGTTGTGTCCTTTGAAATGACATGCCAACACTGTGAGTGACATATCCACCCTCTGGTAATTTGTCATTGATAGATTATTCTTTAATTAAAGTTTCAAGATGAATTTTTTTTGTACTCAGGAAAAGATGGCTTTTATCTGGAGGCATAATGTAACAGTGTACCTCTATAAGTAGATGTCATTTATCAGAAAGATAAATATATAACTTTATGCACTGCAATTATATAAATATTTGTAATATATTTATCTGGGTTATATGCAAAGAGATATTTTAACTCCCAAATTTAAACATCTTCCTAAACTGAAACTACTGATGCAAATCAATATAAATTTTGCTTGAGTTTACTGATATATGTGTACTCAACATACTGCTATCCGATCCTATGACTTGTAATGTTAATAGCAAAATCAATCAAGTACCACAGAAGTGAATAGGAGGACTTCTATGGCCAAATTTGAAAACAGAATAAAGAACCACAAAACTGATTAACACTGCATAACCTTGAGACCACTTGAACTCTATAATGGCTGTAGATTTTTATTTAGAGAGAGAGAGACTCATGAAAGTATTTTCAGACTGTGACAGGGTCAAGCTCATCACAAAATGAGGTGACAGACATACTTGTTTAATAGATGGTTGCAGTAGAAGATGTAATTTACATCTGTCTAGCATACAAGAATTCAGATTCATCTCTCGCAAAATATTGCACTTATCACCAGGTTATCAGCCATTTGTATTTTTGTTCATGTATTTTGTAGTCATGCCACAGTGCAGGAAAGAATTCAAGGCAAAGCCATGCAGAAAGCAAATAAGCAAAAGACATCACAAGTCTGTAGCTGCCAGCTAACCTCACAGAAATGTCACACTGGAAATCTGTGCCAGGCTCTGCACACAATCCATGAAGTCTTTGAGTGCCTCTCATAAACTTAGCAAGGTCTACGTTAAAGATCATTAGGAGCAATGGAAGCAAAAATCCTGCAATTTTGATAGGATCAAGAAGCCTTTCGTCAGTCCAAGTGACTTCTGATTATGTGTGTAATACTGGAATTCTGTTGCTCTTTACTGAGTCTAGCACTTAATTGCAGCAGCAAGCAAGTCAGCCTCAAAAACACCATATTGGCTGTGGCACATTTTGTGATTGCTGACATGCTTTGGAACAATGTCTTATTCAATGTAACATATCCAAACTGTATATGCAGTATCTCAATACTGGATCTATGATCTGAATATATTACACTACTGATCTGATGTAAATTTTTTTTGTCATAAAACTAATCTTCAATACATTTAGATTTAGAAAAGGAAGCAAACATCCCTTTCCCCCTCAAAAAATACCCCAAACTAAATCCAATAACAAATAGACAAAAAATCAAAAAAAAAAAGTGAAGAAGTGATGCAGATTTTTTTCCAAATTAAAAGCTGGGTGACCTAAAAAGCAAGATCACATTGACTTATTTGGAGTTCTGGTTTTGCCTAGCTATCTCAGCCAAGCACTTCTTAAATTTCTCCACATTTCTCTACATTTCTCCAATGTATTAATTTCTAAGGAGTAGTCAGATTTTTTTCTGGCTTCTTTTTTTTCTTGCTTCCCTGATGTAAGATGAAGAGTTGGGAATGAAAGAGCTGACATTTTCTTTTCACAGACAGGTGTGATTTAAGGATATTATTTCTGTTCTCACTATACTAAGAATCACATTGTTTTGGAGAGCAAGAGTTGCACAAAATGTAATGAGTCAAATCCTTCATAAATATTTACATCACTAGTGCAAAGCTAAATAAACTGTATGTCCAGAGTATTGTAACCTTTCATAAAAAAATGTAAGCTAGCCCCCGTAGGACATGGCAGCTTCTCATACATCATATGAAATCCAACACAAACCTTCAGGAGCAGTAGTACGCTTTGCAGCATTTATTAGAATTGCTCCTTTATCCTCCCTCCTTATGATTTTTCTAATAATCCATTATGTGGCAAAAGATTATTTGGTGTGTGTTGGATGTTGAATGTTTTAATAAAAAAGTCACAATGTATGTGCTGTGCAGACATGAAAAAATTCCATGGTTCTTATGAGACAGTATGGAACCTATAATTCAGTACTGCATAATTGCTTTGCAAGTTAAATTCCCTTACTGATTTCTGTAAGAATCCTAATTCATATTTTGTCTCATTCCAGCTCTTTTCTACAATTTTATACCACATAGAAAAGGTTCCATTTGTTAATGGTTAATAAATAACTGGAGGTTAATAAATATCTATAGCATGCTTGGGCTTTCTCAATAAGTGATTATCAACAACCAATTCCATTCTTAGCAGTCTGAATTCTGTAGTAATGAACTATTTATTAAAACATATACTTATCTCTTCATGACCTTTTAATTAAATCTGATTTATAAATAATCCTCAAGGGATGACCTAGTCCCATTTATGAGCCTTAACTCTCTAAGGTGTTTATGATTCCCACGATGCTGTGACCACATTCACTCTATCTTGGATATCAGGAATATATTAGACTCATATTCTTTCGTATTTTCTGCCTGAGTTTCTCTGTATACTTTGTACACTTTGGTCTTGTTTTTCACAATGCTTTTCCAAATATTAACTGTGCTTCACTTCAGCCAAGGGCACTGCTGTAATTTATACTGGCCACCTCATCCAGAAGTCTTTTAATTCTGGTGAGACAGTATGTGTTCTCTGGGGACTGGGAAAAAAAGGAGAAGGAAAAAAAAAAGAAATAGGAAACAAATGTGGTTTAGATTATTTGGCTATTGCCAGCAGCACAGAATAGCTTATATCATGTCCAGTAACAGTCTGAATACAGTAGGCTGCAAGCATGGTTTTAAGATAAGAGATCTGCAGGAACATAAGTTTATATTCATAAAACATATATGTACATTCTCAAGATGTTTTAAATCTTTTGCTTTAACCAGTGAATAGCAGTGCCTAAGTTATCCCTTTCTTCCTGGAATGTATAATGGTGCTCTTTTAAGACATGCTGCATTGTAATTACTTCTTTGCTACTGCAGTGTACTTCAGGGAATTGTAACTCACAGAACAAAGGTATCTGGCTTTTAGTTGCTGAACAGGCAATTAGCTTGCCCCAAAATGGCATGTTCATATCCCAGCAGTCTCATGAAACAAGAAAAAAACTCTATACATCATATCCTGAGCTTTATTCTGTTTCATAGAGTCTGAGATTCCTTTCACATATACTGCTGATCTGAGTTTGTCAGTGAAAAATCAGAATAACAGAGCAACACTCCAGTCTGACATGTCACTTGTCTTACCTTTTCCACTAAGTAAATTTGTACTAATCAGCTGCAGCAATTTAGGAATACTCAGCATCTAGGATGCCTCCTCTTTCCTACCTTTTGCAAGGAAGGTGCTGGGCAGATCATGCTTGGGGAGAATTTTTCCTGAGTCCTGGAATTTAACCCTGTAGGTCTCCAAACTTTCATGTTGGGGGGGGGAAGGGAGCAGTCAACTGCGACCTCCAAGAAAAAGGAACATTACAGATATGTCATCCATGAATAACACAAAAATTAGAAAGAAGCTTTTTTCTGGTGCAGGAAATGGTTAGATTTAGGGAAAAAATGTTGCAAAAATAAAAATAGTACAACTCCTCCTCAACAATCCCAGATATCATCCACCTTTCTGTGATGTCTCCTAAGATTTATTGACAGTGTGTCTTTGCAGGGAAAAAAGTGTACCACATCTGACTCCTACCCTTTAGAACTGACCTCTAATACTAACATGGGAAGCTGGCGGTATAGCTCTCTTCTCCCTGCCTGACTTCCCTAGGGGATCATCTACATATTCTTTCTCCTTTTGCCTATGATAACATTTCCCTTCCTATTTTTCTCTTCATCTCATCCTTTTCTTCAACTTTTCAGGAGATGCAAGTTTTAGATTTTTGCTAAAAATGTCACTCACTAGTGATCATTCCTCTTTCTTCAGGACTTCAGGACAGAAACTTTCTTCATTTTTCTTTGGGGCTTACAGTCCCATGACATTCCTTAGTTTCACATTCTTTATAGTTTAAGTGACATTCCTACTGAGTTCAGTGTTCTCTGAACTCCGATTTTGGAAGGAATATGTACAAGTTGCCTCAAGGCTGTCCTGGATTGCATACACTGTGGACAAGGGTTCCCATGAATTAGGATCAAGGAAACTAGACTACTGCTATTATCATGCAACCTTTTGTTACAAAAGAAAAGAAAGAAAAAGCTCTCTACTGCTGTGCTGTGCAACGCTTCAGATGCCTTAAATAAGTATTCATCTTGATATAAGGGAATTTATTACAGTAAGAGTGATCAATCACTGCAACAACCTCCCCAGGGATGTGGTGGAGTACTCAACAATGGAAGTTTTCAGGATGTGGTTGGACAGTGTGCTAGATAATCTCATCTAGCTCCCTTTCCCATGGAAGGCTGAAATACAGGTTCTTTTGATATCTCCTCCATCCTGGACTGTTCTAGGAAATGGTCTCAAGTTGTACCAAGCGAAGTTTAGAATGCATATTAGGGAGAATTTTCTTTGCAGGAAGGGTTATCAAACATTGGAAGAGACTTCCCAGGGAAGTGGTTGAATCATCATCTCTTCAAGCATTTAAGTAGGCATAGTGTTTAGGGACACAGTTTATTGGTGGTTTTATCTGTGTTGGGTTAATGGCTGGACTCAATGACCTTATAGGTGCCTTCCAATGTAGACCATACTATGAATGGATGATTCTGTGAACAGCAGTTGTCTGCAAGGTTGCAAAGGGAATGAATGTATTTCTTCCCAGCTTGGTACATCTTCAGCTGTCTGCTAAAGGATGGAATATATATAACTATTATATTACACATATTGGCCAAACAGAATATTAAAGTTCTCATCCTCACAGAATAGACATCTTGACTGTGTCTAAAATTAGAAAGAATTGTTTAGCCCTGCATCTAAGTTTTTTGGATCAACAGGTTAGCTGTAATTCTCCTTTTAGTTCCCTTTTTATTATATGAATGCCATTTAACTACTTAATTTTTTCCCTCCTTTTGATCTTTAATATTCTCTCTGTGAAATTCTTGCACATATGCCTGTATTTTAATGCCAGTTTTATCCATTGCACCTCCTATGTACTCAATTAGGTTACCTGGTTTTCTCGCTTTTTTCATAGCCAAGTGCATATAATACATTTCCCATTAGTAAGACAGGCCAAAGTGAAGAAATTCTTAGAATTACTCCATATACTCAGAGTGACATTATTATTCAGCTCAAAAAAGAATTTGCTTTATATATTGACTTCCAGAATTAACTAAATATAAAGATTTCCTTTTTACCAGTTTTTTGAGTGATTTTTTTCAGGAGAATGGAGTGATTCTATCAAAAACAATTGTGCCACGTCACTGGCAGAAATTTACTTTGTGTGACTATTTCACTGTGGTGCTTCGCATTTCCAGAAAGCTGATATGATGGCAGGCAATTGCAGTTTCCACCAGGAAAGCAGAAATTCCTTTTAGACTCTGCAAAGTGCTGTTGTCTCCACAGATTCAGTGAACAAGCAACTTCTCTCTTTACAGCTGAAGAAAGCTGTGTCAACAAGATGGAATTTGAATTATTACATGCTGCCATTACATCTATAGAAGCAGAAGAAGGGAGTACATGATTATGGGCTAGAGCTTGTGGTTAGGGGGGGAGTAATAGTAGCTCTTCAACATTAGCTGTTGATGAAAAACATCTGCTTCCTTTCTCATTCCCATGAAACAGGCACTTGGGAAATGTCCCCTGATGGTATCTCCATGAACTGGGTCATTCCACTCATTGAAATTCTTAAACAATATTCAGATCCACTGAGAAATCATTAAAAATTTGGAATGGAAAGCAGAAAAGAAATCTGGGTACCCTGTATTATTACATCACTTCTGAAATGTGACACATGTCCTCTAGATGTATAAAAAGTGATGCCAGCCCTTGTTGATACAATAGGAAGCATAAACCACACTTCCTTGGTTCAGAAGTGGGGACAATACAGATTCCTGCACTGGTTACATCAGAACCCACCACAGCCCAAATTGATTCTACTGATTCTCAGTCACAGCACATCAAGCTCAGAGGTTAACCCCTCAAAATGAGTGGGACATGAATGATACACAAGTTAGAGGGGGGAAATATATATTCCTACTGATTATAAACATCCTTTTTTTACCCCAGGCACATGCTTTCTTTTCAGGATCTTCATGCTCTTCAAGGTAAAGCATACTATGTAACCTATACAATGCAAAAAATTTAAGGAATGTGATGCAAAGGAGTGATGGTTTTGCTTAGCCACCATGCTTTCAAACTCCGTTACCAGCACATTTAATCTACCATGCAAAAAATGATCCACATTGTGAAATAATGATTGAAAGAGAGTAAGGATATTAGAGGAGAAGACATTTTTCATTTTGAATCCAAATTTAGTCAAAAGGGTGGCTGGATTGATTTCATGGTCCCATGATGCAGCATTCATGAAGGAAGAAATGTGAGTCTTCCATATAAAGAATATCTGATTTTAGGAAGGATGAATACAGAAATAGTTCCCCAGCTTGTGTTTTAATCCTTCAGAGTCTGAAGGGAGATGTATTTGTATATATAAATTATATGTGAAGATTCCCATGTATAAAGAGTATATATGGTTACACATAGGAACATTACTGAGTCGAACAGATAAGCATGCAAAAAGATAACAAGCTTTCTTTTATGTTCCTTAATGACATACATACAGGAATTTTTTTGCTATTGTGTGAGTTTATATGTAATTAGTAGATAAGTGAGGTGAGGGAGATTAGAGATTTATTTCAAGGTGCCTTTATTTTATATGTATATGATGCATCAGTGTTAAATGTCTGTATATAATAGAGCATTTTATTCACATTGTGTGTATGTCAGATCAGTTACTGTAATTGCATTCAAGTCTCAAAGCAACTTGGTTTAAAACCTTAAAACCACTAAGGATTATAGTCAAATAAAGAAGGAAAGCAAGTCTTAAAGTTTCCCCACGTAATGGTGGACAATATGATAAACCATCTCTTCACAGCTAGAGCATCTAGTCATTATGCTTCATAAATCCAAATTGGTATTACTCATATTTATTTATAATATTTTGGGAGAAACCTGGCACCCAACCAGAAATGCAGTTTAAAAAGCAATAAATGTCAGGGAAAAACTCCCTTCTGTCATCAAGTGATAAAAGAAGGAGTTTGCTAAATATGTGGTGATGAATTAAAATATTACGACTAAAACAGAGCCTACAAATAATCTTGGAAGAGAAATTCTGGAGATGAAGAGATACTGTAGTGCAAGCTAGCTATTCTGTAAATAACTAAATAATGCACTAAAATGAGCCATCTGCTTGCTCTTTACGTAGAAAATTGCAAATTCTCATACTGTGTGCATGTATTTACTTTAAAAATACATTATCTTTTCTTCATTTCACTGTTTAGTATTATTAATTTAAATGTCTAAGAAAGATATAAAAGAGGAATGGCTTTGAAATAACAGATTCTCACTTTTCCCCTGTTTCTTGGTCTGTGACAAATCAATTTAAAGATGCTGATTTGGCTTCCCTGATACGCAGAATGTGATAGTAAAGCCAAAAAATTATTATGCTAAGTACACATCACATTCAATTCAATGGGACTATTGTTCACTGATATTGTTCACTAAAGTCTTAATCCATAATAGTGTTTTAGAGTAAAACCCCTAGGAAAACAAAGCTCAAAAGTGCCATTCAAAAAAATTCCTAAAGCCTGTTCCTGAAGAACTGCAAGTCCAAAAGTGATTAAGAGCAAAAGAACACAGACTGCATGCATCCCAGCATAGTAAGTTTTGATGATCCATGGCAGCGAATGCTGGAGCTGCTTTCCAAACTTTTTCTTTCAAATGAGCTGTGATGTACTGTCCTTTCCTGCTAAGGTATTCAGCATGTCTACAAACTTTGGTTGAATTGATTGCTCAAATTTTAAAGCATTGATCAGTGAAAGCCTTCTGGGATTCATAAACATTGAATTTCTCTGCATGTATTGCCTACAGGGACCAATTCAGTAAATCAATTTATATTTTAGGGATCACTATCTAGTGTCTTTTTCCATACCTTTTCTCAGCAGTGTAGCAGCAGAGCATTTATTCACATCTAGGACATTAATGATTTTCTCCATCCACATATCTGAATACCTTTCACAATTTGAATGAACCTTTTGCTCTTCCAATCTAAAAATTAGAGGAAAGGGAGTAAAAAATTAGGAATTAAGAGGTCTTCCAGTCGCATAGAAAATAATCAGTTCCTCATTGGCACAGATCCTACTTAAAAGTTGGGGGTGGTCTGTGACACAAAAGAGACAGCGTGCCATTACTACAGTTACTCTGCCAGAGCACATCAAACTGCCCTTGCCATGGAGCTAGTGAAACTAATGTATCTTCTGCTGGGGTTGCAAGAGGAGGTGATGATGTAGGCAATCACTGTTTCTCTTTAGTTATGTTCTTGGTAATCTGCACATTACCATCCCATCCAAGCACTTACCTGTCTTTACTTGTATATTCTTTACCATGATTACCCTGTCTGTATCCATAGCAACCCACCATTTTTGCCTGCATACAACCCAGATTATGTGCCTTGTCTTTGAAAGCTGTTGGTAAAACCCAGAAAAATATGGACAATATATCCTTAGCAGGTAAGTCACAGGATCTCAGCTTGAATGTGGTGAGAAACCTCAAGTAACATGGATGTCAGGTTTTACAAGACCTGTTTTGTGCATGAAGTTTTTCCCCTCTTGAAATTGTTTTCATGTACATGGAATAACTGGATCTTCTTGGGACATAATAAGATCATTAGAAAAGTGTATTGTAAAGGTGAAGAAGGACTCAAGACTGATATTCCAATGTGTAATAAAACACAAATACCTGAAGGAATGTTTTATGGGCCAATAGGTTAGATACAGTTTTGACAGTGGTAAAACATGCTTTACTGTGTTTTCTGTATTCAGAATGAATACTTTTATTGTTAGAATGACAGGGAAAACCATCCCCTCCTTCCATAATTTTTCAAAAAAGGATGGATTTAGACATCTACGTGGATCACAAAACTGAGTCCCAATCAAGGAGCAAGTGCAGAACATATCCTTCTCTGTCATATTTCCCATTTGCTCACTTATTAGGATGTCTGATGTGGGTCACCATCCTTTGATACCTGCTTTGCCACACATGGATTTCAGGACTGCAAAAGCAGCCTAAGAATGTAAGTCAGAACTGTGGATTCCCCTGTATTAACAAAACTACACAGCACTGAGGCCACATTGCTGAACATTTCAGTGCCTAAACTCTATGCAGCTTTAGCCCTGTGCCACATACAAGGCAAAAGATGTAATCATGCAGGACACAAACATCATTATATTGTTTGCAAATTTAAAATGACAGCTTACAGCTGCATATCTAACATTTTTTCATCTTAGTAATACGAGGACTTAAAAAATCATGAATATTTTTCAATTATTTTCTTATACCAACTGTTTCTGTTGCTGTCATAAGGATATTATTTGTGGAAAAAAAGTTATCATACTCCTTTAAAATGAAGGTTACTCTGAAAAAAATATGTACTACAAACAATAATACAAATGCCCATAGCCAATGGGATCCAAAATCTGTCAGGTTTTACACTACAATTTCTGATACCATAGACAATACTGCTTTGACAGGCTTCGTCAAAATTCCTTCCTATAGTAAGGGCAACAGGACAAGTAACTGGTATTTCGAATGTTCCTACATGAAAAAGCCATTTCATTTCCCTGGAGGTACTGCAGAAAGTCATTAAAGAACATTGGTTACTTTAGCAAAATGGAGCCCCGAAGAATAATCCAAAAAGCAGACATGGATTTGTGAAAATATATTAGATTTCATAATTTTTTCAAGGTATCAGTCAGAGGGTTACTTGAAATATAAAAATGAAAAATTATGGCTTTTAACTTATGAAGTCATTTAGCATCTCTAGCATTGATGGAAATAGGGACAGGCAGAAGTCAAGCCTAAAATATATTTGTAAATCTTTGAAAGAAAAGATTATGTAAAACTCTGGATGAAAAAATATTACTCTAACAGAATTGTTTCCAGGACCTAAATGCCAAAAGAATATAGCCTTCTTTAAATAAGGAAGTAACACTCAAATAGTAGAAAAAAATCTTTGGATTTATGACTGTTGATGTTTACTCTTTCTTTCTTTTAACAGATCATTAACTTATAATACAACACATTTCTGAGTCTGCCTTGGTCTGCAGTGGTATGAAACCCATGGGAATATGCGAAAAGAGCTCTTTCAAACTGTGACAGGAAATTGTCTTTTCTTTCTTATTTTCCTTAAATCCACCAAAACTGTGGAAAATGTCATTATTCTCCCTTTTTTTCTGCAATGTAATAGAAAGTCCAGCCACAAGTGAATGCGAGGGAAATGGCTAGTGACACTGAGTTCAGGGAATTACTGTACCTTTGAATGAAAGCATTGCAGAGCTGGCCATGAGGCCATGCTAAATATTAAATTAACACCACTGCATTGCTAAGCATGTCTTAAGAGAGAAAAACTATTTCTGATCCTTCTTTATATACCAGTATAGAAAAAGATTAACAAAAATTCTATTATTCCAGTAAGTTTTACTATGAAATATTTCAATATAAGCAGTTTTGATAATATTATCAGGAATCTTCATGTTATATTTCAAATGAAGCAATCAAAAACAATGTGTCTTCAAAAATGTATAAATATATTTATATATATGCTTCTGTATAATGAAGTTTTCCAGTCATGGAAGCATAGCCAAGATGATGGTTGTTTCTTTTTAACTCCACTTCTTGGTATCAGTTATGTATATTTTCAATGTTGTCTTCACAGAGGAAGATTTGGATTTGTTTGCTTCTTTAAATTGAAAAATCTATTTCTATTTTCCTCCTGGGAAAGATGGTTGAAAAACATTAATCTTTGAACAGGGAGAAATTATAGGAGAAATAATAAAAAACAAATAAAATAGTTAATGACATAGAGTATACATCAAAGATTTCTTACCTTTTCTCCTTCGACATAGAGAAAGGGCAGCTAGTGAAAATGAGATTGAAAAGAAATAGTGAAAATACTGCAATGATCAGAAACAATCACTACATCTTTTCTTATACAGCCCTTTACTGTTTTGGGTTTTTTTTACCCTATTCTCTGAAGCAAATGGTTCTAGACTCTTTTCCATGCAGGATATCAGGCTCTGGAAACCNAATAATAAAAAACAAATAAAATAGTTAATGACATAGAGTATACATCAAAGATTTCTTACCTTTTCTCCTTCGACATAGAGAAAGGGCAGCTAGTAAAAATGAGATTGAAAAGAAATAGTGAAAATACTGCAATGATCAGAAACAATCACTACATCTTTTCTTATACAGCCCTTTACTGTTTTGGGGTTTTTTTATCCTATTCTCTGAAGCAATTGGTTCTAGACTCTTTTCCATACAGGATATCAGGCTCTGGAAACGAGTTGATCTGCACCAGCTTTTGCTTTTATGCTGGCCTGCTCTAAATCAGTTAATGCAATATTTGTTACTATGAAATTACACACAAATTTTTTCCAAAGTATGCCTCACTATTTCCTCTGCTCAACCTATATTCTTTTGGGCAGCTCCTATGGCACAGTTAATGTAGCACATTAAGATAATTTAAAGTATTTGGCTATTAATAGAGTCTCAATACATTTCGTCAGCTCTTTGGCAGAACTTGAAAATTATATTAAATTACTATGAGAAAGATTTTGTTTTATACAATCTGAAGACTGATGCCAAATAAAAATTAGCATACGTCTGAGCTAGAGATGTAACAATGTATTGCTAACATTTGCCTTTTTTGTATGACCGGGCACACTCAGACTTTTATTCTTTATTACAAGTATTTTCAGTCCTTTTTATGAACTATGCATTGCTGTCACATTTAACAAAGAAATCCTGCACAAAACAGCTCTCACACATGGAAGGTTAATGTTCTCAGCTTCAGTTCCTTTCTATAAAGGTCAATGAACCCTCTTCTCTCACCTTCCAGGTGAAGGTTTGAATCAGTATGCTACAGGCACATGTGAAAGCAGATGCTCTCCTGCCCTCCTATTGTGATTTTTACACTTTAATATTAAATACAATATTATCTTTCCATATTTGTTAGAACAGAAAGAGAGGATGAACAAACAGAAGCATGACCTTACTGGTTAGTTGTTAGGGTACTTAACTAGAAAAAAAACACGACTTTTCATTATGCTCTCAGATACAATATATACTGAAATTTAAAATGCTTTAACTTTTACCAGCATTTCAAGATAGACTTCTGAGACAAGCTTATGCTCACTGGCCCTCCTCTCTGGTGCACACCATACAAAATTGTATGAAAGATGAAAACTGAAGAGTATCTTAAAGACCAAGTGTTAAAGTATTAAGTGGAGGAATTAATTTAAAATGTCTACCAGATCACCAAGAAGGAAAGAATTCAAAATTCTAAACCTTTTTATGGTGGAAGTATATTCTAATGAATAATCCACAGAGGAAGTGATGGTAAGAATAGGAGGATTTTTTTTCTTGCTTTGCACAAGGGCAGTCTAGAAGTGTCTTCTAAGGTTGAGTCTCAACAGGTGAGAAAAGCCAGGACTGCTCAGCAGGCTTTAAATTAAATACCGTCTCAGAGCATTCCAATTTTTACATGTCTCTGAGACCTTACTAGTAGAAACCAAAGACACTTAATGACCTTTTAAAGTTAAGGATGCAGCTAAATTGGAGTCATTTGACTATCTAAACTTTACATGAGGGATAACCACAGACACTCTGAGTATTCAAGATGACCGTGGGCATTCTGACAAAGGCATACCAATGCCATCCCTTTGTCACCATGTTTCAAGCTAGGCAATCATGATCCTCTGGACCCCCAGGAGCAGCAGTCCTCAGGGTCTTGGCCTCAGTTCCCAGAAGGCTGAGTTAATTCCAGCTGTGTTGTGCAGGCATTATTGCACAGCTCTCAGCTTGGTGTTCACTCAGAATCCATCACAGGAGACATTGAAGGGCCTGGAGAAATTTTATGGATCTGGCTCAAGTGGCAAGAACAAAGATATTGGTCATAATATTTCATCCTAATACCTCAGGTGGGATGAAAAGCAGCTCCTAGCATCTCTGCTGTAGCTAAAGCTTAAAAAGCAGTTGGAATTTTCCTTATGAATTCAGATCAAAAGAAATAATCACATAAGATGGAAAAGATATATATCCTTGTTTTATCTTCTAGTTGGTCTGTTTGCTTTCCAAAGCACCTTGTGTTATGCCAGTCAACTAGTGACTAAGTTCTCTGGAATCAACCAAATGAGTTCTGTTTTCTCAATTTGAGCCAGTCAATGAGGAGATGAAGATTAAGTCAACCATCATCTATTAAAAGGTATCTTAATTAACCTCTTTAGCCTGTTTGCAGCCTCAACTTGTGTACTAAACAAGTGGTTATCATATCAACAAATTCCTAAAGTAATGGAGAAGTATCACTATATATTTAACATTCATCTACACAAAAGCAATACTGTTAATTTCTGAACTACAGCATAACACACAGGGGCATACACAGGTTAATTAGTAATAAAGTTGAACTATTAAAGTAGATCTCTGTTAATTCATCAGTTTTCAAAGTATTTTAGGCTAGATGGATTCTTGCCAAGGCTCCAAGCTTGTGAAACAGTGATTCATGGCTAATAAGGGCAAATGCCCTAGAGATACGAATATTTGTTACCCCAACATGCTGACCTTTTCCCAAAGAGGCAGAAATTTAATTATCTCCTTTGAAAAGCACAATTATAGAAAAAGTCAAAAACTGATTTATATTCAGATTCTGCATTTTTCACAGATAAATAAGTAGGAAGAAAGAGAAATTGAAAGAACATTTCCAATAACCAGAACCAAAATTAGTACATGTGTGTGCATGTAATTTGGGAGGCTGGAGATTTCTTTTCCTGCTACTCACTTAAATGTTGACAGCTTTTTTCATATAGGCTCGCTTTTTAGCTCATAGGTTGCATAACACAAAATGTTTTTACAGTGAAATCAAAACTCAGGAAGCTGCCTTGCCACTCTCTTTCCTTCTCTCAGGTCTGGTGAGTAAGACAAGTGACTGAACAAAGCAGTCAGCAACATGTCCCAAGTGACAGAGGCAACTCAGACCCAGATTCATGACCAACAGATACCACCGCATTGCCACACTGGCAGGTCTTGCAGGAGCTGAGAGAAATTCTGAATGCAAATGATGAATAGTAAGAGGCTGTTGTCAAAGATAAAGAAGTTGAACTTCATGAGACGTTATTTAGGGATATAACTTTCATTTGTTTATCTATATGTGCAATTTTGTTTCTTGTGCTGACTCTTCCAACAGCTAAAATCATGGCATTGTTTAAATGTAAGTCAGTAACTGTCCATGGCTAAACCAGCTGCATTAAAAATAACAAAAAAGCCCACTCAATTATAAATAGAAAACAAGCTGAATGCAGATTAGCTGGCACATTTTCATCAAGAGTTCTTTTTTAAGAATAATCTGAGCACTGATCTGCTATACTCACATGGGATCTCTTGGGAATGTGTCTCCTCTAAGATCGTATCTTAATTTGTTCGGGTGGTATTTTTAGCAATTTGATGTCTTCCTCCCCCCTTTCCCACCAATGAAATAAATCATATTGTGGTCATTAAGTAAGCCCATTCATCCAGTTCCATTTGCTATAATTCTGCCTGCTACCGTGTAGCCCAGGGCTATTGATCAAGCATAGCATTCCCATCCAAGAGTGTGTATGTGAGCATGTGTTTAATTAGAAACTTAATTTATTGCAATGACAGCATGGAAACTTGTAAAGACAGGAATGCATAGCCATATTTTCAGCTCTTAAAAACATAGATGCCTTCTTTGATTGCAGATAGCTTATTTCATTTATACTGAAAATATTACCATAATTTAAATTAATTATGAATAATCAAATTTCTATGGAAAAATTCATTCAGCTTTTTTTCAGACACTTCCTCTAAGAGTTTATGACCCTTAAAAGGGTAGAAACTAAAGTTATCTAATCCAATGAATGCTTCTGCAATGTTACAGAATCACAGACTCACAGGGATTTGAGGGCACTTCCAAGTCCCTGTACAGCTACTGAAGGTTTCTCAGGACTTTAACCAGTTGACTTCTTAATATCTCTGAGGCTGGAGACTCCATAGTCTCTAAGGGTAGCCTGTGCCAGAGATCAGCCATCCTCACAATAATGTGTTCACCAGTGTTGAACTCAAGATGAAGAGCATCCACCACTTCCCCTTGTCCACCATTTCTTCCTAAAAGTCTCTCAAGTCGATCAGGCATGATTTACTCTTCATGAATCCATGCTGACTACTCCAAATCACCTCTCTATACTTCATGCTTGGAAACTGCTTCCCAGAGTTCAGGGTGAGGCTGAGTGGGCTGTAGTGCCCTAGATCCTCCTTGAAGATAGAGGAGATACTTACTTTTTCTAGTCCTCAAAAGTATCCTTTGATCACCACTATCTTTTACAAATAATGGTGAGAGGCACCTTGCAAAGCATCAGGTTTCAGGGACTTGTGTATATCTATTTTGCTTAAGCATTCCTTCACAATGTCCTGCACCCCATGTGTAGTTTACCTTGCTCTAGGGGCCCACCTCCTAGAGGCCGTGAAGCACAGATATTGTGAAGACCTCTCCTCTGAAGACACATGCCAGTAGGCTCCCATGGTTCTCTGATGGATATCACCATTCCTCACTTGTGACCATGGCATTGCTTGCCACAGGCTGAGCTGCAGGGAGTGCTTGTACTAGTGAGGTACCTTGCCTACCTGCATGTCAGGGCTCAGTTGCAGGTCACTGCCTGCTGATCAGGTGCAGTGCAGATATGAACTAAATGACATAGTGAGCAAAAATGTAATTGAAGCAAACAAATGTGATAAAAGATTCTGTAAAAAATTCTGTAAAGAGCACTGGTTTTTCACTAGGGTACTAAAACTTTTAGAAAATTCACATTCAAGGAATGTAGAATTTTATAGAATCATAGAATCACAGAATTGGAAGGGACTTTCAAAAAACCATCTAATCCAATCCTACTGCAGAGAGCAGGGACATCCTGCACTAGATCATGTTGCTCAGAGCCTCACCAAGTCTTGAATATTTCCAGGGTTGTGGTCTCCATCTCTCCCCGGGCAATTTGTTCCAGTGTTTCACTACCCTCATGTGGAAGAACTTCTTTCCAACATCTAATTTAACCCTGCCTTGCCCTAGTTTAAAACCATTGCCCCTTGTCCTATAGCTAGCTGTTCTGACAGTCTCACCCCATCTTTCCTGTAGGCCCCCTTCAGGAACTGCTAGGTTTCTAGGAGATCTACTCAGACTCTTATCCAGGCTGAACTGCTCCAACTCAGCCTGTCCTTGTGGAAGAGGTGTTCCAGACCCTGATCATCCTCACAGCCTCCTCTGGACCCTCTCATTGCAATCTCAAGATCTATTGCACAGCCAGAACTTAGATTACATAAAGCAAACTGTTTTTTTCCCAAATTTTCACATGGATCATCAAAACTAAAGTGCATGGTAAACCACCTTCTGTGCTCTCTTTCAAATCAGACTTTTCTCTATCACTCCCTCATTCATTTCAAATCATGCAGACCTTACTCATTAACTATATTTCTGAATTATCCCCTTCCAGTTTTCCTTACAGGGAAGATAATAATAACTACTATTTAAAAACTTAGTTCTTAAAATGTTCTTTTGTACATTTCCACTGCTTCTTCCAATTACATATCTGTGCAAAAGTTTCCTTACTCCATGCAATTTTTGACTTTGCTGTTATTACTTGCAATTAACTTAACAATTATCACTCATCCACAGAGACTTTAAATAATTCATGTTTCATATTTTACTTTGCATCATATGCTCCCAGTCTTTTTGCAAATTATTCTCTTTGTTTGTCCTCAGAGTTCTTTGCTCATAAACATTGCCAATCTATTTCACTTAATGTATTTCTGATTGTATTAAATCAGACTACTTACAAGTTAATACACCTGTATTTGTATCCAAAATCCATCCCTAATGATTGTGGCACTTGCCATATCATTTTACATAATAAAATTCAGTCTGAATTTTTTTCTTGCTGAGTTGCCTCATACTGATACAAAAATAAGTTCTACTTAAAGATCTGAATAAATTATACAAATTAAAATTCCCTAGATGTCACTACAGTCACTAATCTAATGCTCTCAGCTATCTCTGAATGTTCTTCCCTATCCTGTACCCCAGGTAGTAAACACTTTTTCCTTTTCCCTCAGTACTATGATTTAAACTGACTCCATATTTCCACATCCTCATCATATCTTGAAAATTGTTATTAACTCACATTGCCACCTTTCTCTACTCCTCCTTATGAAATATTCTAATGCAGAGAATGCTCTCCATATTCTTACACTAATCACAGACACAAATACAATACACCACACAACACAAAAAATATGAACTGACCTAGGTTTACCCAAAGTTTTGTATGTAGTATTAATAAAAGAAAGTCTTATAACCATTGTCAATAGAAAGACTATTGAGATCCTGTATAGACTGCATGCCAGGATGTTGGTATTTGTAGAGCCTATGAAGCTCAGAAATTGACCTGTAGCCAATAGTGTTAAGCACTTCTGAAAATATTAACTTGGTCACCCAGCAACTCTGTAAAGCTGTTGAAACAGCATTATTAATGTTACCTTTCAATATCTAGTTTTTTGTTTCTCATGAAAAGCCATCTAGACACAGCACACCATTCAGTCACAAGGCTTGGTAAATGTTTAAAAGAGAACATTCATGAAAATATTAGTTTTACTTAAACTTTGGTATAAAGGAAAAAGTACTTCATCCTCCCAATATTATTCTATGAACTGATTTAAAATCAACATTTTAAAGTTGTTGTTTCAATAAAGAACAGGATGACCAGCCTTGTCCTTCTTCCCAACATCATTAAACAGCCATTCCAGAGCCAGTAGGGCAAAGATTCTGGGCTCAGAGGGAGAGTTTTTCTTCCTCCTAAGCCTCTATTTAAAAATCACAATCTCTGTAGCATACTCATTGCTTTATGCATAATGAAGGGGATATGAAACTGAATAAAAATGTCAGCAAGTTCCAGCAGTGTCGGAGACTGATTTCCTTTATATTTTTTCTTTGTCATCAAAACTGCTTTTACTACTTCCTCTTTCTCTGTATTCCACCACTACTCTTCCTCATATCCTTGGCAGGACAGGCTGAGTAGATACAGTGCAACCTGCTGCTGATTACAAGCAAGTTAGTTCCTCAGCTAGAGATGGTAATTTGAGCATCTCTCCTCCTACAATTGTCAGTTGTCGTAAAACCTGTAAAATTGAACTAGTCTTGGAAAACTTCTATCTATATAGAAAGAATTACCCAGTCCAACTCATGCTTTATTGTGTGTCTCTAAGGGAGGACCATGCCCATGAAGTAATTTGTTCACATTCCTTCTCTAAATTTAGTAGTATCAAATGAAACCAGGAGTATATTCTAGTTACTTGCCTGCCAATGACAATACTTCCTAACTTCAATTGGACAGAAATCTCTATTTCTTAATACTATAGATTTACATATGTGTCCAATCCTCATGCACCTGACTTACTTTAATGCACCTTAAACTATAGATAATGAAAAATAAGGTTAAAAATCAGGGATTTTCTCTCCTCATTCACTGGAAATGCATTTACTTTTTCTGCCAAACATTAGAATCAAATTTCTGCCAGGCTGAAAATTACCCAAAACTTCAAGTTGCAAAAGTGAAAAGTGAGTATCCATAGAAGACTGTACCACAAAAATAGATGGCTATCCAAAAATTACTATGCAGATGCATGTATAATAAAATTTATATCATCATACAGAGCATGTATAGAACAGACCATGGTCTGTTACAGAGGTTGCTCCCTCCGCTGAGATCTAGCATAATATATTAGAATATGCTATTTTTAATCTATATATAAATGAAATTTACTTACAATATATATGTGCTTAGCTGTACAACTCAGCAGCAGGCAATGAATCAAGAACACCAGGTAAACTGACTTGAGAAAATACTTTTTCTCATCTATTTTGCCAGTCCTATAGCAGGTCAAATGTCTACAGCTCTAAGTGTTTATCTGAAAGTCAGCACTCTCTCCACACAGGTTTCTCAAATTCACCTCAATACCTGCCCTTCCATGCTATCCCCTGTGCCACATTAACTGTTCACAGAGCAAGTGGCCTCTTGGTGTTATCATGTTTGCCTTGAATTATCAGTGGAAGGCACAAGAGCTGCACATCTTGCTCTAGGTGAACACATGCAAGCTTACATTTAATGCAGTTAGATAGGCATTTGAAAACTTGAAAAAAAGAGAAGTTTGTCACGTCTAATATTGCACCTACTGCTATAAGAATGGGATCCTCTCAACTTATTTGCACTTGAACTGTTCTTAAACAAGGAAAAAATGCACAGAGTAAAGATATCTTGCATTCTTTCCAGGATATTTTTAAACCTTTTTTCTTCTTTTATTTCTGTGCCAGACTACATATTTGACAAAAAGCCTCTCAACTGTAATTTCTGCTTTTCCTTCATACAACTTCACCATATCATGTTCTGTTATTCTGTGATATCATTCAGGATTTTATTGGTAAGCTAGTAAATCATTATTTTATTTTATTTACAGGATAATAATGTTTAAAATATTATCAGAGTAATGGACTGGGACGGGAATACAAAAGCACTCTCTGTACCCTTGTTCATTATCATCAATCATTATCTATCATTATCAGCCCCTGGCTGTCATTCATTTTTTCCATGTCTTCAGCATTTTTTTTCTGGATTTTATTTTTTTTTTTTCTCTTTCTGCAGACTTAAATACATCAGTGCTTTAAGATAATAAATCAAATTCCTTTTTATTCTCTTTTCCTCTCTTAAATTCATCTGATTGATTTAGACTCAAGACTTTATAATGATTTCTGAACTGTATTTTCTTGACTCTGGTTACTTTAATCCATTTTAAAGACAGAAGGATCTGATTTTGATGGGCTTTCCGCAGTCACAAGACTTAGAAACTTCTTTTCCCTAAAACAAATGGTGAAATTTTATCACAACCATAGGCCTTTCACTCATTAAAACTCTAAGAGAAACAAAACTAATGCAAAACTCATGGTAAGATGGACTGAGCAGCACAACTGTTCCTTCTATCCCTCTTCAATGTGCTTAAAGGGACAAAAGAAAAAAAGGGAAACAACCACAACAGAAAAGCACAGTTTGAACAAATGGGCCAAATATGTCCCATTATCTCTTACTGATGTGTTAGAAGCATTCCTCCTGTCTAGCACACACATGGTTCTGGCTGACAGCACCATTTCTGTCTATAAAACAATTGATTTGAATTAATATATTCATTGTATATTTTGTGTCTGTGCTCAGAACAAATTGTACACCCACATATTTATGTACTGTCATTTCATTGTGTGAAAACCATACAATTTGAAGTTGCTCAAAATACCAGAATTAATAAATCACATAAAAAAATAAATTTGATACATCACTTCTGTCATTGAAAAGAGAGAAGGAACAAAAACTGCTTCATGCATATGTTTCAGGGACATTTTGTTCCTGCTTCTCATTGTCTCACTTTTACTGACTTCAGTCAGAAACTCAGCAAGTGAGGGCTGTCTTGTTTAGCACCCTCCAAATGTGCTGAAATGAGTTTCATCACAGCCCACACAGAGTGCTCTTTCTATTTACTGCTATGCAAATCTGCTCTAGAGTGAGGATCATGGATTAAAGGTCAGCCAGTAAGCAGCAGAGTTTTTTCTCATATCTTGCTTGTGGAAGAAGACAAAAAATCTGTCATTAAGCTTAACAGGAAATCCATGTAAGAATCACAAAAGTGCATTTTAAATGAAATGTGTATAATGGTCATATTATGGGCAGGATCAAACAGCAGGATATATTAATCATTAAGTTTTTCAACAAATTTTGACAGCAATGTGATTGTCCATCTGTTATAAGGCTTATTTTTTTTTCAAATGTATTTCAATATTGTCCTATGTTAACTGTTTGGGTTTAGATTATACTATTAGAAGTACCATTTTCTTTAAATTGGCTATCTAAAAGGATTTTAGGACATGTTCCTAGCAAATCTTATGATACAATGAAGTTCTTTTGGTTCCTAGAATTATTCTTAAAGCAGTATTTTCTGCAGATTTTTTCTTTTTTCCACACCAGGTCACACATTGATATATGGTGTCATTAGTAGGCCATATTTAGCCCAGTTCTCCATCAGATGCATATATTTTTAATGATTCTTTCCCTGTCAGAATTAGTGAGATTTTACTGGTTGCTTTTCTGGAAGTGGCAGGCAGTTGATAAAGTACTGTATGGGTCTGTTATTGCACTCATCAGTTTCTTGCAAGTACACAGATCTGTTTTTAAACATTTTTTTTTTTGTCAGATGAGATTAGATGTCTATCAAATAAGCTACAAATTCCATAGGTGGCTGTTGATATCACTATAAAATTGGGATAATTTCACTCTTTTCAGCTAAATACGTCTTGAAGCTCATGATCATAGTTAGGTCTTTTTCCACTGCTATGAAATTTATATTCTTCTCTCCAATCCTTCACAGTGTGCAAACACTACTTCAGTTTGCAGCCTTTGTGTTCTACTTGCATTCTATCTTTTTATCCTAATTGAGTCAGAGTAAATATTGTATTCATTTCTCTAACTGCCAGAGAGAAAAGCATTTTTGAGGAAACAAAAAAAGAGTGACGAAGATGTAATGAAGGAAGAGCAGACATCAAGTGGACTTTTCCTGGGCACTTGGGATCTTACTCAATTTGAAAACTGCTAGTTTAGAAACAACCTTAAAGTTCTTCTAAAAGAAGATGCAAGTTCATAATTAATTTTTTTTTTAATACTCCTATGTGTTCAATTATTCTTTTATGTATCTGATATTACAAGGATATGATTAGCTGAAAGGTGCTTCAGATTTTGGAACAGCAGAAATTTACACATGCTTCTAAACTCCAGCTTATTATCTTGACAGATAGCCCTAACGAAAATTTATTTTGGGAGCTAGATTTTACAGTAGCCCATATTCAGCAAATGTCAATTCCAGTACCTAGAGTGCCTAAACCCATTCTGCCCATAGTAAAACAGATTGCTCATAAATTCAGCCCATCAAAAATCAGAATTTGTACCTTACAGTCTCTGTGATTAAATTTACATCACTGAATATGTCTTCTCCACTGCAAGATTTCTAGCTCCCTTGTGTTTTAGCAGAGAGATACCCATGCCTGCCCCACAAAGGACCATGTCTCTCTTTGGTTAAAAGTCCATGTCCACATCGAATAGGATTTTTGTAGGGCTTAATAAAAATACTTCAGGGGCACCATGAATATACAAAGTAGTAGGTAAGAAGGCAAAATCTGCAGGAACTGAGTTGGAAGTGTGAAGGGATTTGAGGAAGTCCAACCTGATGCATATGGTACTGGAGTAGTTCTAGGATAATTTCCCAAAACTGCATCCCATTTTCCTCTATAAAGGATTTAGCTGATTTGCTATGAAAGACAGTTCAGGACTGAGATGCCTTACAATGTGCATAATAAGGATACAAGGAGCCAGAGCTTGAACCAGGGTCCAAGTTATCTGATGGTGTATACTGAAAGGATTAATCTTCCACCCATTGTAGAGAATATGTACTTTAAAAAAAAAAGCACATCCGAACACTGGTCGCCTGATCTTTACAGTCTTAATCATTAACTCATTCCCCAGTTTTCTTTGACCCTCACCAACATCAAACTGCCTAGATCAAGCCTGCCATATTTTTGAGGACTCTGGACTTCCCATGCCTCTTGCTTTAAGACATTGAGATTGGTCTCAGACCTTTTTTTAAAGTTAGAAGGGCAGGTTTCAGTGAATTCAAGCCTATGAATTTTTATACTAATAATAACATTACTCAAGTTTTTACAGTGGTATTCAGCATGGACCACAGGTACATGAAATACATTCTGTGGGCTTTTGTTGAACAGATTTTTGCATTGAAGCAACAGTTAATGAAAAATAACAAACTTGCTCTCACAGATTGCTTGTTACAGAAAAATATTGCACTGCAGTGTCAGCATATGACTATTTCTTCGTAAAGTTTCTCAGAATGAAGGATGCCATGTCTCAGAAGAAATATGAAACTTTACAAGTCCATCATGTGGTTAGAAATAAAAATACACTTTTTTGGCATAATGAATCACAAAGGACATCTTGCTACTAGCTAAGAGCAGTTTATTTAAAAGGTGAACATATTTTAACCAAATTTTTATCAGAGAAGATCCTGCCTTAGCTAAGTTTTGATATGTGTAGATGTCATACTGGAAGAGAGAAGCAAAAGAAAACCTATGCATATTTTAACTTGTGTAAAATACATCTCCTTGCTTTTTTTTTTCCTTAGAAGAGAGGGTAACCACAGCTGGGTATAGCAGAAACAGGAAATTTATATATACTGGTTTCTCAATTAGTGTTCAAAAATAAATTCAGCTATAGTTAAACAGAACTAAAAGATTTTTAAGACAAATAACTAAGTTTTTGTAAAAGCTATTGAGGCTCAGGCACTTTTGAAAAATTACCTTAAATTCTTAAAAATCACCCAGGTGCTTTTGGAGAATAGGCCAAAAGAAATATTATCATGTTCTATAATGACTCTTCATCAACTGCAGGCAGAGAACCAGCACTTTTTTTTTCTATGTATTACAAAATAAGAAGGATTAGAAAAATAAAGAAAAAAGCCATAGCCATCTGTTGCGATGCACATAAAGTATGAAACATCTATAAGATATAATGAGAGACTTGGATTATCTGGCTAATTGTTTAACACAGAGATACACTGAATCCATTAAATACAGGAATTGTGTAATGATAATCCAGTAGGGAGAGCTAGAGTGTAATATTTTTGCCAAGCTCTTAATAGCAAAGATTTAAACTGCATAATCAATTAGAGAAGACATTGCTATTATGATATCCATTTCTGCAGGACCTCTCCAAAATCCCTAAGCTCTGTCATTCTCATTTTGTCTTGTATTGTTTGCCTCAAGGAAAGAAATCAAACTTCCCTCGCTTCTGCCTGAATCTACTAACTTCCAAGCCACTTACTTTGCATTTGCCTTCAGAAACATGCAGCAGTGCCCTTGCAAAACTGGTTGACCATCCTGTTCTGAAATCATATTGTAACAAAACCCAAAAACTATGATGCTCTGGATTCGATGAAATCTCCAGAACACTGCCAACAAGCTAATAGATGAGTAAGTACCCTTTGGTATCTAGTACTGATACAATTTTAATTTGAACTTTGCAATAAAATTTGAATTCAGTCCAATGGCCATCAATTGCTTGGATGTTATTGTAAGTCAGACTGAATGTTCCTACATGGATTTGTGTCAGCAAAGTGTACAGATTCACAGCTTCCAATAAATAGAAAGTTGTTTGAATTTTGATGAAACCAAGTCATATTGTATAAAAATACTCCAGTTCATTATTTGCCCTTATTTGGGTGAATTTTATGTCCTTGTGCCTTTCATACAGCTATAAAGATTACAGCTTTACATGAGATACATAGATAGATAAATAGATGGAAAGATAAACACTTGTAGAATGGATAAAACTGTACAGGCAGGATACTCCAACCCAGGGCAGTGCCCGCAGGTGCCTGACACTGGTATTCCTTGTCCTTCTTTCCTTGTTTTCTGTGTGATTTAAAATCATGTCTGCAATGTGTTAACAGACATTCCAAATCTTTTCACCTCTCTTTCCATAGTCATCTAAGAATTATGGTCCAGTTATAAGACCTGCTCCACTAAGAAATGTATTTTTCCTGAGCTCCTGCAATGCTTCCCCCTAATTCTTGGGAAGAGTTACAGTGTAAGGCAGGAACTCATGTGCAGAACTGAATTACAGAGCTCAGAGAGGCAGAACACAAGCACTACACAAAGGAAATCTCTGACAAACATCTTGGCTCTGAGTGATTGCTGAGCAGCCTGCGTTAATAACAGCAGGAAAATTACTGAGTAGAGAATGAAGCAATTAAAAGCTGTACTGGGTTTGGCACATTCCTGAGACACAGAGGGCAACTGAAGATATTTAATAATGCTGCACTCCACATTTGTCAACACTAAAAATATCACTCACAAAATTAATTTCTCTCTAATAATAGCACACAGATAATATCAGTTTTTGGTGCATGAAATTGTAGCATAGAAATTTGGGCAGTATGAACATCACATAATGGTTATCTAGAAGATAGAATTATGTTTATTCAGAAAGTGTATTTAATTAGAGAGTTGTCCAGAACATAAAGAAAGATTGTTGTGGTCTGTTATCACTAGGGAAAAAAAAGATCAATGGTCAGAGATCCAGTCTTGCAATTGTTGAGCTGCATTTGACAAGTGTTTAATTTCATAGAAGGAAAAAGTTAACAGGGAATTTTAGAAACCAGGATTTAATTAAACATGCTCTCTACCTGAAAATAAAAACTATACCATCCACTGGTATCATCAATTTTCCTACCACATAATTGTCTTTCTACTAAAAATATAACCAAATACTCTGTTAATAATAAAATAAACAAAAGGTTGTATACAACAAAATAGCATTTGGATTAAAGATGTAATTTTTTCCAGGCAGAAGCACATGTGTTGAGCAGTGACATACAGATGCATCTTGTTGGGAGGGTAGAAATGATGTTCAAGTAACAAAGCTTTTGCCAAATAGGAACAAGAAGGAGGATACCAATTCATATTTTTCACTATAAAATAACCAAACAGAGCTGGTATGGCAGGCTCTGTCTCCTGCTAACCTTTTGTTTGGGAGAGAACTGAAAAAAGCATCTCTGTGCCATCAGAAACTGATGTCAGAGTCATTTGGGGCTAAATAACAACACAGGAGATGAAACACGCTATAATTTGTGATTCTGAGAGCTGCTATTACTTTGGGAAGGCTGTGCTATCATGTGCGATGGGGGAGCGATGGCAACTGCAGCTGTGCTGTCATAACAAGGTTAACCCCGCAGTCACAGGAAGTTGTCAGTCTAAATGGAGACCGAATTGTGAAGGACCAGGCTCAAATTTCCCTCTCTTCCCAGGGGACAGAGTCCCAGGAGGAGCTGAGTCACTTGTCTTGGCCAAGGAGGTCTCAGTGAGACAACTGCCACGACAGGATGAGCCAGCCTGTGGGGCTCATGTGCATTTGGGTTGAGAAAATCACCCTGCTGAAGCAGTAGCAGCACAGCTGAAATTTTCAGGAAATTGAAGGACATGATGTTTCATAGAATGACTAGAGTTGGAAGGGACCCTAAAGATCATAGTTCAAAGGATAGCAATAGATTAACACAAAAGATTTATGCTTGTTGGTTGATATTATCAGTACTGGGAAATGAGGGTGGCAGGATCAGCATGTTGAACTTGCTCTCTAAATGGATGGTTTAAACTGTGCTTTGTACTACAGCACAGCAGGTCATGAATGAGAAGTTGCTTAGCACTATGTAAAACACTGCTTGGGACTGAAGAACACCTAAATAGATCAGGTTTCTTAACCCTCTGAGAATGGTAGGTGTGATGGGGTTTGGTGGTCTCTCACCCATTTCCTTGCCCCTCCCTACACACCTCGACTCTTTTTTATAACACCCAAGCGTAAGTAAAAATTATGAACATCCTCCTCCTCCTTCCCTCTCTTTGATATTTGTCTTAGCACTTTTCACCCAAAATGAAAAATATACCTTTGTGATGTTTTTTTGAAAATTATGCAGCTTCAAGAGATCACATAGGAAATCAGACTGGCTTTGACTTGTAATGAAAACTGGTTAGAATTTATGCTGGTTTTCATTTTTATTATTTATTACAGTCCCTGCCCAACTATATTGATTTTGTGACAACCTCTGTTCTTGTCAGAGTTTTTGTCACACAAATGAGGTTCCAGAAATCTAATGCCTATATTTTATGAAATACAGTCCTGTGCCATTTCAGGATGACCTTTTCAGTATTCTGCATTCTGATGGGTTGGCCATTTCTGAAGTAGGGGGCCTATTTCCTCCCATGCCTTACCATCTCAACACTTAGACTTTAGAAGTAATTTAAACACAGGTTGATATATCAATTTCTTTTGTTTGTACTAGCATGTAGAATACATAATCTCCTTTCTGGAAAATCTGTGAACTCTGGACAGCTCACTCTTCACCATGTGCGTCTCCATGTAGGAATTAATTTTTAATTGCAGTACTAATTTTAGTATTAGAATATGTTAAATCAATGGAACTGTTTTGGCTTGCTTTGGTTATTTGTTGGTTTTTGTTTGGTTGGGGTTCTTTTGTTTGTTTGTTTTCCCCAAGCATTTCAAAATGTAGATTTGTAAAGGCACTATGAAGCACAGTAATGAAATAATGGTTTACTCAAATCAGTGGTCCTCAGTTAAGTGTGCCTGAACAATGGGAGAATCCATAAAACCAGGCATACAGACTTACAGAGTCATCATGGTGTCACTATAGGGTGGTGAGCATATACAAGATGCAAAGGAGAACTTTGCTAACTAGGTCCTATAGTAGAAGGGCGAGTTCTTATGGTGCCTGCCATGTCAGGCAACTTTCATACGCAATACCATAACTGCAAATTTTGAACAGTATGAATAGCTATCCCTATTAATACTTTATTAACACTTCCAGCAGTAGCATCAGGAAAAATCACAATGAAGCTTTTCCTTTAAAAGCATACCCGATTCTTGGAGTCTTCCTCTTACACTCAGTATGATAAGAGTCCCTTGCAGGGTTTGTGAAGGCATCCCATTTCATCAAATCACTCTATCACACAGATCACAGCAGCTGCTGGCTCTTGATTTCTCTTATGATAGCATTTTCATTTTCCTCTTTACACAATAATTTACTTTTGAACTGAATAATTTAAAATGCACAACAAAAGACTGTCAAAATATGTGTCCGTACAAGATAAACCAATGGATAGAATTTTTAATCTTAAGAATTCAGGAAGCCGAGAATTTTTGTTGGTCTCTACTATGGCTCTGGTAATCCTCTGAGCCCAAGCTCTGAGCCTCTGCTCCCCTGGTGGCACTTTTGCATCCATCTATTTAAGCCAGCGGTTCCCAGAATCATGAGCTCAGAGGGAGCTGACAGTTAGCCAGATCTCAAAGCTGCAGTGCATGTGTAGTGACTATGACTCATCTGTGACAGATCATCTAGCTCTTGCATGCACTGTGGAGACAATTTGTGTATACACAGTACATCCAATACATACAGAATGTATCCGACTTCCTACACATGCTGTTGTCACCTGTGTAGCTTGTGCAGAAGTTGTGACACATCCTGAACGCATCAGACTTATAGCATGTGCACACTTTTTATGTGCATTTAGTTCTGCCTGGAAAGTATACGAGTTGCAAGAGTTTCAAGGATGTGCAATGAAAAAAAAATCCTGACAGGTTTTTACTAGCTGAAGTCCAACAAGTCTCTGCTATATGTACAACTTCAAAATAGTAGAGTATTGCTGCAAAACACAGGGACCTTTGAACTATTCAAATAAAGTATTTTGTCCGAGGGAAGGGGCAGGAGGGAATAAATCACTAGTTTCTTCCTAGTCTCATTTAAAAAGAAAGTGGGACAGCAGTAATTCAGAGCAACTGGAGGGCTGTATCAAACACCAGTAAGTACAAATCAAATTAAACTTCTGTGCTGTTAAGGTGAGTGCCCTTTACATAGCAGCATGTCATGCTGCCACTGTTTTGTTTTGAACATCAGCTTCCTGCTGCTTCTTCTAGGGAGCCACTGGCTCACACACAGTTAGCATCAAGGCAAGCAAGGACCTCCCTAGAAGTTCTCCAGGCACCGCAAAGAAGCCCAGCTTGAACTAATCTTGTGCTCTTGAAAGGCACAGATAGTTTCGCTGGGTCTGTACACTCCACTGTAGCTTCCCTTTACAGCACAAGTTGCAGAATAGCCTAGTAATTGTATACAGATTAATTACTTTGGATAAGAAATTTTTGGGGACATCATAGAAGACATAACAGTCAAACTGAGGGGGCATTATACTTCATTCATTCTCATGCTGCAATTATTAAGCAGGCTTAACTTCCTCCTCTCTGCACTGTTTCTTGGAAGAATTAAGTCAGGGGTAAAAAGTACTCTTCTCCAGCAAACAGGCAAACTTTTAAATAACATGTACTTTAGAACCTGAATATGTAGTTAGAGCTCTGAGCATCTAGTTACCTTCACACATTTCAAAGCTATTACTGTCAAAAATGCAAGAAAACGCAAGCAAAGAATGAAAGCATAAATATGTGTGAGGCAAAACCTTTTCTGTAGAGAACAAGAGCCCAGAAAAGCTTCTAGATCAAATAGTTTAAGGAAATGCGTTACTATTTTGAGTTCATAAGGGTTTTCTTAGGAGAATTTAACACCTTGTACTTCAGAAGTTCATCTTAAGAGCTGTCACTTGTCACCCCTAATGTCCTGGAGGTTTAGCGGAGGTCTAGACATAGTTGCACATCACGATTTTATCCAACATTTCTAAGTGAGACTCATAAAATTCAAGCAAACTTTAATGTCTGGGAAAAGCAGATTTGTTGAAAAACATCACTGAGCTGTATAAACAATGTCAGCCAAACAACAGGAGTAGGGTGTGGGGAGGGGAAAGGATATAATAAATGCAAGTAAGAAACTGTGAGCAACAATGCACAGTTACCCTGTTGTCATAAACGTGGGTACTAACAATAGCAAACATTTCCAGAAGGGGATATGATGTAACTATGGTAAAACAGTAACTCTTCACTGACATAAACGCATCAGTGCTGATATCTCACAGCTGAGTCCCTGGCTCTTGAACTTCTTCTGATCTGCTATTGTAGAGAAGATAACAGCCAGATAGCATTGGATGTCATGGCATGCAAAAATCAAACAAATTACTATCCATAAATTGCACAATACACTTTAACTATATGAGTCAATATGAGTACTTATGTTTTCCCCATGAGACCATTTGGGCATGGGCTTGTTAACTTAGAAATAAAGGGTCTAAGCTCAGCTGTAACAGTAACAGCATTGGATCCCAGAGGCACCAGCTAGGGCAAACACACCTAGGTCTTGCTGGCCTCTTCATCTTGGAAAAGAGAAGGTGTGATACCATGCAGAGGGTGAAAGCTCATCCCGAGCTCAACAAAGCTACAAGGTAGAAGTGTGAGACAAAAGGTGACACACAGCCAGGATTTCCACATCCTGGCATGCAGTGAATTGGTTGATGGCACATGGTCTGATTTGCTGTTCTTATGCCCAGCTGCCAAATCCCATTAAAAAAAAGCTAAAACAGAATAAATGCTTCCTAATATAAAGTTGTCTTGAAACAATGGCTGGAGTTGTCCCAGAGATGCTATATGAATATGGGAATTGTTCCACGAGATCGTGATGCATTTATAAAACAATTTCCCATCTAAACTGTCAAGCCAGCAGAGGGAAAGGGAAAAAAAGGCAGATGCTTAGGCCAGCAAAACTGCTTATGCAAAGCATAATGGGTACTGCCCTATCATCTAAAGGCAGGCAATTAGCAGCAGCTGAAGGATAGAGGGTCCATGCTTGCAAGGAGGCAACATTTTGAAGCAGATAGATCACTTACTCCAGGGCTCCTACCTAGTTACCCAGCAGAAATGGCACCATCAGGATTCAGACTCCAAGCCTCTCTTTTCTACATGTTCTTCTATTAATCTTTAAACTAGTGATGAAATTGTGTTCTACATGTTCAAGACACTTGCTTGATAGAAAGAGACAAAGAACATAACCCCAGTACCATTTTGTTCATTCATTTTGTATTTAAGCTAAAATAATCTAACATGGAATTCTTCCACCCCAAGCTGTTTCCTTTTGTTCATGGGCATCAAGGTTTTTTAAATCTAGCTATAGCTCTCCACATCTAAAATGGGAAAATAAATGCCTACCTTTCTGAGAGAAGTGAAATGAAGCCATTTCAACATGGAAACATTAAAGATTATGAGGCATCAGTAGCTATAACATGGAGTTCCTGAAAGATGGATTTATATGCTCTAAAGATATTTATATGCATTTGGAGAAAACATGGCAAAAAAAATTCTAGTGTTATATTCCTCCTGACTAGAAATGAAACACAACAGAGAAGTACAATGTGCTCATTTATCTAAATATTTCCTTGTAAAAACAGTCCCACTCACTCAGTTCTCCTACCCAAACATTATCAGGGGGTGCTTTCCTTCTTCATATGGTAAAAATGTTGATTTTATAGCCTGAATTCTCCAGAAAAGAGATGCAAACAAAAGATTTCCATCAATACCCAAAGACTTCTGTCAGAAAAGAGTCTTGTCAGAATTTCATGGAAGTAAAAGATGCAATTTTGAATCAGTGACAGGTCTAAAATAGAAAAATAGAGCACTTTACATACTTTGAAAGATTCATGTATGTAGTGTTCCTCTTTTTTCTCCTAGCACAGATCAGCAAGATTATCCCTTTACCTGGTATCTCTTTGGCCCAGATTACAGACAGGGGATCCAAACAGAATACAGAATCACTCACTTGGTAAAAATCTCTTTTTACATGTGAATAATTTTTTTTTCCTTAATGCTTGTGGGAACTCCAAATGAGACAACAAATTATTGTAAAAGGCATTCATGTGAAGGAAAAACAAGAAACAAAAAGAAAAAGAAAAAAGGATTCTTAAGAGTTTCACACAATAACTTCATGAGCTGAGATTTCCATTGGAAAATGAGTATCACAGGACAACATATGAGAAAGAAAATAAGAACACAGAGGACTTAAAAGCAGTTTAGAAGGAGCAGGAATTGGGTACTGAGTATAGAACAGGAACATTAAAGTAAGAATAACTTCTAAAATGTGCAAACAAAGAAATAAAACTAAGTATCTCTTATTTCTTCCAGTTCTTTTGTTCACCTAAGCAAAGTGATTTCCAGAATAAAAGGACTGGCTATGGAGATGTTCCTTCTGTTTTGAAAGTAATTACCCAAAAGGGATCAGCTTTTTACACTTCATTATATTTTAAAAACTTTTTCCTTCTGCATATGGGTTTCAAGTGAAGTACATTAGAATTGCTAATAACATGCCTTAGTTAGCTAAGAGTATATCAGGTCAACTCAGCAGTAGAAAGAGTCCAAGAACAGCAAATCTGGAACAGGAATAGGTGCAATTATTCCATTTTCAGAACAAAGTATACCTGCGAGATACCGCAAAGTAATGAATATCCAAACCAAACACAATGTCAGGTACAAATCAGCCTTGTTAGATAAAGAAGGGAATAAAGAGCCAGTAATCTCTGTAAAATAATTGATTGGCTTTCTGACATTAAGGAACAGGGTAAGGAAATGTGAATATCTATCTCTGACAAATGAAGAATCATAGAATAGTTTGGGTTGGAAGAGAACCTTAAAGATCATAGAGTTCCAACCCCCCTGCCATAGGCAGGGACACCTCCCACTAGATCAGGCTGCTCAGTGCCATGTCCAGCCTGGTCTTGAATACCTCCAGAGAGGGGGCATCCACAACCTCCCTGGGCAACCTGTTCCAGTGTTTCACCACCCTCACTGTAAAGAATTTCTTCCTTATGTCCAGTCTAAATCTACCCCCTTCCAATTTACATCCCTCGTTTCTGGTCCTCCCACCAGATATCTTATTAAAAAGTCCTTCCTTTCTGTAGGACCCCCTCAGGTACTGATAAGTTACTATAAAGGTCCCCCCTGAGCCTTCTCCAGGCTGAACAACCCCAACTCCTTCAGCCTGTCTTCATAGGGCAGTTGCTCCAGCCCTTTGACCATCTTCACAGCCCTCCTCTGGACCCGCTCCAATACCTCAACGTCCTTCTTGTGTTGAGGGCTCCAGAACTGGACACAATACTCCAGGTGGGGACTCCCCAGTGCTGAGTAGAGGGGCAAAATCACCTCTCTTGACCTGCTGGTCACACTCCTCTTGATGCAAGAGGATATAACATCTCATAGTGCAGCAAGAACTCAAACTCATTCCAGCATCCAGCCATTTATTCAAGTTATAAAGGATCAGCAAGGCAAACAGTCATTCAGCTTACTAGACAAGTTAGGACAAAAATACATCACAATTTTCCTAAGCTAAGAAGCAAGAATGCAATGCCACTCTCTCCTGATGCTCAGAAGATTGAGTTTTTTAATAAAATAATCTAAAAAAACCCCAATGCTAACCTAGATACAGGTTAGTGCCAGAATCACAGCATTAATTCCAGAACTTACTCTGCAGCTTTTCACAGGAACCAGACTTAATCAGGGTTTTATTTCAACACCAAAGGAGAGACATCCTCCACATTTCAGAAACCACTACACCACTTTTTACCACCATCATACCTCCTCTTCTGAATAACAGAAAAATCCAAACTGCCTTTTCTCCTTAAATATCTTGCTTTAAAATTAAGCCCGCCTACCTACCCTTCACCGATAGTCCAAGGATCTCTCCAGCATCATAGTCCTCACCTTCCACCTGCTGACCAGTTTATGGTTCCCTCATCTGCCCAGCCTGCCCTTTTCAACCAGTTTCAGCTGGCCAACGAGTCCCAGCTGGAAAAAATAACCAGGCTGCTCCTTAGCCTTTAGCAGCTGCTGCTGGGAGGTTTTTCTTCCAGATACCAAACAACTTGAAGGCACATGCTGAGTGGGGCCAGAAAGTTTACACAGACAAAGTACCCAAAAAGCTATTATGTGCTCCATTTATCTCTTTATTGCTTGGTGGGTTTTGCTGGGATGTGTCACCTATTTTCTTCCAGGCAGCCACCCAGTTCTCCACATGATGGATCATTACGGGGTACCATGGAGGCTCTTCCAGAGTGAGCAGGGAACAACAGTGAGAACTGCTTTGCTATTTATTTCACCAGGTTTTTGGCAAGAATTAAGAAAGCATTTCATTCTACGCGTTTCAAGTGTTTCTTAACAGTTAGAAAATTATCCCTGCTTGTCAGGCCCCAAAACTTTTGGTGATATTAAAAATACACAGCCATGAGCAAGATACACACCTGAGAGATCTCTTTCAAAACAAAATTCCAGGGGAAAACAGAAGTATTATTTGCCCTTTTTCTACATTCCCCATTGGTTAATTACTTATGGTGCATTAATTCAGCAGCATCTAATGAAAACATCCTCTGTGCCCCTATCTAAGTACATTCTACAAAGGTCAAATAGTAACTAACTCACAGACCTGCCTCTGCCTTTAATCCTGGAGCAGATGCAGAATGGGTTATCTTTCTATATACTTTAATACACACTTTACCAACAGTTGGTGCCATTTCAGGTATTTTCCTTTCTCCAGACTCAGGAAGGGAGTTAATTTTCCATGACATCCAGAGTTGACCCTTTGTTATTCAGAGAGTGAAAGCAGATCCATCAAGTGAACAGCATGGGGGGAGGCTCTCTCTGCCTGGCCCTTCCCAACCCCTCTCCTCCTTGCTTAAGGATGCATTTTTTACTTCTCCAGGCACTAAATTAACACAAAAACAATAATCCCTTCCCAGGAGTCTTCAAGAAGGTTGATAAGTATTCCCCTTCCTGGTACCCCCATGTTATTTCACATGGAAGTGCCATCCAGGAGAGACTTGCTTCCCTTCTCATCAATTTGGTCAGCAGTAAAGAAGAATGCAAACAATTCCAGAGCAGAAACTAGGGAATGTAAAATTATGATAAAAAGAACCCTAAAGGATACATTTACTCCAACATTCGGAGGAAGAAAACAAGGAAAGATCAAATAATCATGATGTACATTAAGAAGCTAGGGGATTTAGTCATCATCATTCCAGCCATTACCAGGTTCCAAGGAGGATTCCCAAGTGCTCAAAAATTTAAGAAGGCACCAATGCCTTCCTGACATCTTTCAGGCTTCACTTTTGATCATGATGGCAGCAGAACCCTTGGATAAATTGCACTTTGTTAAGAAGTTTAGTAGCAAATAGGATTTAATACATTATTTGTCCTACTCAGTAGGAAAACAACAGACATATGAGCTACATATTAGCCAAATGCTTGCAAGCTAATTAACACCTTTGTTGGGGTACTACAAGGTATGTATCTAAGAAAAAAGAAAAGGGGAAGGAAACACACCTATGAATGGAGGGAGAAAAGAAAAAGATGAGCTAAAGGTGGGGGGAATAACACAACAAGCATTTTACACATTTCTGCTAAAATCATTGCATAGTTGCCTGGACTGGGTGAGAGAAGGTTAGGAGAAAAGCAAAACCTGCTTCTGAGCTCCTGTTTACTTCAGCAGATAAATCTGGATTAAAGAGGGAGAGTGGGGGGAAAATTGAGATGTCAGCACACTTCAAAAGCAGAACATTTTGCTCAGTACACTTTTGAATAGCTGGATTGCCTTCTAGCTGTCTTGCTCTCTCTAATATTTTCCTCACTTATTCATTTTACAATGGTGTCAATGACAAAACTGAAATTCCTGATAAAAGCATCATGGAATTATTCTAATCCATGCAGCATATATGTGCTCTTCTCTGATTACACCAAGCATTACTGTTGGGTAATTCTCTGCACAAAACCCAGAAAAATAAAAGAGGCTTTTTTTCCTCACTTTCTCCCTCCATAACTCTTCCTACCTCATGTGGCAGAGTTAAAAAACAATTATAGAAATTAATTTGGCTTGAATTAATTAATTCAAGAGTCCAGCCAGAACAACATCCCTTCCCCTTGTTTACTGAACATAACTACAAGATGTAACTGTATAAGGTGCCCAGACACAGTCTAGATGGGTAGAACAGATAAATCCAGATGTATGTACAACACACAGGACAGCAATATACCAATTAGGTAGAATTAGATGAACAAATTGCCAGGATCTGCAAATAAAACCTACCAGCTAGAAAACAAACTGCACAAGCTACTTGTAGTGCTCTCAGGAAAGTACTAATCACCTCTTCAAATCCTTAGATCTCATCAGGAAACATCATAAATTACCCTTCTTGTATCTCATGAGTGGGAACATATCTTGCAATATAATTATGCCAAATGTGGACCAAAAATCTACAGTTCCAGAATCTACTTTGTGACTCCACTGATAATAACATTGTGCAGAATTTAGAGGACATGACACCACTCTGAAGAAACAGAGATACCCCACACTACCATAAATATGGAGCACAAGATGCAATTCCCTATTAATTCTATCAAATTTCTCCCGTTTGCACAAAATCTCTGCACATATTCATCCTGCGGTGAATATTTCCAAACTTATCTTTCCAAGCTGTCTAAAGTATGAAGTCTATTCCTGCCTGGCTGGTCCAAAATCAGGCAGAAAAATACATGAAAACAGAAGAGAAAGGAGAAAGAAAAATAAATGAGCATGTGTTTGAAGAAAAGGGGAAATGTCAAAGATGGTGTGAAAAGAGTGAAAAATGGATCCAGAAAAGGAGAAAACTTGTCACAGCAAGTCTTAGAAAAAAAACTGAGAGGAAGGAAGGAGAAAAATGTTTACTACAAGATGATCTAT